>OZ038420.1:12476771-12990366 GCA_964036255.1 Caenorhabditis virilis | reverse complement strand
AAAATGAGGTAAAAATGAGGTAAAAATGAGGTAAATAATGTGTGAAAATGAGGTAAAAATGAGGTAAAAATGAGGTAAATAATGTGTGAAAATGAGGTAAAAATGAGGTAAAAATGAGGTAAAAATGAGGTAAAAATGAGGGAAAAATGTGTGAAAATGAGGTAAAAATGAGGTAAAAATGAGGTAAATAATGTGTGAAAATGAGGTAAAAATGAGGTAAAAATGAGATATAAAATGTGTGAAAATGAGGTAAAAATGAGGTAAAAATGAGGTAAAAATGAGGTAAAAATGAGGGAAAAATGAGGTAAAAATGAGGGAAAAATGAGGTAAAAATGAGGTAAATAATGTGTGACAATGAGGTAAAAATGAGGGAAAAATGTGTGAAAATGAGGTAAAAATCAGGTAAAAATGAGGTAAAAATGAGGGAAAAAATGTGTGAAAATGAGGTATAAAATGTGTGAAAATGAGGTAAAAATGAGGTAAAAATGAGGTAAATAATGTGTGAAAATGAGGTAAAAATGAGGTATAAAATGTGTGAAAATGAAGTATAAAATGTGTGAAAATGAGGTAAAAATGAGGTAAGAATGAACTAAATAATGTGTGAAAATGAGGTAAAAATGAGGTAAGAATGAACTAAATAATGTGTGAAAATGAGGTAAAAATGAGGTAAAAATGAGGTAAATAATGTGTGAAAATGAGGTATAAATGAGGTAAAAATGAGGGAAATAATGTGTGAAAATGAGGTAAAAATGAGGTAAAAATGAGGGAAATAATGTGTGAAAATGAGGTAAAAATGAGGTAAAAATGAGGGAAATAATGTGTGAAAATGAGGTAAAAATGAGGTAAATAATGTGTGAAAATGAGGTAAAAATGAGGTAAAAATGAGGGAAATAATGTGTGAAAATGAGGTAAAAATGAGGGAAAAATGAGGGAAATAATGTGTGAAAATGAGGTAAAAATGAGGTAAAAATGAGGTAAATAATGTGTGAAAATGAGGTAAAAATGAGGTAAAAATGAGGTAAAAATGAGGTAAAAATGAGGGAAAAATGTGTGAAAATGAGGTAAAAATGAGGTAAAAATGAGGTAAAAATGAGGTAAAAATGAGGGAAAAATGAGGTAAAAATGAGGGAAAAATGAGGTAAAAATGAGGTAAATAATGTGTGAAAATGAGGTAAAAATGAGGGAAAAATGTGTGAAAATGAGGTAAAAATGAGGTAAAAATGAGGGAAAAATGTGTGAAAATGAGGTAAAAATGAGGTAATAATGAAGGAAATAATGTGTGAAAATGAGGTAAAAATGAGGTAAAAATGAGGTAAAAATGAGGGAAAAATGAGGTAAAAATGAGGGAAAAATGAGGTAAAAATGAGGTAAATAATGTGTGAAAATGAGGTAAAAATGAGGGAAAAATGTGTGAAAATGAGGTAAAAATGAAGTAAAAATGAGGGAAATAATGTGTGAAAATGAGGTAAAAATGAGGTAAAAATGAGGGAAATAATGTGTGAAAATGAGGTAAAAATGAGGTAAAAATGAGGGAAAAATGTGTGAAAATGAGGTAAAAATGTGTGAAAATGAGGTAAAAATGAGGTAAAAATGAGGTAAAAATGAGGGAAAAAATGTGTGAAAATGAGGTAAAAATGAGGTAAAAATGAGGGAAATAATGTGTGAAAATGAGGTATAAAATGTGTGAAAATGAGGTAAAAATGAGGGAAAAAATGTGTGAAAATGAGGTATAAAATGTGTGAAAATGAGGTAAAAATGAGGTAAAAATGAGGTAAGAATGAACTAAATAATGTGTGAAAATGAGGTAAAAATGAGGTAAGAATGAACTAAATAATGTGTGAAAATGAGGTAAAAATGAGGTAAAAATGAGGGAAAAATGACGTAAAAATGAGGGAAAAAATGTGTGAAAATGAGGTAAAAATGAGGTAAAAATGTGTGAAAAAATGTGTGACAATGAGGTAAAAATGAGGGAAAAATGAGGTAAAAATGAGGTAAATAATGTGTGACAATGAGGTAAAAATGAGGGAAAAATGTGTGAAAATGAGGTAAAAATCAGGTAAAAATGAGGTAAAAATGAGGGAAAAAATGTGTGAAAATGAGGTATAAAATGTGTGAAAATGAGGTAAAAATGAGGTAAAAATGAGGTAAATAATGTGTGAAAATGAGGTAAAAATGAGGTATAAAATGTGTGAAAATGAAGTATAAAATGTGTGAAAATGAGGTAAAAATGAGGTAAGAATGAACTAAATAATGTGTGAAAATGAGGTAAAAATGAGGTAAGAATGAACTAAATAATGTGTGAAAATGAGGTAAAAATGAGGTAAAAATGAGGTAAATAATGTGTGAAAATGAGGTATAAATGAGGTAAAAATGAGGGAAATAATGTGTGAAAATGAGGTAAAAATGAGGTAAAAATGAGGGAAATAATGTGTGAAAATGAGGTAAAAATGAGGTAAAAATGAGGGAAATAATGTGTGAAAATGAGGTAAAAATGAGGTAAATAATGTGTGAAAATGAGGTAAAAATGAGGTAAAAATGAGGGAAATAATGTGTGAAAATGAGGTAAAAATGAGGGAAAAATGAGGGAAATAATGTGTGAAAATGAGGTAAAAATGAGGTAAAAATGAGGTAAATAATGTGTGAAAATGAGGTAAAAATGAGGTAAAAATGAGGTAAAAATGAGGTAAAAATGAGGGAAAAATGTGTGAAAATGAGGTAAAAATGAGGTAAAAATGAGGTAAAAATGAGGGAAAAATGAGGTAAAAATGAGGGAAAAATGAGGTAAAAATGAGGTAAATAATGTGTGAAAATGAGGTAAAAATGAGGGAAAAATGTGTGAAAATGAGGTAAAAATGAGGTAAAAATGAGGGAAAAATGTGTGAAAATGAGGTAAAAATGAGGTAATAATGAAGGAAATAATGTGTGAAAATGAGGTAAAAATGAGGTAAAAATGAGGTAAAAATGAGGGAAAAATGAGGTAAAAATGAGGGAAAAATGAGGTAAAAATGAGGTAAATAATGTGTGAAAATGAGGTAAAAATGAGGGAAAAATGTGTGAAAATGAGGTAAAAATGAGGTAAAAATGAGGGAAATAATGTGTGAAAATGAGGTAAAAATGAGGTAAAAATGAGGGAAAAATGTGTGAAAATGAGGTAAAAATGTGTGAAAATGAGGTAAAAATGAGGTAAAAATGAGGTAAAAATGAGGGAAAAAATGTGTGAAAATGAGGTAAAAATGAGGTAAAAATGAGGGAAATAATGTGTGAAAATGAGGTATAAAATGTGTGAAAATGAGGTAAAAATGAGGGAAAAAATGTGTGAAAATGAGGTATAAAATGTGTGAAAATGAGGTAAAAATGAGGTAAAAATGAGGTAAGAATGAACTAAATAATGTGTGAAAATGAGGTAAAAATGAGGTAAGAATGAACTAAATAATGTGTGAAAATGAGGTAAAAATGAGGTAAAAATGAGGGAAAAATGACGTAAAAATGAGGGAAAAAATGTGTGAAAATGAGGTAAAAATGAGGTAAAAATGTGTGAAAAAATGTGTGAAAATGAGGTATAAAATGTGTGAAAATGAGGTAAAAATGAGGGAAAAAATGTGTGAAAATGAGGTAAAAATGAGGTAAGAATGAACTAAATAATGTGTGAAAATGAGGTAAAAATGAGGTAAAAATGAGGGAAATAATTTGTGAAAATGAGGTAAAAATGAGGTAAAAATGAGGTAAAAATGAGGGAAATAATGTGTGAAAATGAGGTAAAAATGAGGTAAAAATGAGGTAAATAATGTGTGAAAATGAGGTAAAAATGAGGTAAAAATGAGGGAAATAATGTGTGAAAATGAGGTAAAAATGAGGTAAAAATGAGGTAAATAATGTGTGAAAATGAGGTAAAAATGAGGTAAAAATGAGGGAAAAATGACGTAAAAATGAGGTAAATAATGTGTGAAAATGAGGTATAAATGAGGTAAAAATGAGGGAAATAATGTGTGAAAATGAGGTAAAAATGAGGTAAAAATGAGGTAAATAATGTGTGAAAATGAGGTAAAAATGAGGTAAAAATGAGGGAAATAATTTGTGAAAATGAGGTAAAAATGAGGTAAAAATGAGGTAAATAATGTGTGAAAATGAGGTAAAAATGAGGTAAAAATGAGGTAAAAATGAGGTAAAAATGAGGGAAAAATGTGTGAAAATGAGGTAAAAATGAGGTAAAAATGAGGTAAATAATGTGTGAAAATGAGGTAAAAATGAGGTAAGAATGAACTAAATAATGTGTGAAAATGAGGTAAAAATGAGGTAAGAATGAACTAAATAATGTGTGAAAATGAGGTAAAAATGAGGTAAGAATGAACTAAATAATGTGTGAAAATGAGGTAAAAATGAGGTAAAAATGAGGGAAAAATGACGTAAAAATGAGGTAAATAATGTGTGAAAATGAGGTATAAATGAGGTAAAAATGAGGGAAATAATGTGTGAAAATGAGGTAAAAATGAGGTAAAAATGAGGTAAAAATGAGGTAAAAATGAGGTAAAAATGAGGGAAAAATGTGTGAAAATGAGGTAAAAATGAGGTAAAAATGAGGTAAATAATGTGTGAAAATGATGTAAAAATGAGTTAAAAATGAGGTAAATAATGTGTGAAAATGAGGTAAAAATGAGGTAAAAATGAGGTAAAAATGAGGTAAAAATGAGGTAAAAATGAGGTAAAAATGAGGTAAAAATGAGGTAAAAATGAGGGAAAAATGAGGTAAAAATGAGGGAAAAATGAGGTAAAAATGAGGTAAAAATGAGGTAAATAATGTGTGAAAATGAGGTAAAAATGAGGGAAAAATGTGTGAAAATGAGGTAAAAATGAGGTAAAAATGAGGGAAAAATGTGTGAAAATGAGGTAAAAATGAGGTAAAAATGAGGGAAAAATGTGTGAAAATGAGGTAAAAATGAGGTAAAAATGAGGGAAAAATGTGTGAAAATGAGGTAAAAATGAGGTAAAAATGAGGGAAATAATGTGTGAAAATGAGGGAAAAATGAGGTAAAAATGAGGTAAATAATGTGTGAAAATGAGGTAAAAATGAGGGAAAAATGTGTGAAAATGAGGTAAAAATGAGGTAAAAATGAGGGAAAAATGTGTGAAAATGAGGTAAAAATGAGGGAAATAATGTGTGAAAATGAGGTAAAAATGAGGTAAAAATGAGGGAAAAATGTGTGAAAATGAGGTAAAAATGAGGTAAAAATGAGGGAAAAATGTGTGAAAATGAGGTAAAAATGAGGTAAAAATGAGGGAAATAATGTGTGAAAATGAGGTAAAAATGAGGTAAAAATGAGGGAAAAATGTGTGAAAATGAGGTAAAAATGAGGTAATAATGAGGGAAATAATGTGTGAAAATGAGGTAAAAATGAGGTAAAAATGAGGTAAAAATGAGGTAAAAATGAGGTAAAAATGAGGGAAAAATGTGTGAAAATGAGGTAAAAATGAGGTAAAAATGAGGTAAATAATGTGTGAAAATGATGTAAAAATGAGGTAAAAATGAGGTAAATAATGTGTGAAAATGAGGTAAAAATGAGGTAAAAATGAGGTAAAAATGAGGTAAAAATGAGGTAAAAATGAGGTAAAAATGAGGTAAAAATGAGGTAAAAATGAGGTAAAAATGAGGTAAAAATGAGGGAAAAATGAGGTAAAAATGAGGGAAAAATGAGGTAAAAATGAGGGAAAAATGAGGTAAAAATGAGGGAAAAATGAGGTAAAAATGAGGTAAATAATGTGTGAAAATGAGGTAAAAATGAGGGAAAAATGTGTGAAAATGAGGTAAAAATGAGGGAAATAATGTGTGAAAATGAGGTAAAAATGAGGTAAAAATGAGGGAAAAATGTGTGAAAATGAGGTAAAAATGAGGTAAAAATGAGGGAAATAATGTGTGAAAATGAGGTAAAAATGAGGGAAAAATGTGTGAAAATGAGGTAAAAATGAGGGAAATAATGTGTGAAAATGAGGTAAAAATGAGGTAAAAATGAGGGAAAAATGTGTGAAAATGAGGTAAAAATGAGGTAAAAATGAGGGAAATAATGTGTGAAAATGAGGTAAAAATGAGGTAAAAATGAGGGAAAAATGTGTGAAAATGAGGTAAAAATGAGGTAATAATGAGGGAAATAATGTGTGAAAATGAGGTAAAAATGAGGTAAAAATGAGGGAAATAATGTGTGAAAATGAGGTAAAAATGAGGTAAAAATGAGGGAAATAATGTGTGAAAATGAGGTAAAAATGAGGTAAAAATGAGGGAAAAATGTGTGAAAATGAGGTAAAAATGAGGTAAAAATGAGGTAAAAATTAGGTAAAAATGAGGGAAAAATGTGTGAAAATGAGGTAAAAATGAGGTAAATAATGTGTGAAAATGAGGTAAAAATGAGGTAAAAATGAGGGAAATAATGTGTGAAAATGAGGTAAAAATGAGGTAAAAATGAGGGAAATAATGTGTGAAAATGAGGTAAAAATGAGGTAAAAATGAGGGAAATAATGTGTGAAAATGAGGTAAAAATGAGGTAAAAATGAGGTAAAAATTAGGTAAAAATGAGGGAAAAATGTGTGAAAATGAGGTAAAAATGAGGTAAAAATGAGGGAAATAATGTGTGAAAATGAGGTAAAAATGAGGTAAAAATGAGGGAAATAATGTGTGAAAATGAGGTAAAAATGAGGTAAAAATGAGGTAAATAATGTGTGAAAATGAGGTAAAAATGAGGTAAAAATGAGGGAAATAATGTGTGAAAATGAGGTAAAAATGAGGTAAAAATGAGGGAAATAATGTGTGAAAATGAGGTAAAAATGAGGTAAAAATGAGGTAAAAATTAGGTAAAAATGAGGGAAAAATGTGTGAAAATGAGGTAAAAATGAGGTAAAAATGAGGGAAATAATGTGTGAAAATGAGGTAAAAATGAGGTAAAAATGAGGGAAATAATGTGTGAAAATGAGGTAAAAATGAGGTAAAAATGAGGGAAATAATGTGTGAAAATGAGGTAAAAATGAGGTAAAAATGAGGTAAAAATTAGGTAAAAATGAGGGAAATAATGTGTGAAAATGAGGTAAAAATGAGGTAAAAATGAGGTAAAAATGAGGTAAATAATGTGTGAAAATGAGGTAAAAATGAGGTAAAAATGAGGTAAATAATGTGTGAAAATGAGGTAAAAATGAGGTAAAAATGAGGGAAATAATGTGTGAAAATGAGGTAAAAATGAGGTAAAAATGAGGGAAATAATGTGTGAAAATGAGGTAAAAATGAGGGAAAAATGTGTGAAAATGAGGTAAAAATGAGGTAAAAATGAGGGAAATAATGTGTGAAAATGAGGTAAAAATGAGGTAAAAATGAGGGAAATAATGTGTGAAAATGAGGTAAAAATGAGGTAAAAATGAGGTAAATAATGTGTGAAAATGAGGTAAAAATGAGGTAAAAATGAGGGAAATAATGTGTGAAAATGAGGTAAAAATGAGGTAAAAATGAGGGAAATAATGTGTGAAAATGAGGTAAAAATGAGGTAAAAATGAGGGAAATAATGTGTGAAAATGAGGTAAAAATGAGGTAAAAATGAGGTAAAAATGAGGGAAATAATGTGTGAAAATGAGGTAAAAATGAGGTAAAAATGAGGGAAATAATGTGTGAAAATGAGGTAAAAATGAGGGAAAAATAAGGTAAAAATGAGGTAAATAATGTGTGAAAATGAGGTAAAAATGAGGGAAAAATGTGTGAAAATGAGGTAAAAATGAGGTAAAAATGAGGGAAATAATGTGTGAAAATGAGGTAAAAATGAGGTAAAAATGAGGGAAATAATGTGTGAAAATGAGGTAAAAATGAGGTAAAAATGAGGTAAATAATGTGTGAAAATGAGGTAAAAATGAGGTAAAAATGAGGGAAATAATGTGTGAAAATGAGGTAAAAATGAGGTAAAAATGAGGGAAATAATGTGTGAAAATGAGGTAAAAATGAGGTAAAAATGAGGGAAATAATGTGTGAAAATGAGGTAAAAATGAGGTAAAAATGAGGTAAAAATTAGGTAAAAATGAGGGAAAAATGTGTGAAAATGAGGTAAAAATGAGGTAAAAATGAGGGAAATAATGTGTGAAAATGAGGTAAAAATGAGGTAAAAATGAGGGAAATAATGTGTGAAAATGAGGTAAAAATGAGGTAAAAATGAGGGAAATAATGTGTGAAAATGAGGTAAAAATGAGGTAAAAATGAGGGAAATAATGTGTGAAAATGAGGTAAAAATGAGGTAAAAATGAGGTAAATAATGTGTGAAAATGAGGTAAAAATGAGGTAAAAATGAGGTAAAAATTAGGTAAAAATGAGGGAAAAATGTGTGAAAATGAGGTAAAAATGAGGTAAAAATGAGGTAAATAATGTGTGAAAATGAGGTAAAAATGAGGTAAAAATGAGGTAAAAATTAGGTAAAAATGAGGGAAAAATGTGTGAAAATGAGGTAAAAATGAGGTAAAAATGAGGGAAATAATGTGTGAAAATGAGGTAAAAATGAGGTAAAAATGAGGGAAATAATGTGTGAAAATGAGGTAAAAATGAGGTAAAAATGAGGGAAATAATGTGTGAAAATGAGGTAAAAATGAGGTAAAAATGAGGTAAAAATTAGGTAAAAATGAGGGAAATAATGTGTGAAAATGAGGTAAAAATGAGGTAAAAATGAGGTAAAAATGAGGTAAATAATGTGTGAAAATGAGGTAAAAATGAGGTAAAAATGAGGTAAATAATGTGTGAAAATGAGGTAAAAATGAGGTAAAAATGAGGGAAATAATGTGTGAAAATGAGGTAAAAATGAGGTAAAAATGAGGGAAATAATGTGTGAAAATGAGGTAAAAATGAGGTAAAAATGAGGGAAATAATGTGTGAAAATGAGGTAAAAATGAGGTAAAAATGAGGTAAAAATGAGGGAAATAATGTGTGAAAATGAGGTAAAAATGAGGTAAAAATGAGGTAAAAATTAGGTAAAAATGAGGGAAATAATGTGTGAAAATGAGGTAAAAATGAGGTAAAAATGAGGGAAGTAATGTGTGAAAATGAGGTAAAAATGAGGTAAAAATGAGGGAAATAATGTGTGAAAATGAGGTAAAAATGAGGTAAAAATGAGGTAAATAATGTGTGAAAATGAGGTAAAAATGAGGTAAAAATGAGGTAAAAATTAGGTAAAAATGAGGGAAAAATGTGTGAAAATGAGGTCTAACGATACTAATATTTCCTATGTAAATATATTTGGAGCAAAAATAAAAATCTTTTGCTCATTTTCAGACAAAGAAACTTAAAATGACTTTAAATTTGAAAAATCTGAAAATTTCTGGTATTTTTAGAATCTCCACGCGATTGCGATTCTAATGATACTAATATTTCCTTTGTAAATATATTTGGAGCAAAAATAAAAATCTTTTGCTCATTTTCAGACAAAGAAACTTAAAATGACTTTAAATTTGAAAAATCTGAAAATTTCTGGTATTTTTAGAATCTCCACGCGATTGCGATTCTAATGATACTAATATTTCCTTTGTAAATATATTTGGAGCAAAAATAAAAATCTTTTGCTCATTTTCAGACAAAGAAACTTAAAATGACTTTAAATTTGAAAAATCTGAAAATTTCTGGTATTTTTAGAATCTCCACGCGATTGCGATTCTAATGATACTAATATTTCCTTTGTAAATATATTTGGAGCAAAAATAAAAATCTTTTGCTCATTTTCAGACAAAGAAACTTAAAATGACTTTAAATTTGAAAAATCTGAAAATTTCTGGTATTTTTAGAATCTCCACGCGATTGCGATTCTAATGATACTAATATTTCCTATGTAAATATATTTGGAGCAAAAATAAAAATCTTTTGCTCATTTTCAGACAAAGCAACTTAAAATGACTTTAAATTTGAAAAATCTGAAAATTCTTGGTTATTTTAAATTCTCCACGCCATAACGATTCTAACGATACTAATATTTCCTATGTAAATATATTTGGAGCAAAAATAAAAATCTTTTGCTCATTTTCAGACAAAGAAACTTAAAATGACTTTAAATTTGAAAAATCTGAAAATTTTTGGTATTTTTAGAATCTCCACGCGATTGCGATTCTAATGATACTAATATTTCCTATGTAAATATATTTGGAGCAAAAATAAAAATCTTTTGCTCATTTTCAGACAAAGAAACTTAAAATGACTTTAAATTTGAAAAATCTGAAAATTTTTGGTATTTTTAGAATCTCCACGCGATTGCGATTCTAATGATACTAATATTTCCTATGTAAATATATTTGGAGCAAAAATAAAAATCTTTTGCTCATTTTCAGACAAAGAAACTTAAAATGACTTTAAATTTGAAAAATCTGAAAATTCTTGGTTATTTTAAATTCTCCACGCCATAACGATTCTAACGATACTAATATTTCCTATGTAAATATATTTGGAGCAAAAATAAAAATCTTTTGCTCATTTTCAGACAAAGAAACTTAAAATGACTTTAAATTTGAAAAATCTGAAAATTTTTGGTATTTTTAGAATCTCCACGCGATTGCGATTCTAATGATACTAATATTTCCTATGTAAATATATTTGGAGCAAAAATAAAAATCTTTTGCTCATTTTCAGACAAAGAAACTTAAAATGACTTTAAATTTGAAAAATCTGAAAATTTTTGGTATTTTTAGAATCTCCACGCGATTGCGATTCTAATGATACTAATATTTCCTATGTAAATATATTTGGAGCAAAAATAAAAATCTTTTGCTCATTTTCAGACAAAGAAACTTAAAATGACTTTAAATTTGAAAAATCTGAAAATTCTTGGTTATTTTAAATTCTCCACGCCATAACGATTCTAACGATACTAATATTTCCTATGTAAATATATTTGGAGCAAAAATAAAAATCTTTTGCTCATTTTCAGACAAAGAAACTTAAAATGACTTTAAATTTGAAAAATCTGAAAATTTTTGGTATTTTTAGAATCTCCACGCGATTGCGATTCTAATGATACTAATATTTCCTATGTAAATATATTTGGAGCAAAAATAAAAATCTTTTGCTCATTTTCAGACAAAGAAACTTAAAATGACTTTAAATTTGAAAAATCTGAAAATTTTTGGTATTTTTAGAATCTCCACGCGATTGCGATTCTAATGATACTAATATTTCCTATGTAAATATATTTGGAGCAAAAATAAAAATCTTTTGCTCATTTTCAGACAAAGAAACTTAAAATGACTTTAAATTTGAAAAATCTGAAAATTTTTGGTATTTTTAGAATCTCCACGCGATTGCGATTCTAATGATACTAATATTTCCTATGTAAATATATTTGGAGCAAAAATAGAAATCTTTTGCTCATTTTCAGACAAAGCAACTTAAAATGACTTTAAATTTGAAAAATCTGAAAATTCTTGGTTATTTTAAATTCTCCACGCCATAACGATTCTAACGATACTAATATTTCCTATGTAAATATATTTGGAGCAAAAATAAAAATCTTTTGCTCATTTTCAGACAAAGAAACTTAAAATGACTTTAAATTTGAAAAATCTGAAAATTTCTGGTATTTTTAGAATCTCCACGCGATTGCGATTCTAATGATACTAATATTTCCTATGTAAATATATTTGGAGCAAAAATAAAAATCTTTTGCTCATTTTCAGACAAAGAAACTTAAAATGACTTTAAATTTGAAAAATCTGAAAATTTCTGGTATTTAGAATCTCCACGCGATTGCGATTCTAATGATACTAATATTTCCTTTGTAAATATATTTGGAGCAAAAATAAAAATCTTTTGCTCATTTTCAGACAAAGAAACTTAAAATGACTTTAAATTTGAAAAATCTGAAAATTTCTGGTATTTTTAGAATCTCCACGCGATTGCGATTCTAATGATACTAATATTTCCTTTGTAAATATATTTGGAGCAAAAATAAAAATCTTTTGCTCATTTTCAGACAAAGAAACTTAAAATGACTTTAAATTTGAAAAATCTGAAAATTTCTGGTATTTTTAGAATCTCCACGCGATTGCGATTCTAATGATACTAATATTTCCTATGTAAATATATTTGGAGCAAAAATAAAAATCTTTTGCTCATTTTCAGACAAAGCAACTTAAAATGACTTTAAATTTGAAAAATCTGAAAATTCTTGGTTATTTTAAATTCTCCACGCCATAACGATTCTAACGATACTAATATTTCCTATGTAAATATATTTGGAGCAAAAATAAAAATCTTTTGCTCATTTTCAGACAAAGAAACTTAAAATGACTTTAAATTTGAAAAATCTCAAATTTTTTGGTATTTTTAGAATCTCCACGCGATTGCGATTCTAATGATACTAATATTTCCTATGTAAATATATTTGGAGCAAAAATAAAAATCTTTTGCTCATTTTCAGACAAAGAAACTTAAAATGACTTTAAATTTGAAAAATCTGAAATTTTTTGGTATTTTTAGAATCTCCACGCGATTGCGATTCTAATGATACTAATATTTCCTATGTAAATATATTTGGAGCAAAAATAAAAATCTTTTGCTCATTTTCAGACAAAGAAACTTAAAATGACTTTAAATTTGAAAAATCTGAAATTTTTTGGTATTTTTAGAATCTCCACGCGATTGCGATTCTAATGATACTAATATTTCCTATGTAAATATATTTGGAGCAAAAATAAAAATCTTTTGCTCATTTTCAGACAAAGAAACTTAAAATGACTTTAAATTTGAAAAATCTGAAATTTTTTGGTATTTTTAGAATCTCCACGCGATTGCGATTCTAATGATACTAATATTTCCTATGTAAATATATTTGGAGCAAAAATAAAAATCTTTTGCTCATTTTCAGACAAAGAAACTTAAAATGACTTTAAATTTGAAAAATCTGAAATTTTTTGGTATTTTTAGAATCTCCACGCGATTGCGATTCTAATGATACTAATATTTCCTATGTAAATATATTTGGAGCAAAAATAAAAATCTTTTGCTCATTTTCAGACAAAGAAACTTAAAATGACTTTAAATTTGAAAAATCTGAAATTTTTTGGTATTTTTAGAATCTCCACGCGATTGCGATTCTAATGATACTAATATTTCCTATGTAAATATATTTGGAGCAAAAATAAAAATCTTTTGCTCATTTTCAGACAAAGAAACTTAAAATGACTTTAAATTTGAAAAATCTGAAATTTTTTGGTATTTTTAGAATCTCCACGCGATTGCGATTCTAATGATACTAATATTTCCTATGTAAATATATTTGGAGCAAAAATAAAAATCTTTTGCTCATTTTCAGACAAAGAAACTTAAAATGACTTTAAATTTGAAAAATCTGAAAATTTTTGGTATTTTTAGAATCTCCACGCGATTGCGATTCTAATGATACTAATATTTCCTATGTAAATATATTTGGAGCAAAAATAAAAATCTTTTGCTCATTTTCAGACAAAGAAACTTAAAATGACTTTAAATTTGAAAAATCTGAAATTTTTTGGTATTTTTAGAATCTCCACGCGATTGCGATTCTAATGATACTAATATTTCCTATGTAAATATATTTGGAGCAAAAATAAAAATCTTTTGCTCATTTTCAGACAAAGAAACTTAAAATGACTTTGAATTTGAAAAATCTGAAAATTGTTGGTATTTTTAGAATCTCCACGCGATTGCGATTCTAATGATACTAATATTTCCTATGTAAATATATTTGGAGCAAAAATAAAAATCTTTTGCTCATTTTCAGACAAAGAAACTTAAAATGACTTTAAATTTGAAAAATCTGAAAATTTTTGGTATTTTTAAATTCTCCACGCCATAACGATTCTAACGATACTAATATTTCCTATGTAAATATATTTGGAGCAAAAATAAAAATCTTTTGCTCATTTTCAGACAAAGAAACTTAAAATGACTTTAAATTTGAAAAATCTGAAAATTTCTGGTATTTTTAGAATCTCCACGCGATTGCGATTCTAATGATACTAATATTTCCTATGTAAATATATTTGGAGCAAAAATAAAAATCTTTTGCTCATTTTCAGACAAAGAAACTTAAAATGACTTTAAATTTGAAAAATCTGAAAATTTCTGGTATTTAGAATCTCCACGCGATTGCGATTCTAATGATACTAATATTTCCTTTGTAAATATATTTGGAGCAAAAATAAAAATCTTTTGCTCATTTTCAGACAAAGAAACTTAAAATGACTTTAAATTTGAAAAATCTGAAAATTTCTGGTATTTTTAGAATCTCCACGCGATTGCGATTCTAATGATACTAATATTTCCTTTGTAAATATATTTGGAGCAAAAATAAAAATCTTTTGCTCATTTTCAGACAAAGAAACTTAAAATGACTTTAAATTTGAAAAATCTGAAAATTTCTGGTATTTTTAGAATCTCCACGCGATTGCGATTCTAATGATACTAATATTTCCTATGTAAATATATTTGGAGCAAAAATAAAAATCTTTTGCTCATTTTCAGACAAAGCAACTTAAAATGACTTTAAATTTGAAAAATCTGAAAATTCTTGGTTATTTTAAATTCTCCACGCCATAACGATTCTAACGATACTAATATTTCCTATGTAAATATATTTGGAGCAAAAATAAAAATCTTTTGCTCATTTTCAGACAAAGAAACTTAAAATGACTTTAAATTTGAAAAATCTCAAATTTTTTGGTATTTTTAGAATCTCCACGCGATTGCGATTCTAATGATACTAATATTTCCTATGTAAATATATTTGGAGCAAAAATAAAAATCTTTTGCTCATTTTCAGACAAAGAAACTTAAAATGACTTTAAATTTGAAAAATCTGAAATTTTTTGGTATTTTTAGAATCTCCACGCGATTGCGATTCTAATGATACTAATATTTCCTATGTAAATATATTTGGAGCAAAAATAAAAATCTTTTGCTCATTTTCAGACAAAGAAACTTAAAATGACTTTAAATTTGAAAAATCTGAAATTTTTTGGTATTTTTAGAATCTCCACGCGATTGCGATTCTAATGATACTAATATTTCCTATGTAAATATATTTGGAGCAAAAATAAAAATCTTTTGCTCATTTTCAGACAAAGAAACTTAAAATGACTTTAAATTTGAAAAATCTGAAATTTTTTGGTATTTTTAGAATCTCCACGCGATTGCGATTCTAATGATACTAATATTTCCTATGTAAATATATTTGGAGCAAAAATAAAAATCTTTTGCTCATTTTCAGACAAAGAAACTTAAAATGACTTTAAATTTGAAAAATCTGAAATTTTTTGGTATTTTTAGAATCTCCACGCGATTGCGATTCTAATGATACTAATATTTCCTATGTAAATATATTTGGAGCAAAAATAAAAATCTTTTGCTCATTTTCAGACAAAGAAACTTAAAATGACTTTAAATTTGAAAAATCTGAAATTTTTTGGTATTTTTAGAATCTCCACGCGATTGCGATTCTAATGATACTAATATTTCCTATGTAAATATATTTGGAGCAAAAATAAAAATCTTTTGCTCATTTTCAGACAAAGAAACTTAAAATGACTTTAAATTTGAAAAATCTGAAATTTTTTGGTATTTTTAGAATCTCCACGCGATTGCGATTCTAATGATACTAATATTTCCTATGTAAATATATTTGGAGCAAAAATAAAAATCTTTTGCTCATTTTCAGACAAAGAAACTTAAAATGACTTTAAATTTGAAAAATCTGAAATTTTTTGGTATTTTTAGAATCTCCACGCGATTGCGATTCTAATGATACTAATATTTCCTATGTAAATATATTTGGAGCAAAAATAAAAATCTTTTGCTCATTTTCAGACAAAGAAACTTAAAATGACTTTAAATTTGAAAAATCTGAAAATTTTTGGTATTTTTAGAATCTCCACGCGATTGCGATTCTAATGATACTAATATTTCCTATGTAAATATATTTGGAGCAAAAATAAAAATCTTTTGCTCATTTTCAGACAAAGAAACTTAAAATGACTTTAAATTTGAAAAATCTGAAATTTTTTGGTATTTTTAGAATCTCCACGCGATTGCGATTCTAATGATACTAATATTTCCTATGTAAATATATTTGGAGCAAAAATAAAAATCTTTTGCTCATTTTCAGACAAAGAAACTTAAAATGACTTTGAATTTGAAAAATCTGAAAATTGTTGGTATTTTTAGAATCTCCACGCGATTGCGATTCTAATGATACTAATATTTCCTATGTAAATATATTTGGAGCAAAAATAAAAATCTTTTGCTCATTTTCAGACAAAGAAACTTAAAATGACTTTAAATTTGAAAAATCTGAAAATTTTTGGTATTTTTAAATTCTCCACGTCATGACGATTCTAATGATACTAATATTTCCTATGTAAATATATTTGGAGCAAAAATAAAAATCTTTTGCTCATTTTCAGATAAAGAAACTTAAAATGACTTTAAATTTGAAAAATCTGAAAATTTTTGGTATTTTTAGAATCTCCACGCGATTGCGATTCTAATGATACTAATATTTCCTATGTAAATATATTTGGAGCAAAAATAAAAATCTTTTGCTCATTTTCAGACAAAGAATCTTAAAATGACTTTAAATTTGAAAAATCTGAAAATTTTTGGTATTTTTAGAATCTCAACGCGATTGCGATTCTAATGATACTAATATTTCCTATGTAAATATATTTGGAGCAAAAATAAAAATCTTTTGCTCATTTTCAGACAAAGAATCTTAAAATGACTTTAAATTTGAAAAATCTGAAAATTTTTGGTATTTTTAGAATCTCCACGCGATTGCGATTCTAATGATACTAATATTTCCTATGTAAATATATTTGGAGCAAAAATAAAAATCTTTTGCTCATTTTCAGACAAAGAATCTTAAAATGACTTTAAATTTGAAAAATCTGAAAATTTTTGGTATTTTTAGAATCTCAACGCGATTGCGATTCTAATGATACTAATATTTCTTATGTAAATATATTTGGAGCAAAAATAAAAATCTTTTGCTCATTTTCAGACAAAGAATCTTAAAATGACTTTAAATTTGAAAAATCTGAAAATTCTTGGTTATTTTAGAATCTCCACGCGATTGCGATTCTAATGATACTAATATTTCCTATGTAAATATATTTGGAGCAAAAATAAAAATCTTTTGCTCATTTTCAGATAAAGAAACTTAAAATGACTTTAAATTTGAAAAATCTGAAAATTCTTGGTTATTTTAAATTCTCCACGCCATAACGATTCTGACGATACTAATATTTCCTATGTAAATATATTTGGAGCAAAAATAAAAATCGTTTGCTCATTTTCAGACAAAGAATCTTAAAATGACTTTAAATTTGAAAAATCTGAAAATTTTTGGTATTTTTAGAATCTCCACGCGATTGCGATTCTAATGATACTAATATTTCCTATGTAAATATATTTGGAGCAAAAATAAAAATCTTTTGCTCATTTTCAGACAAAGAAACTTAAAATGACTTTAAATTTGAAAAATCTGAAAATTTTTGGTATTTTTAGAATCTCCACGCGATTGCGATTCTAATGATACTAATATTTCCTATGTAAATATATTTGGAGCAAAAATAAAAATCTTTTGCTCATTTTCAGACAAAGAATCTTAAAATGACTTTAAATTTTTGGTATTTTTAGAATCTCCACGCGATTGCGATTCTAATGATACTAATATTTCCTATGTAAATATATTTGGAGCAAAAATAAAAATCTTTTGCTCATTTTCAGACAAAGAAACTTAAAATGACTTTAAATTTGAAAAATCTGAAAATTTTTGGTATTTTTAGAATCTCCACGCGATTGCGATTCTAATGATACTAATATTTCCTATGTAAATATATTTGGAGCAAAAATAAAAATCTTTTGCTCATTTTCAGACAAAGAATCTTAAAATGACTTTAAATTTGAAAAATCTGAAAATTTTTGGTATTTTTAGAATCTCCACGCGATTGCGATTCTAATGATACTAATATTTCCTATGTAAATATATTTGGAGCAAAAATAAAAATCTTTTGCTCATTTTCAGACAAAGAATCTTAAAATGACTTTAAATTTGAAAAATCTGAAAATTTTTGGTATTTTTAGAATCTCCACGCGATTGCGATTCTAATGATACTAATATTTCCTATGTAAATATATTTGGAGCAAAAATAAAAATCTTTTGCTCATTTTCAGACAAAGAATCTTAAAATGACTTTAAATTTGAAAAATCTGAAAATTTTTGGTATTTTTAGAATCTCAACGCGATTGCGATTCTAATGATACTAATATTTCCTATGTAAATATATTTGGAGCAAAAATAAAAATCTTTTGCTCATTTTCAGACAAAGAATCTTAAAATGACTTTAAATTTGAAAAATCTGAAAATTCTTGGTTATTTTAGAATCTCCACGCGATTGCGATTCTAATGATACTAATATTTCCTATGTAAATATATTTGGAGCAAAAATAAAAATCTTTTGCTCATTTTCAGATAAAGAAACTTAAAATGACTTTAAATTTGAAAAATCTGAAAATTCTTGGTTATTTTAAATTCTCCACGCCATAACGATTCTGACGATACTAATATTTCCTATGTAAATATATTTGGAGCAAAAATAAAAATCGTTTGCTCATTTTCAGACAAAGAATCTTAAAATGACTTTAAATTTGAAAAATCTGAAAATTTTTGGTATTTTTAGAATCTCCACGCGATTGCGATTCTAATGATACTAATATTTCCTATGTAAATATATTTGGAGCAAAAATAAAAATCTTTTGCTCATTTTCAGACAAAGAAACTTAAAATGACTTTAAATTTGAAAAATCTGAAAATTTTTGGTATTTTTAGAATCTCCACGCGATTGCGATTCTAATGATACTAATATTTCCTATGTAAATATATTTGGAGCAAAAATAAAAATCGTTTGCTCATTTTCAGACAAAGAATCTTAAAATGACTTTAAATTTGAAAAATCTGAAAATTTTTGGTATTTTTAGAATCTCCACGCGATTGCGATTCTAATGATACTAATATTTCCTATGTAAATATATTTGGAGCAAAAATAAAAATCGTTTGCTCATTTTCAGACAAAGAATCTTAAAATGACTTTAAATTTGAAAAATCTGAAAATTTTTGGTATTTTTAGAATCTCCACGCGATTGCGATTCTAATGATACTAATATTTCCTATGTAAATATATTTGGAGCAAAAATAAAAATCTTTTGCTCATTTTCAGACAAAGAAACTTAAAATGACTTTAAATTTGAAAAATCTGAAAATTCTTGGTTATTTTAAATTCTCCACGCCATAACGATTCTGACGATACTAATATTTCCTATGTAAATATATTTGGAGCAAAAATAAAAATCGTTTGCTCATTTTCAGACAAAGAATCTTAAAATGACTTTAAATTTGAAAAATCTGAAAATTTTTGGTATTTTTAGAATCTCCACGCGATTGCGATTCTAATGATACTAATATTTCCTATGTAAATATATTTGGAGCAAAAATAAAAATCTTTTGCTCATTTTCAGACAAAGAATCTTAAAATGACTTTAAATTTGAAAAATCTGAAAATTTTTGGTATTTTTAGAATCTCCACGCGATTGCGATTCTAATGATACTAATATTTCCTATGTAAATATATTTGGAGCAAAAATAAAAATCGTTTGCTCATTTTCAGACAAAGAATCTTAAAATGACTTTAAATTTGAAAAATCTGAAAATTCTTGGTTATTTTAGAATCTCCACGCGATTGCGATTCTAATGATACTAATATTTCCTATGTAAATATATTTGGAGCAAAAATAAAAATCTTTTGCTCATTTTCAGACAAAGAAACTTAAAATGACTTTAAATTTGAAAAATCTGAAAATTTTTGG
Source organism: Caenorhabditis virilis (assembly GCA_964036255.1). NCBI lineage: Eukaryota > Metazoa > Nematoda > Chromadorea > Rhabditida > Rhabditidae > Caenorhabditis > Caenorhabditis virilis. Next base: position 12,970,481 of record OZ038420.1, on the reverse strand, counting down.
TATTTTTAGAATCTCCACGCGATTGCGATTCTAATGATACTAATATTTCCTATGTAAATATATTTGGAGCAAAAATAAAAATCGTTTGCTCATTTTCAGACAAAGAAACTTAAAATGACTTTAAATTTGAAAAATCTGAAAATTCTTGGTTATTTTAGAATCTCCACGCGATTGCGATTCTAATGATACTAATATTTCCTATGTAAATATATTTGGAGCAAAAATAAAAATCTTTTGCTCATTTTCAGACAAAGAAACTTAAAATGACTTTAAATTTGAAAAATCTGAAAATTCTTGGTTATTTTAGAATCTCCACGCGATTGCGATTCTAATGATACTAATATTTCCTATGTAAATATATTTGGAGCAAAAATAAAAATCGTTTGCTCATTTTCAGACAAAGAATCTTAAAATGACTTTAAATTTGAAAAATCTGAAAATTCTTGGTTATTTTAGAATCTCCACGCGATTGCGATTCTAATGATACTAATATTTCCTATGTAAATATATTTGGAGCAAAAATAAAAATCTTTTGCTCATTTTCAGACAAAGAAACTTAAAATGACTTTAAATTGGAAAAATCTGAAAATTTTTGGTATTTTTAAATTCTTCACGCCATGACGATTCTAATGATACTAATATTTCCTATGTAAATATATTTGGAGCAAAAATAAAAATCTTTTGCTCATTTTCAGACAAAGAAACTTAAAATGACTTTAAATTTGAAAAATCTGAAAATTTTTGGTATTTTTAAATTCTTCACGCCATGACGATTCTAATGATACTAATATTTCCTATGTAAATATATTTGGAGCAAAAATAAAAATCTTTTGCTCATTTTCAGACAAAGAAACTTAAAATGACTTTAAATTGGAAAAATCTGAAAATTTTTGGTATTTTTAAATTCTTCACGCCATGACGATTCTAATGATACTAATATTTCCTATGTAAATATATTTGGAGCAAAAATAAAAATCTTTTGCTCATTTTCAGACAAAGAAACTTAAAATGACTTTAAATTTGAAAAATCTGAAAATTTTTGGTATTTTTAAATTCTTCACGCCATGACGATTCTAATGATACTAATATTTCCTATGTAAATATATTTGGAGCAAAAATAAAAATCTTTTGCTCATTTTCAGACAAAGAATCTTAAAATGACTTTAAATTTGAAAAATCTGAAAATTCTTGGTTATTTTAGAATCTCCACGCGATTGCGATTCTAATGATACTAATATTTCCTATGTAAATATATTTGGAGCAAAAATAAAAATCGTTTGCTCATTTTCAGACAAAGAATCTTAAAATGACTTTAAATTTGAAAAATCTGAAAATTCTTGGTTATTTTAGAATCTCCACGCGATTGCGATTCTAATGATACTAATATTTCCTATGTAAATATATTTGGAGCAAAAATAAAAATCTTTTGCTCATTTTCAGACAAAGAAACTTAAAATGACTTTAAATTGGAAAAATCTGAAAATTTTTGGTATTTTTAAATTCTTCACGCCATGACGATTCTAATGATACTAATATTTCCTATGTAAATATATTTGGAGCAAAAATAAAAATCTTTTGCTCATTTTCAGACAAAGAAACTTAAAATGACTTTAAATTTGAAAAATCTGAAAATATTTGGTATTTTTAGAATCTCCACGCGATTGCGATTCTAATGATACTAATATTTCCTATGTAAATATATTTGGAGCAAAAATAAAAATCGTTTGCTCATTTTCAGACAAAGAATCTTAAAATGACTTTAAATTTGAAAAATCTGAAAATTCTTGGTTATTTTAGAATCTCCACGCGATTGCGATTCTAATGATACTAATATTTCCTATGTAAATATATTTGGAGCAAAAATAAAAATCTTTTGCTCATTTTCAGACAAAGAAACTTAAAATGACTTTAAATTTGAAAAATCTGAAAATTTTTGGTATTTTTAGAATCTCCACGCGATTGCGATTCTAATGATACTAATATTTCCTATGTAAATATATTTGGAGCAAAAATAAAAATCGTTTGCTCATTTTCAGACAAAGAATCTTAAAATGACTTTAAATTTGAAAAATCTGAAAATTCTTGGTTATTTTAGAATCTCCACGCGATTGCGATTCTAATGATACTAATATTTCCTATGTAAATATATTTGGAGCAAAAATAAAAATCTTTTGCTCATTTTCAGACAAAGAAACTTAAAATGACTTTAAATTGGAAAAATCTGAAAATTTTTGGTATTTTTAAATTCTTCACGCCATGACGATTCTAATGATACTAATATTTCCTATGTAAATATATTTGGAGCAAAAATAAAAATCTTTTGCTCATTTTCAGACAAAGAAACTTAAAATGACTTTAAATTTGAAAAATCTGAAAATATTTGGTATTTTTAGAATCTCCACGCGATTGCGATTCTAATGATACTAATATTTCCTATGTAAATATATTTGGAGCAAAAATAAAAATCGTTTGCTCATTTTCAGACAAAGAATCTTAAAATGACTTTAAATTTGAAAAATCTGAAAATTCTTGGTTATTTTAGAATCTCCACGCGATTGCGATTCTAATGATACTAATATTTCCTATGTAAATATATTTGGAGCAAAAATAAAAATCTTTTGCTCATTTTCAGACAAAGAAACTTAAAATGACTTTAAATTTGAAAAATCTGAAAATTTTTGGTATTTTTAGAATCTCCACGCGATTGCGATTCTAATGATACTAATATTTCCTATGTAAATATATTTGGAGCAAAAATAAAAATCGTTTGCTCATTTTCAGACAAAGAAACTTAAAATGACTTTAAATTTGAAAAATCTGAAAATTCTTGGTTATTTTAGAATCTCCACGCGATTGCGATTCTAATGATACTAATATTTCCTATGTAAATATATTTGGAGCAAAAATAAAAATCTTTTGCTCATTTTCAGACAAAGAAACTTAAAATGACTTTAAATTTGAAAAATCTGAAAATTCTTGGTTATTTTAGAATCTCCACGCGATTGCGATTCTAATGATACTAATATTTCCTATGTAAATATATTTGGAGCAAAAATAAAAATCGTTTGCTCATTTTCAGACAAAGAATCTTAAAATGACTTTAAATTTGAAAAATCTGAAAATTCTTGGTTATTTTAGAATCTCCACGCGATTGCGATTCTAATGATACTAATATTTCCTATGTAAATATATTTGGAGCAAAAAAAAAAATCTTTTGCTCATTTTCAGACAAAGAAACTTAAAATGACTTTAAATTTGAAAAATCTGAAAATATTTGGTATTTTTAGAATCTCCACGCGATTGCGATTCTAATGATACTAATATTTCCTATGTAAATATATTTGGAGCAAAAATAAAAATCTTTTGCTCATTTTCAGACAAAGAAACTTAAAATGACTTTAAATTTGAAAAATCTGAAAATTTTTGGTATTTTTAAATTCTTCACGCCATGACGATTCTAATGATACTAATATTTCCTATGTAAATATATTTGGAGCAAAAATAAAAATCTTTTGCTCATTTTCAGACAAAGAAACTTAAAATGACTTTAAATTGGAAAAATCTGAAAATTTTTGGTATTTTTAAATTCTTCACGCCATGACGATTCTAATGATACTAATATTTCCTATGTAAATATATTTGGAGCAAAAATAAAAATCTTTTGCTCATTTTCAGACAAAGAAACTTAAAATGACTTTAAATTGGAAAAATCTGAAAATTTTTGGTATTTTTAAATTCTTCACGCCATGACGATTCTAATGATACTAATATTTCCTATGTAAATATATTTGGAGCAAAAATAAAAATCTTTTGCTCATTTTCAGACAAAGAAACTTAAAATGACTTTAAATTTGAAAAATCTGAAAATTTTTGGTATTTTTAAATTCTTCACGCCATGACGATTCTAATGATACTAATATTTCCTATGTAAATATATTTGGAGCAAAAATAAAAATCTTTTGCTCATTTTCAGACAAAGAAACTTAAAATGACTTTAAATTTGAAAAATCTGAAAATTTTTGGTATTTTTAAATTCTTCACGCCATGACGATTCTAATGATACTAATATTTCCTATGTAAATATATTTGGAGCAAAAATAAAAATCTTTTGCTCATTTTCAGACAAAGAAACTTAAAATGACTTTAAATTGGAAAAATCTGAAAATTTTTGGTATTTTTAGAATCTCCACGCGATTGCGATTCTAATGATACTAATATTTCCTATGTAAATATATTTGGAGCAAAAATAAAAATCTTTTGCTCATTTTCAGACAAAGAAACTTAAAATGACTTTAAATTTGAAAAATCTGAAAATTTTTGGTATTTTTAAATTCTTCACGCCATGACGATTCTAATGATACTAATATTTCCTATGTAAATATATTTGGAGCAAAAATAAAAATCTTTTGCTCATTTTCAGACAAAGAAACTTAAAATGACTTTAAATTTGAAAAATCTGAAAATTTTTGGTATTTTTAAATTCTTCACGCCATGACGATTCTAATGATACTAATATTTCCTATGTAAATATATTTGGAGCAAAAATAAAAATCTTTTGCTCATTTTCAGACAAAGAAACTTAAAATGACTTTAAATTTGAAAAATCTGAAAATATTTGGTATTTTTAGAATCTCCACGCGATTGCGATTCTAATGATACTAATATTTCCTATGTAAATATATTTGGAGCAAAAATAAAAATCTTTTGCTCATTTTCAGACAAAGAAACTTAAAATGACTTTAAATTGGAAAAATCTGAAAATTTTTGGTATTTTTAGAATCTCCACGCGATTGCGATTCTAATGATACTAATATTTCCTATGTAAATATATTTGGAGCAAAAATAAAAATCTTTTGCTCATTTTCAGACAAAGAAACTTAAAATGACTTTAAATTTGAAAAATCTGAAAATTTTTGGTATTTTTAAATTCTTCACGCCATGACGATTCTAATGATACTAATATTTCCTATGTAAATATATTTGGAGCAAAAATAAAAATCTTTTGCTCATTTTCAGACAAAGAAACTTAAAATGACTTTAAATTTGAAAAATCTGAAAATTTTTGGTATTTTTAAATTCTTCACGCCATGACGATTCTAATGATACTAATATTTCCTATGTAAATATATTTGGAGCAAAAATAAAAATCTTTTGCTCATTTTCAGACAAAGAAACTTAAAATGACTTTAAATTTGAAAAATCTGAAAATATTTGGTATTTTTAGAATCTCCACGCGATTGCGATTCTAATGATACTAATATTTCCTATGTAAATATATTTGGAGCAAAAATAAAAATCTTTTGCTCATTTTCAGACAAAGAAACTTAAAATGACTTTAAATTTGAAAAATCTGAAAATATTTGGTATTTTTAGAATCTCCACGCGATTGCGATTCTAATGATACTAATATTTCCTATGTAAATATATTTGGAGCAAAAATAAAAATCTTTTGCTCATTTTCAGACAAAGAAACTTAAAATGACTTTAAATTGGAAAAATCTGAAAATTTTTGGTATTTTTAAATTCTTCACGCCATGACGATTCTAATGATACTAATATTTCCTATGTAAATATATTTGGAGCAAAAATAAAAATCTTTTGCTCATTTTCAGACAAAGAAACTTAAAATGACTTTAAATTTGAAAAATCTGAAAATTTTTGGTATTTTTAGAATCTCCACGCGATTGCGATTCTAATGATACTAATATTTCCTATGTAAATATATTTGGAGCAAAAATAAAAATCGTTTGCTCATTTTCAGACAAAGAATCTTAAAATGACTTTAAATTTGAAAAATCTGAAAATTTTTGGTATTTTTAGAATCTCCACGCGATTGCGATTCTAATGATACTAATATTTCCTATGTAAATATATTTGGAGCAAAAATAAAAATCTTTTGCTCATTTTCAGACAAAGAAACTTAAAATGACTTTAAATTTGAAAAATCTGAAAATTTTTGGTATTTTTAAATTCTTCACGCCATGACGATTCTAATGATACTAATATTTCCTATGTAAATATATTTGGAGCAAAAATAAAAATCTTTTGCTCATTTTCAGACAAAGAAACTTAAAATGACTTTAAATTGGAAAAATCTGAAAATTTTTGGTATTTTTAGAATCTCCACGCGATTGCGATTCTAATGATACTAATATTTCCTATGTAAATATATTTGGAGCAAAAATAAAAATCTTTTGCTCATTTTCAGACAAAGAAACTTAAAATGACTTTAAATTTGAAAAATCTGAAAATTTTTGGTATTTTTAGAATCTCCACGCGATTGCGATTCTAATGATACTAATATTTCCTATGTAAATATATTTGGAGCAAAAATAAAAATCGTTTGCTCATTTTCAGACAAAGAATCTTAAAATGACTTTAAATTTGAAAAATCTGAAAATTTTTGGTATTTTTAGAATCTCCACGCGATTGCGATTCTAATGATACTAATATTTCCTATGTAAATATATTTGGAGCAAAAATAAAAATCTTTTGCTCATTTTCAGACAAAGAAACTTAAAATGACTTTAAATTTGAAAAATCTGAAAATTTTTGGTATTTTTAAATTCTTCACGCCATGACGATTCTAATGATACTAATATTTCCTATGTAAATATATTTGGAGCAAAAATAAAAATCTTTTGCTCATTTTCAGACAAAGAAACTTAAAATGACTTTAAATTGGAAAAATCTGAAAATTTTTGGTATTTTTAGAATCTCCACGCGATTGCGATTCTAATGATACTAATATTTCCTATGTAAATATATTTGGAGCAAAAATAAAAATCTTTTGCTCATTTTCAGACAAAGAAACTTAAAATGACTTTAAATTTGAAAAATCTGAAAATTTTTGGTATTTTTAAATTCTTCACGCCATGACGATTCTAATGATACTAATATTTCCTATGTAAATATATTTGGAGCAAAAATAAAAATCTTTTGCTCATTTTCAGACAAAGAAACTTAAAATGACTTTAAATTGGAAAAATCTGAAAATTTTTGGTATTTTTAAATTCTTCACGCCATGACGATTCTAATGATACTAATATTTCCTATGTAAATATATTTGGAGCAAAAATAAAAATCTTTTGCTCATTTTCAGACAAAGAAACTTAAAATGACTTTAAATTTGAAAAATCTGAAAATATTTGGTATTTTTAGAATCTCCACGCGATTGCGATTCTAATGATACTAATATTTCCTATGTAAATATATTTGGAGCAAAAATAAAAATCTTTTGCTCATTTTCAGACAAAGAAACTTAAAATGACTTTAAATTTGAAAAATCTGAAAATATTTGGTATTTTTAGAATCTCCACGCGATTGCGATTCTAATGATACTAATATTTCCTATGTAAATATATTTGGAGCAAAAATAAAAATCTTTTGCTCATTTTCAGACAAAGAAACTTAAAATGACTTTAAATTGGAAAAATCTGAAAATTTTTGGTATTTTTAAATTCTTCACGCCATGACGATTCTAATGATACTAATATTTCCTATGTAAATATATTTGGAGCAAAAATAAAAATCTTTTGCTCATTTTCAGACAAAGAATCTTAAAATGACTTTAAATTTGAAAAATCTGAAAATTCTTGGTTATTTTAGAATCTCCACGCGATTGCGATTCTAATGATACTAATATTTCCTATGTAAATATATTTGGAGCAAAAATAAAAATCTTTTGCTCATTTTCAGATAAAGAAACTTAAAATGACTTTAAATTTGAAAAATCTGAAAATTCTTGGTTATTTTAAATTCTCCACGCCATAACGATTCTGACGATACTAATATTTCCTATGTAAATATATTTGGAGCAAAAATAAAAATCTTTTGCTCATTTTCAGACAAAGAATCTTAAAATGACTTTAAATTTGAAAAATCTGAAAATTTTTGGTTATTTTAAATTCTCCACGCCATAACGATTCTGACGATACTAATATTTCCTATGTAAATATATTTGGAGCAAAAATAAAAATCTTTTGCTCATTTTCAGACAAAGAATCTTAAAATGACTTTAAATTTGAAAAATCTGAAAATTCTTGGTTATTTTAAATTCTCCACGCCATAACGATTCTGACGATACTAATATTTCCTATGTAAATATATTTGGAGCAAAAATAAAAATCTTTTGCTCATTTTCAGACAAAGAATCTTAAAATGACTTTAAATTTGAAAAATCTGAAAATTTTTGGTATTTTTAGAATCTCCACGCGATTGCGATTCTAATGATACTAATATTTCCTATGTAAATATATTTGGAGCAAAAATAAAAATCTTTTGCTCATTTTCAGACAAAGAAACTTAAAATGACTTTAAATTTGAAAAATCTGAAAATTTTTGGTATTTTTAGAATCTCCACGCGATTGCGATTCTAATGATACTAATATTTCCTATGTAAATATATTTGGAGCAAAAATAAAAATCGTTTGCTCATTTTCAGACAAAGAATCTTAAAATGACTTTAAATTTGAAAAATCTGAAAATTTTTGGTATTTTTAGAATCTCCACGCGATTGCGATTCTAATGATACTAATATTTCCTATGTAAATATATTTGGAGCAAAAATAAAAATCGTTTGCTCATTTTCAGACAAAGAATCTTAAAATGACTTTAAATTTGAAAAATCTGAAAATTTTTGGTATTTTTAGAATCTCCACGCGATTGCGATTCTAATGATACTAATATTTCCTATGTAAATATATTTGGAGCAAAAATAAAAATCTTTTGCTCATTTTCAGACAAAGAAACTTAAAATGACTTTAAATTTGAAAAATCTGAAAATTCTTGGTTATTTTAAATTCTCCACGCCATAACGATTCTGACGATACTAATATTTCCTATGTAAATATATTTGGAGCAAAAATAAAAATCGTTTGCTCATTTTCAGACAAAGAATCTTAAAATGACTTTAAATTTGAAAAATCTGAAAATTTTTGGTATTTTTAGAATCTCCACGCGATTGCGATTCTAATGATACTAATATTTCCTATGTAAATATATTTGGAGCAAAAATAAAAATCTTTTGCTCATTTTCAGACAAAGAATCTTAAAATGACTTTAAATTTGAAAAATCTGAAAATTTTTGGTATTTTTAGAATCTCCACGCGATTGCGATTCTAATGATACTAATATTTCCTATGTAAATATATTTGGAGCAAAAATAAAAATCGTTTGCTCATTTTCAGACAAAGAATCTTAAAATGACTTTAAATTTGAAAAATCTGAAAATTCTTGGTTATTTTAGAATCTCCACGCGATTGCGATTCTAATGATACTAATATTTCCTATGTAAATATATTTGGAGCAAAAATAAAAATCTTTTGCTCATTTTCAGACAAAGAAACTTAAAATGACTTTAAATTTGAAAAATCTGAAAATTTTTGGTATTTTTAGAATCTCCACGCGATTGCGATTCTAATGATACTAATATTTCCTATGTAAATATATTTGGAGCAAAAATAAAAATCGTTTGCTCATTTTCAGACAAAGAAACTTAAAATGACTTTAAATTTGAAAAATCTGAAAATTCTTGGTTATTTTAGAATCTCCACGCGATTGCGATTCTAATGATACTAATATTTCCTATGTAAATATATTTGGAGCAAAAATAAAAATCTTTTGCTCATTTTCAGACAAAGAAACTTAAAATGACTTTAAATTTGAAAAATCTGAAAATTCTTGGTTATTTTAGAATCTCCACGCGATTGCGATTCTAATGATACTAATATTTCCTATGTAAATATATTTGGAGCAAAAATAAAAATCGTTTGCTCATTTTCAGACAAAGAATCTTAAAATGACTTTAAATTTGAAAAATCTGAAAATTCTTGGTTATTTTAGAATCTCCACGCGATTGCGATTCTAATGATACTAATATTTCCTATGTAAATATATTTGGAGCAAAAATAAAAATCTTTTGCTCATTTTCAGACAAAGAAACTTAAAATGACTTTAAATTGGAAAAATCTGAAAATTTTTGGTATTTTTAAATTCTTCACGCCATGACGATTCTAATGATACTAATATTTCCTATGTAAATATATTTGGAGCAAAAATAAAAATCTTTTGCTCATTTTCAGACAAAGAAACTTAAAATGACTTTAAATTGGAAAAATCTGAAAATTTTTGGTATTTTTAAATTCTTCACGCCATGACGATTCTAATGATACTAATATTTCCTATGTAAATATATTTGGAGCAAAAATAAAAATCTTTTGCTCATTTTCAGACAAAGAAACTTAAAATGACTTTAAATTTGAAAAATCTGAAAATTTTTGGTATTTTTAAATTCTTCACGCCATGACGATTCTAATGATACTAATATTTCCTATGTAAATATATTTGGAGCAAAAATAAAAATCTTTTGCTCATTTTCAGACAAAGAAACTTAAAATGACTTTAAATTGGAAAAATCTGAAAATTTTTGGTATTTTTAAATTCTTCACGCCATGACGATTCTAATGATACTAATATTTCCTATGTAAATATATTTGGAGCAAAAATAAAAATCTTTTGCTCATTTTCAGACAAAGAAACTTAAAATGACTTTAAATTTGAAAAATCTGAAAATTTTTGGTATTTTTAAATTCTTCACGCCATGACGATTCTAATGATACTAATATTTCCTATGTAAATATATTTGGAGCAAAAATAAAAATCTTTTGCTCATTTTCAGACAAAGAATCTTAAAATGACTTTAAATTTGAAAAATCTGAAAATTCTTGGTTATTTTAGAATCTCCACGCGATTGCGATTCTAATGATACTAATATTTCCTATGTAAATATATTTGGAGCAAAAATAAAAATCGTTTGCTCATTTTCAGACAAAGAATCTTAAAATGACTTTAAATTTGAAAAATCTGAAAATTCTTGGTTATTTTAGAATCTCCACGCGATTGCGATTCTAATGATACTAATATTTCCTATGTAAATATATTTGGAGCAAAAATAAAAATCTTTTGCTCATTTTCAGACAAAGAAACTTAAAATGACTTTAAATTGGAAAAATCTGAAAATTTTTGGTATTTTTAAATTCTTCACGCCATGACGATTCTAATGATACTAATATTTCCTATGTAAATATATTTGGAGCAAAAATAAAAATCTTTTGCTCATTTTCAGACAAAGAAACTTAAAATGACTTTAAATTTGAAAAATCTGAAAATATTTGGTATTTTTAGAATCTCCACGCGATTGCGATTCTAATGATACTAATATTTCCTATGTAAATATATTTGGAGCAAAAATAAAAATCTTTTGCTCATTTTCAGACAAAGAAACTTAAAATGACTTTAAATTGGAAAAATCTGAAAATTTTTGGTATTTTTAAATTCTTCACGCCATGACGATTCTAATGATACTAATATTTCCTATGTAAATATATTTGGAGCAAAAATAAAAATCTTTTGCTCATTTTCAGACAAAGAAACTTAAAATGACTTTAAATTTGAAAAATCTGAAAATATTTGGTATTTTTAGAATCTCCACGCGATTGCGATTCTAATGATACTAATATTTCCTATGTAAATATATTTGGAGCAAAAATAAAAATCGTTTGCTCATTTTCAGACAAAGAATCTTAAAATGACTTTAAATTTGAAAAATCTGAAAATTCTTGGTTATTTTAGAATCTCCACGCGATTGCGATTCTAATGATACTAATATTTCCTATGTAAATATATTTGGAGCAAAAATAAAAATCTTTTGCTCATTTTCAGACAAAGAAACTTAAAATGACTTTAAATTTGAAAAATCTGAAAATTTTTGGTATTTTTAGAATCTCCACGCGATTGCGATTCTAATGATACTAATATTTCCTATGTAAATATATTTGGAGCAAAAATAAAAATCGTTTGCTCATTTTCAGACAAAGAAACTTAAAATGACTTTAAATTTGAAAAATCTGAAAATTCTTGGTTATTTTAGAATCTCCACGCGATTGCGATTCTAATGATACTAATATTTCCTATGTAAATATATTTGGAGCAAAAATAAAAATCTTTTGCTCATTTTCAGACAAAGAAACTTAAAATGACTTTAAATTTGAAAAATCTGAAAATTTTTGGTATTTTTAGAATCTCCACGCGATTGCGATTCTAATGATACTAATATTTCCTATGTAAATATATTTGGAGCAAAAATAAAAATCGTTTGCTCATTTTCAGACAAAGAAACTTAAAATGACTTTAAATTTGAAAAATCTGAAAATTCTTGGTTATTTTAGAATCTCCACGCGATTGCGATTCTAATGATACTAATATTTCCTATGTAAATATATTTGGAGCAAAAATAAAAATCTTTTGCTCATTTTCAGACAAAGAAACTTAAAATGACTTTAAATTTGAAAAATCTGAAAATTTTTGGTATTTTTAGAATCTCCACGCGATTGCGATTCTAATGATACTAATATTTCCTATGTAAATATATTTGGAGCAAAAATAAAAATCGTTTGCTCATTTTCAGACAAAGAAACTTAAAATGACTTTAAATTTGAAAAATCTGAAAATTCTTGGTTATTTTAGAATCTCCACGCGATTGCGATTCTAATGATACTAATATTTCCTATGTAAATATATTTGGAGCAAAAATAAAAATCGTTTGCTCATTTTCAGACAAAGAAACTTAAAATGACTTTAAATTTGAAAAATCTGAAAATTCTTGGTTATTTTAGAATCTCCACGCGATTGCGATTCTAATGATACTAATATTTCCTATGTAAATATATTTGGAGCAAAAATAAAAATCTTTTGCTCATTTTCAGACAAAGAAACTTAAAATGACTTTAAATTTGAAAAATCTGAAAATTTTTGGTATTTTTAGAATCTCCACGCGATTGCGATTCTAATGATACTAATATTTCCTATGTAAATATATTTGGAGCAAAAATAAAAATCGTTTGCTCATTTTCAGACAAAGAAACTTAAAATGACTTTAAATTTGAAAAATCTGAAAATTCTTGGTTATTTTAGAATCTCCACGCGATTGCGATTCTAATGATACTAATATTTCCTATGTAAATATATTTGGAGCAAAAATAAAAATCTTTTGCTCATTTTCAGACAAAGAAACTTAAAATGACTTTAAATTTGAAAAATCTGAAAATTTTTGGTATTTTTAGAATCTCCACGCGATTGCGATTCTAATGATACTAATATTTCCTATGTAAATATATTTGGAGCAAAAATAAAAATCGTTTGCTCATTTTCAGACAAAGAAACTTAAAATGACTTTAAATTTGAAAAATCTGAAAATTCTTGGTTATTTTAGAATCTCCACGCGATTGCGATTCTAATGATACTAATATTTCCTATGTAAATATATTTGGAGCAAAAATAAAAATCTTTTGCTCATTTTCAGACAAAGAAACTTAAAATGACTTTAAATTTGAAAAATCTGAAAATTCTTGGTTATTTTAGAATCTCCACGCGATTGCGATTCTAATGATACTAATATTTCCTATGTAAATATATTTGGAGCAAAAATAAAAATCGTTTGCTCATTTTCAGACAAAGAATCTTAAAATGACTTTAAATTTGAAAAATCTGAAAATTCTTGGTTATTTTAGAATCTCCACGCGATTGCGATTCTAATGATACTAATATTTCCTATGTAAATATATTTGGAGCAAAAAAAAAAATCTTTTGCTCATTTTCAGACAAAGAAACTTAAAATGACTTTAAATTTGAAAAATCTGAAAATATTTGGTATTTTTAGAATCTCCACGCGATTGCGATTCTAATGATACTAATATTTCCTATGTAAATATATTTGGAGCAAAAATAAAAATCTTTTGCTCATTTTCAGACAAAGAAACTTAAAATGACTTTAAATTTGAAAAATCTGAAAATTTTTGGTATTTTTAAATTCTTCACGCCATGACGATTCTAATGATACTAATATTTCCTATGTAAATATATTTGGAGCAAAAATAAAAATCTTTTGCTCATTTTCAGACAAAGAAACTTAAAATGACTTTAAATTGGAAAAATCTGAAAATTTTTGGTATTTTTAAATTCTTCACGCCATGACGATTCTAATGATACTAATATTTCCTATGTAAATATATTTGGAGCAAAAATAAAAATCTTTTGCTCATTTTCAGACAAAGAAACTTAAAATGACTTTAAATTGGAAAAATCTGAAAATTTTTGGTATTTTTAAATTCTTCACGCCATGACGATTCTAATGATACTAATATTTCCTATGTAAATATATTTGGAGCAAAAATAAAAATCTTTTGCTCATTTTCAGACAAAGAAACTTAAAATGACTTTAAATTGGAAAAATCTGAAAATTTTTGGTATTTTTAAATTCTTCACGCCATGACGATTCTAATGATACTAATATTTCCTATGTAAATATATTTGGAGCAAAAATAAAAATCTTTTGCTCATTTTCAGACAAAGAAACTTAAAATGACTTTAAATTGGAAAAATCTGAAAATTTTTGGTATTTTTAAATTCTTCACGCCATGACGATTCTAATGATACTAATATTTCCTATGTAAATATATTTGGAGCAAAAATAAAAATCTTTTGCTCATTTTCAGACAAAGAAACTTAAAATGACTTTAAATTTGAAAAATCTGAAAATTTTTGGTATTTTTAAATTCTTCACGCCATGACGATTCTAATGATACTAATATTTCCTATGTAAATATATTTGGAGCAAAAATAAAAATCTTTTGCTCATTTTCAGACAAAGAAACTTAAAATGACTTTAAATTTGAAAAATCTGAAAATTTTTGGTATTTTTAAATTCTTCACGCCATGACGATTCTAATGATACTAATATTTCCTATGTAAATATATTTGGAGCAAAAATAAAAATCTTTTGCTCATTTTCAGACAAAGAAACTTAAAATGACTTTAAATTGGAAAAATCTGAAAATTTTTGGTATTTTTAGAATCTCCACGCGATTGCGATTCTAATGATACTAATATTTCCTATGTAAATATATTTGGAGCAAAAATAAAAATCTTTTGCTCATTTTCAGACAAAGAAACTTAAAATGACTTTAAATTTGAAAAATCTGAAAATTTTTGGTATTTTTAAATTCTTCACGCCATGACGATTCTAATGATACTAATATTTCCTATGTAAATATATTTGGAGCAAAAATAAAAATCTTTTGCTCATTTTCAGACAAAGAAACTTAAAATGACTTTAAATTGGAAAAATCTGAAAATTTTTGGTATTTTTAAATTCTTCACGCCATGACGATTCTAATGATACTAATATTTCCTATGTAAATATATTTGGAGCAAAAATAAAAATCTTTTGCTCATTTTCAGACAAAGAAACTTAAAATGACTTTAAATTTGAAAAATCTGAAAATATTTGGTATTTTTAGAATCTCCACGCGATTGCGATTCTAATGATACTAATATTTCCTATGTAAATATATTTGGAGCAAAAATAAAAATCTTTTGCTCATTTTCAGACAAAGAAACTTAAAATGACTTTAAATTTGAAAAATCTGAAAATATTTGGTATTTTTAGAATCTCCACGCGATTGCGATTCTAATGATACTAATATTTCCTATGTAAATATATTTGGAGCAAAAATAAAAATCTTTTGCTCATTTTCAGACAAAGAAACTTAAAATGACTTTAAATTGGAAAAATCTGAAAATTTTTGGTATTTTTAAATTCTTCACGCCATGACGATTCTAATGATACTAATATTTCCTATGTAAATATATTTGGAGCAAAAATAAAAATCTTTTGCTCATTTTCAGACAAAGAAACTTAAAATGACTTTAAATTTGAAAAATCTGAAAATTTTTGGTATTTTTAGAATCTCCACGCGATTGCGATTCTAATGATACTAATATTTCCTATGTAAATATATTTGGAGCAAAAATAAAAATCGTTTGCTCATTTTCAGACAAAGAATCTTAAAATGACTTTAAATTTGAAAAATCTGAAAATTTTTGGTATTTTTAGAATCTCCACGCGATTGCGATTCTAATGATACTAATATTTCCTATGTAAATATATTTGGAGCAAAAATAAAAATCTTTTGCTCATTTTCAGACAAAGAAACTTAAAATGACTTTAAATTTGAAAAATCTGAAAATTTTTGGTATTTTTAAATTCTTCACGCCATGACGATTCTAATGATACTAATATTTCCTATGTAAATATATTTGGAGCAAAAATAAAAATCTTTTGCTCATTTTCAGACAAAGAAACTTAAAATGACTTTAAATTGGAAAAATCTGAAAATTTTTGGTATTTTTAGAATCTCCACGCGATTGCGATTCTAATGATACTAATATTTCCTATGTAAATATATTTGGAGCAAAAATAAAAATCTTTTGCTCATTTTCAGACAAAGAAACTTAAAATGACTTTAAATTTGAAAAATCTGAAAATTTTTGGTATTTTTAAATTCTTCACGCCATGACGATTCTAATGATACTAATATTTCCTATGTAAATATATTTGGAGCAAAAATAAAAATCTTTTGCTCATTTTCAGACAAAGAAACTTAAAATGACTTTAAATTGGAAAAATCTGAAAATTTTTGGTATTTTTAAATTCTTCACGCCATGACGATTCTAATGATACTAATATTTCCTATGTAAATATATTTGGAGCAAAAATAAAAATCTTTTGCTCATTTTCAGACAAAGAAACTTAAAATGACTTTAAATTTGAAAAATCTGAAAATATTTGGTATTTTTAGAATCTCCACGCGATTGCGATTCTAATGATACTAATATTTCCTATGTAAATATATTTGGAGCAAAAATAAAAATCTTTTGCTCATTTTCAGACAAAGAAACTTAAAATGACTTTAAATTTGAAAAATCTGAAAATATTTGGTATTTTTAGAATCTCCACGCGATTGCGATTCTAATGATACTAATATTTCCTATGTAAATATATTTGGAGCAAAAATAAAAATCTTTTGCTCATTTTCAGACAAAGAAACTTAAAATGACTTTAAATTGGAAAAATCTGAAAATTTTTGGTATTTTTAAATTCTTCACGCCATGACGATTCTAATGATACTAATATTTCCTATGTAAATATATTTGGAGCAAAAATAAAAATCTTTTGCTCATTTTCAGACAAAGAAACTTAAAATGACTTTAAATTGGAAAAATCTGAAAATTTTTGGTATTTTTAAATTCTTCACGCCATGACGATTCTAATGATACTAATATTTCCTATGTAAATATATTTGGAGCAAAAATAAAAATCTTTTGCTCATTTTCAGACAAAGAAACTTAAAATGACTTTAAATTTGAAAAATCTGAAAATTTTTGGTATTTTTAAATTCTTCACGCCATGACGATTCTAATGATACTAATATTTCCTATGTAAATATATTTGGAGCAAAAATAAAAATCTTTTGCTCATTTTCAGACAAAGAAACTTAAAATGACTTTAAATTGGAAAAATCTGAAAATTTTTGGTATTTTTAAATTCTTCACGCCATGACGATTCTAATGATACTAATATTTCCTATGTAAATATATTTGGAGCAAAAATAAAAATCTTTTGCTCATTTTCAGACAAAGAAACTTAAAATGACTTTAAATTTGAAAAATCTGAAAATTTTTGGTATTTTTAAATTCTTCACGCCATGACGATTCTAATGATACTAATATTTCCTATGTAAATATATTTGGAGCAAAAATAAAAATCTTTTGCTCATTTTCAGACAAAGAAACTTAAAATGACTTTAAATTGGAAAAATCTGAAAATGTTTGGTATTTTTAAATTCTTCACGCCATGACGATTCTAATGATACTGATATTTCCTATGTAAATATATTTGGAGCAAAAATAAAAATCTTTTGCTCATTTTCAGACAAAGAAACTTAAAATGACTTTAAATTTGAAAAATCTGAAATTTTTTGGTATTTTTAGAATCTCCACGCGATTGCGATTCTAATGATACTAATATTTCCTACGTAAGTATATTTGGAGCAAAAATAAAAATCTTATGCTCATTTTCAGACAAAGAAACTTAAAATGACTTTAAATTTGAAAAATCTGAAAATTTTTGGTATTTTTAGAATCTCCACGCGATTGCGATTCTAATGATACTAATATTTCCTATGTAAATATATTTGGAGCAAAAATAAAAATCTTTTGCTCATTTTCAGACAAAGAAACTTAAAATGACTTTAAATTTGAAAAATCTGAAAATATTTGGTATTTTTAGAATCTCCACGCGATTGCGATTCTAATGATACTAATATTTCCTATGTAAATATATTTGGAGCAAAAATAAAAATCTTTTGCTCATTTTCAGACAAAGAAACTTAAAATGACTTTAAATTTGAAAAACCTGAAAATTTTTGGTATTTTTAGAATCTCCACGCGATTGCGATTCTAATGATACTAATATTTCCTATGTAAATATATTTGGAGCAAAAATAAAAATCTTTTGCTCATTTTCAGACAAAGAAACTTAAAATGACTTTAAATTTGAAAAATCTGAAAATTTTTGGTATTTTTAGAATCTCCACGCGATTGCGATTCTAATGATACTAATATTTCCTATGTAAATATATTTGGAGCAAAAATAAAAATCTTTTGCTCATTTTCAGACAAAGAAACTTAAAATGACTTTAAATTTGAAAAATCTGATAATTTTTGGTATTTTTAGAATCTCCACGCAATTGCGATTCTAATGATACTAATATTTCCTATGTAAATATATTTGGAGCAAAAATAAAAATCTTTTGCTCATTTTCAGACAAAGAAACTTAAAATGACTTTAAATTTGAAAAATCTGATAATTTTTGGTATTTTTAGAATCTCCACGCGATTGCGATTCTAATGATACTAATATTTCCTATGTAAATATATTTGGAGCAAAAATAAAAATCTTTTGCTCATTTTCAGACAAAGAAACTTAAAATGACTTTAAATTGGAAAAATCTGAAAATTTTTGGTATTTTTAAATTCTTCACGCCATGACGATTCTAATGATACTAATATTTCCTATGTAAATATATTTGGAGCAAAAATAAAAATCTTTTGCTCATTTTCAGACAAAGAAACTTAAAATGACTTTAAATTGGAAAAATCTGAAAATTTTTGGTATTTTTAAATTCTTCACGCCATGACGATTCTAATGATACTAATATTTCCTATGTAAATATATTTGGA
Source organism: Caenorhabditis virilis (assembly GCA_964036255.1). Lineage (NCBI taxonomy): Eukaryota > Metazoa > Nematoda > Chromadorea > Rhabditida > Rhabditidae > Caenorhabditis > Caenorhabditis virilis. The sequence goes on along the minus strand of OZ038420.1, from coordinate 12,951,341 downwards.
GCAAAAATAAAAATCTTTTGCTCATTTTCAGACAAAGAAACTTAAAATGACTTTAAATTTGAAAAATCTGAAAATATTTGGTATTTTTAGAATCTCCACGCTATTGCGATTCTAATGATACTAATATTTCCTATGTAAATATATTTGGAGCAAAAATAAAAATCTTTTGCTCATTTTCAGACAAAGAAACTTAAAATGACTTTAAATTTGAAAAATCTGAAAATTTTTGGTATTTTTAAATTCTTCACGCCATGACGATTCTAATGATACTAATATTTCCTATGTAAATATATTTGGAGCAAAAATAAAAATCTTTTGCTCATTTTCAGACAAAGAAACTTAAAATGACTTTAAATTTGAAAAATCTGAAAATATTTGGTATTTTTAGAATCTCCACGCGATTGCGATTCTAATGATACTAATATTTCCTATGTAAATATATTTGGAGCAAAAATAAAAATCTTTTGCTCATTTTCAGACAAAGAAACTTAAAATGACTTTAAATTTGAAAAATCTGATAATTTTTGGTATTTTTAGAATCTCCACGCAATTGCGATTCTAATGATACTAATATTTCCTATGTAAATATATTTGGAGCAAAAATAAAAATCTTTTGCTCATTTTCAGACAAAGAAACTTAAAATGACTTTAAATTTGAAAAATCTGATAATTTTTGGTATTTTTAGAATCTCCACGCGATTGCGATTCTAATGATACTAATATTTCCTATGTAAATATATTTGGAGCAAAAATAAAAATCTTTTGCTCATTTTCAGACAAAGAAACTTAAAATGACTTTAAATTGGAAAAATCTGAAAATTTTTGGTATTTTTAAATTCTTCACGCCATGACGATTCTAATGATACTAATATTTCCTATGTAAATATATTTGGAGCAAAAATAAAAATCTTTTGCTCATTTTCAGACAAAGAAACTTAAAATGACTTTAAATTTGAAAAATCTGAAAATTTTTGGTATTTTTAAATTCTTCACGCCATGACGATTCTAATGATACTAATATTTCCTATGTAAATATATTTGGAGCAAAAATAAAAATCTTTTGCTCATTTTCAGACAAAGAAACTTAAAATGACTTTAAATTGGAAAAATCTGAAAATTTTTGGTATTTTTAAATTCTTCACGCCATGACGATTCTAATGATACTAATATTTCCTATGTAAATATATTTGGAGCAAAAATAAAAATCTTTTGCTCATTTTCAGACAAAGAAACTTAAAATGACTTTAAATTTGAAAAATCTGAAAATTTTTGGTATTTTTAAATTCTTCACGCCATGACGATTCTAATGATACTAATATTTCCTATGTAAATATATTTGGAGCAAAAATAAAAATCTTTTGCTCATTTTCAGACAAAGAAACTTAAAATGACTTTAAATTGGAAAAATCTGAAAATGTTTGGTATTTTTAAATTCTTCACGCCATGACGATTCTAATGATACTGATATTTCCTATGTAAATATATTTGGAGCAAAAATAAAAATCTTTTGCTCATTTTCAGACAAAGAAACTTAAAATGACTTTAAATTTGAAAAATCTGAAATTTTTTGGTATTTTTAGAATCTCCACGCGATTGCGATTCTAATGATACTAATATTTCCTACGTAAGTATATTTGGAGCAAAAATAAAAATCTTATGCTCATTTTCAGACAAAGAAACTTAAAATGACTTTAAATTTGAAAAATCTGAAAATTTTTGGTATTTTTAGAATCTCCACGCGATTGCGATTCTAATGATACTAATATTTCCTATGTAAATATATTTGGAGCAAAAATAAAAATCTTTTGCTCATTTTCAGACAAAGAAACTTAAAATGACTTTAAATTTGAAAAATCTGAAAATATTTGGTATTTTTAGAATCTCCACGCGATTGCGATTCTAATGATACTAATATTTCCTATGTAAATATATTTGGAGCAAAAATAAAAATCTTTTGCTCATTTTCAGACAAAGAAACTTAAAATGACTTTAAATTTGAAAAACCTGAAAATTTTTGGTATTTTTAGAATCTCCACGCGATTGCGATTCTAATGATACTAATATTTCCTATGTAAATATATTTGGAGCAAAAATAAAAATCTTTTGCTCATTTTCAGACAAAGAAACTTAAAATGACTTTAAATTTGAAAAATCTGAAAATTTTTGGTATTTTTAGAATCTCCACGCGATTGCGATTCTAATGATACTAATATTTCCTATGTAAATATATTTGGAGCAAAAATAAAAATCTTTTGCTCATTTTCAGACAAAGAAACTTAAAATGACTTTAAATTTGAAAAATCTGATAATTTTTGGTATTTTTAGAATCTCCACGCAATTGCGATTCTAATGATACTAATATTTCCTATGTAAATATATTTGGAGCAAAAATAAAAATCTTTTGCTCATTTTCAGACAAAGAAACTTAAAATGACTTTAAATTTGAAAAATCTGAAAATATTTGGTATTTTTAGAATCTCCACGCTATTGCGATTCTAATGATACTAATATTTCCTATGTAAATATATTTGGAGCAAAAATAAAAATCTTTTGCTCATTTTCAGACAAAGAAACTTAAAATGACTTTAAATTTGAAAAATCTGAAAATTTTTGGTATTTTTAAATTCTTCACGCCATGACGATTCTAATGATACTAATATTTCCTATGTAAATATATTTGGAGCAAAAATAAAAATCTTTTGCTCATTTTCAGACAAAGAAACTTAAAATGACTTTAAATTTGAAAAATCTGAAAATATTTGGTATTTTTAGAATCTCCACGCGATTGCGATTCTAATGATACTAATATTTCCTATGTAAATATATTTGGAGCAAAAATAAAAATCTTTTGCTCATTTTCAGACAAAGAAACTTAAAATGACTTTAAATTTGAAAAATCTGATAATTTTTGGTATTTTTAGAATCTCCACGCAATTGCGATTCTAATGATACTAATATTTCCTATGTAAATATATTTGGAGCAAAAATAAAAATCTTTTGCTCATTTTCAGACAAAGAAACTTAAAATGACTTTAAATTTGAAAAATCTGATAATTTTTGGTATTTTTAGAATCTCCACGCGATTGCGATTCTAATGATACTAATATTTCCTATGTAAATATATTTGGAGCAAAAATAAAAATCTTTTGCTCATTTTCAGACAAAGAAACTTAAAATGACTTTAAATTGGAAAAATCTGAAAATTTTTGGTATTTTTAAATTCTTCACGCCATGACGATTCTAATGATACTAATATTTCCTATGTAAATATATTTGGAGCAAAAATAAAAATCTTTTGCTCATTTTCAGACAAAGAAACTTAAAATGACTTTAAATTTGAAAAATCTGAAAATTTTTGGTATTTTTAAATTCTTCACGCCATGACGATTCTAATGATACTAATATTTCCTATGTAAATATATTTGGAGCAAAAATAAAAATCTTTTGCTCATTTTCAGACAAAGAAACTTAAAATGACTTTAAATTGGAAAAATCTGAAAATTTTTGGTATTTTTAAATTCTTCACGCCATGACGATTCTAATGATACTAATATTTCCTATGTAAATATATTTGGAGCAAAAATAAAAATCTTTTGCTCATTTTCAGACAAAGAAACTTAAAATGACTTTAAATTTGAAAAATCTGAAAATTTTTGGTATTTTTAAATTCTTCACGCCATGACGATTCTAATGATACTAATATTTCCTATGTAAATATATTTGGAGCAAAAATAAAAATCTTTTGCTCATTTTCAGACAAAGAAACTTAAAATGACTTTAAATTGGAAAAATCTGAAAATGTTTGGTATTTTTAAATTCTTCACGCCATGACGATTCTAATGATACTGATATTTCCTATGTAAATATATTTGGAGCAAAAATAAAAATCTTTTGCTCATTTTCAGACAAAGAAACTTAAAATGACTTTAAATTTGAAAAATCTGAAATTTTTTGGTATTTTTAGAATCTCCACGCGATTGCGATTCTAATGATACTAATATTTCCTACGTAAGTATATTTGGAGCAAAAATAAAAATCTTATGCTCATTTTCAGACAAAGAAACTTAAAATGACTTTAAATTTGAAAAATCTGAAAATTTTTGGTATTTTTAGAATCTCCACGCGATTGCGATTCTAATGATACTAATATTTCCTACGTAAGTATATTTGGAGCAAAAATAAAAATCTTATGCTCATTTTCAGACAAAGAAACTTAAAATGACTTTAAATTTGAAAAATCTGAAAATTTTTGGTATTTTTAAATTCTTCACGCCATGACGATTCTAATGATACTAATATTTCCTATGTAAATATATTTGGAGCAAAAATAAAAATCTTTTGCTCATTTTCAGACAAAGAAACTTAAAATGACTTTAAATTGGAAAAATCTGAAAATGTTTGGTATTTTTAAATTCTTCACGCCATGACGATTCTAATGATACTGATATTTCCTATGTAAATATATTTGGAGCAAAAATAAAAATCTTTTGCTCATTTTCAGACAAAGAAACTTAAAATGACTTTAAATTTGAAAAATCTGAAATTTTTTGGTATTTTTAGAATCTCCACGCGATTGCGATTCTAATGATACTAATATTTCCTACGTAAGTATATTTGGAGCAAAAATAAAAATCTTATGCTCATTTTCAGACAAAGAAACTTAAAATGACTTTAAATTTGAAAAATCTGAAAATTTTTGGTATTTTTAGAATCTCCACGCGATTGCGATTCTAATGATACTAATATTTCCTACGTAAGTATATTTGGAGCAAAAATAAAAATCTTATGCTCATTTTCAGACAAAGAAACTTAAAATGACTTTAAATTTGAAAAATCTGAAAATTTTTGGTATTTTTAAATTCTTCACGCCATGACGATTCTAATGATACTAATATTTCCTATGTAAATATATTTGGAGCAAAAATAAAAATCTTTTGCTCATTTTCAGACAAAGAAACTTAAAATGACTTTAAATTTGAAAAATCTGAAAATATTTGGTATTTTTAGAATCTCCACGCGATTGCGATTCTAATGATACTAATATTTCCTATGTAAATATATTTGGAGCAAAAATAAAAATCTTTTGCTCATTTTCAGACAAAGAAACTTAAAATGACTTTAAATTTGAAAAACCTGAAAATTTTTGGTATTTTTAGAATCTCCACGCGATTGCGATTCTAATGATACTAATATTTCCTATGTAAATATATTTGGAGCAAAAATAAAAATCTTTTGCTCATTTTCAGACAAAGAAACTTAAAATGACTTTAAATTTGAAAAATCTGAAAATTTTTGGTATTTTTAGAATCTCCACGCGATTGCGATTCTAATGATACTAATATTTCCTATGTAAATATATTTGGAGCAAAAATAAAAATCTTTTGCTCATTTTCAGACAAAGAAACTTAAAATGACTTTAAATTTGAAAAATCTGATAATTTTTGGTATTTTTAGAATCTCCACGCAATTGCGATTCTAATGATACTAATATTTCCTATGTAAATATATTTGGAGCAAAAATAAAAATCTTTTGCTCATTTTCAGACAAAGAAACTTAAAATGACTTTAAATTTGAAAAATCTGATAATTTTTGGTATTTTTAGAATCTCCACGCGATTGCGATTCTAATGATACTAATATTTCCTATGTAAATATATTTGGAGCAAAAATAAAAATCTTTTGCTCATTTTCAGACAAAGAAACTTAAAATGACTTTAAATTGGAAAAATCTGAAAATTTTTGGTATTTTTAAATTCTTCACGCCATGACGATTCTAATGATACTAATATTTCCTATGTAAATATATTTGGAGCAAAAATAAAAATCTTTTGCTCATTTTCAGACAAAGAAACTTAAAATGACTTTAAATTGGAAAAATCTGAAAATTTTTGGTATTTTTAAATTCTTCACGCCATGACGATTCTAATGATACTAATATTTCCTATGTAAATATATTTGGAGCAAAAATAAAAATCTTTTGCTCATTTTCAGACAAAGAAACTTAAAATGACTTTAAATTTGAAAAATCTGAAAATATTTGGTATTTTTAGAATCTCCACGCTATTGCGATTCTAATGATACTAATATTTCCTATGTAAATATATTTGGAGCAAAAATAAAAATCTTTTGCTCATTTTCAGACAAAGAAACTTAAAATGACTTTAAATTTGAAAAATCTGAAAATTTTTGGTATTTTTAAATTCTTCACGCCATGACGATTCTAATGATACTAATATTTCCTATGTAAATATATTTGGAGCAAAAATAAAAATCTTTTGCTCATTTTCAGACAAAGAAACTTAAAATGACTTTAAATTTGAAAAATCTGAAAATATTTGGTATTTTTAGAATCTCCACGCGATTGCGATTCTAATGATACTAATATTTCCTATGTAAATATATTTGGAGCAAAAATAAAAATCTTTTGCTCATTTTCAGACAAAGAAACTTAAAATGACTTTAAATTGGAAAAATCTGAAAATTTTTGGTATTTTTAAATTCTTCACGCCATGACGATTCTAATGATACTAATATTTCCTATGTAAATATATTTGGAGCAAAAATAAAAATCTTTTGCTCATTTTCAGACAAAGAAACTTAAAATGACTTTAAATTTGAAAAATCTGAAAATATTTGGTATTTTTAGAATCTCCACGCGATTGCGATTCTAATGATACTAATATTTCCTATGTAAATATATTTGGAGCAAAAATAAAAATCTTTTGCTCATTTTCAGACAAAGAAACTTAAAATGACTTTAAATTTGAAAAATCTGAAAATATTTGGTATTTTTAGAATCTCCACGCGATTGCGATTCTAATGATACTAATATTTCCTATGTAAATATATTTGGAGCAAAAATAAAAATCTTTTGCTCATTTTCAGACAAAGAAACTTAAAATGACTTTAAATTTGAAAAATCTGAAAATATTTGGTATTTTTAGAATCTCCACGCGATTGCGATTCTAATGATACTAATATTTCCTATGTAAATATATTTGGAGCAAAAATAAAAATCTTTTGCTCATTTTCAGAAAAAGAAACTTAAAATGACTTTAAATTGGAAAAATCTGAAAATTTTTGGTATTTTTAAATTCTTCACGCCATGACTATTCTAATGATACTAATATTTCCTATGTAAATATATTTGGAGCAAAAATAAAAATCTTTTGCTCATTTTCAGACAAAGAAACTTAAAATGACTTTAAATTGGAAAAATCTGAAAATTTTTGGTATTTTTAAATTCTTCACGCCATGACGATTCTAATGATACTAATATTTCCTATGTAAATATATTTGGAGCAAAAATAAAAATCTTTTGCTCATTTTCAGACAAAGAAACTTAAAATGACTTTAAATTTGAAAAATCTGAAAATATTTGGTATTTTTAGAATCTCCACGCGATTGCGATTCTAATGATACTAATATTTCCTATGTAAATATATTTGGAGCAAAAAAAAAAATCTTTTGCTCATTTTCAGACAAAGAAACTTAAAATGACTTTAAATTTGAAAAATCTGAAAATATTTGGTATTTTTAGAATCTCCACGCGATTGCGATTCTAATGATACTAATATTTCCTATGTAAATATATTTGGAGCAAAAATAAAAATCTTTTGCTCATTTTCAGACAAAGAAACTTAAAATGACTTTAAATTTGAAAAATCTGAAAATTTTTGGTATTTTTAAATTCTTCACGCCATGACGATTCTAATGATACTAATATTTCCTATGTAAATATATTTGGAGCAAAAATAAAAATCTTTTGCTCATTTTCAGACAAAGAAACTTAAAATGACTTTAAATTGGAAAAATCTGAAAATTTTTGGTATTTTTAAATTCTTCACGCCATGACGATTTTAATGATACTAATATTTCCTATGTAAATATATTTGGAGCAAAAATAAAAATCTTTTGCTCATTTTCGGACAAAGAAACTTAAAATGACTTTAAATTTGAAAAATCTGAAAATATTTGGTATTTTTAGAATCTCCACGCGATTGCGATTCTAATGATACTAATATTTCCTATGTAAATATATTTGGAGCAAAAATAAAAATCTTTTGCTCATTTTCAGACAAAGAAACTTAAAATGACTTTAAATTTGAAAAATCTGAAAATTTTTGGTATTTTTAAATTCTTCACGCCATGACGATTCTAATGATACTAATATTTCCTATGTAAATATATTTGGAGCAAAAATAAAAATCTTTTGCTCATTTTCAGACAAAGAAACTTAAAATGACTTTAAATTGGAAAAATCTGAAAATTTTTGGTATTTTTAAATTCTTCACGCCATGACGATTCTAATGATACTAATATTTCCTATGTAAATATATTTGGAGCAAAAATAAAAATCTTTTGCTCATTTTCAGACAAAGAAACTTAAAATGACTTTAAATTGGAAAAATCTGAAAATTTTTGGTATTTTTAAATTCTTCACGCCATGACGATTCTAATGATACTAATATTTCCTATGTAAATATATTTGGAGCAAAAATAAAAATCTTTTGCTCATTTTCAGACAAAGAAACTTAAAATGACTTTAAATTTGAAAAATCTGAAAATTTTTGGTATTTTTAAATTCTTCACGCCATGACGATTCTAATGATACTAATATTTCCTATGTAAATATATTTGGAGCAAAAATAAAAATCTTTTGCTCATTTTCAGACAAAGAAACTTAAAATGACTTTAAATTTGAAAAATCTGAAAATTTTTGGTATTTTTAAATTCTTCACGCCATGACGATTCTAATGATACTAATATTTCCTATGTAAATATATTTGGAGCAAAAATAAAAATCTTTTGCTCATTTTCAGACAAAGAAACTTAAAATGACTTTAAATTGGAAAAATCTGAAAATTTTTGGTATTTTTAGAATCTCCACGCGATTGCGATTCTAATGATACTAATATTTCCTATGTAAATATATTTGGAGCAAAAATAAAAATCTTTTGCTCATTTTCAGACAAAGAAACTTAAAATGACTTTAAATTTGAAAAATCTGAAAATTTTTGGTATTTTTAAATTCTTCACGCCATGACGATTCTAATGATACTAATATTTCCTATGTAAATATATTTGGAGCAAAAATAAAAATCTTTTGCTCATTTTCAGACAAAGAAACTTAAAATGACTTTAAATTGGAAAAATCTGAAAATTTTTGGTATTTTTAGAATCTCCACGCGATTGCGATTCTAATGATACTAATATTTCCTATGTAAATATATTTGGAGCAAAAATAAAAATCTTTTGCTCATTTTCAGACAAAGAAACTTAAAATGACTTTAAATTTGAAAAATCTGAAAATTTTTGGTATTTTTAAATTCTTCACGCCATGACGATTCTAATGATACTAATATTTCCTATGTAAATATATTTGGAGCAAAAATAAAAATCTTTTGCTCATTTTCAGACAAAGAAACTTAAAATGACTTTAAATTGGAAAAATCTGAAAATTTTTGGTATTTTTAAATTCTTCACGCCATGACGATTCTAATGATACTAATATTTCCTATGTAAATATATTTGGAGCAAAAATAAAAATCTTTTGCTCATTTTCGGACAAAGAAACTTAAAATGACTTTAAATTTGAAAAATCTGAAAATATTTGGTATTTTTAGAATCTCCACGCGATTGCGATTCTAATGATACTAATATTTCCTATGTAAATATATTTGGAGCAAAAATAAAAATCTTTTGCTCATTTTCAGACAAAGAAACTTAAAATGACTTTAAATTTGAAAAATCTGAAAATTTTTGGTATTTTTAAATTCTTCACGCCATGACGATTCTAATGATACTAATATTTCCTATGTAAATATATTTGGAGCAAAAATAAAAATCTTTTGCTCATTTTCGGACAAAGAAACTTAAAATGACTTTAAATTTGAAAAATCTGAAAATATTTGGTATTTTTAGAATCTCCACGCGATTGCGATTCTAATGATACTAATATTTCCTATGTAAATATATTTGGAGCAAAAATAAAAATCTTTTGCTCATTTTCAGACAAAGAAACTTAAAATGACTTTAAATTTGAAAAATCTGAAAATTTTTGGTATTTTTAAATTCTTCACGCCATGACGATTCTAATGATACTAATATTTCCTATGTAAATATATTTGGAGCAAAAATAAAAATCTTTTGCTCATTTTCAGACAAAGAAACTTAAAATGGCTTTAAATTGGAAAAATCTGAAAATTTTTGGTATTTTTAAATTCTTCACGCCATGACGATTCTAATGATACTAATATTTCCTATGTAAATATATTTGGAGCAAAAATAAAAATCTTTTGCTCATTTTCAGACAAAGAAACTTAAAATGACTTTAAATTGGAAAAATCTGAAAATTTTTGGTATTTTTAAATTCTTCACGCCATGACGATTCTAATGATACTAATATTTCCTATGTAAATATATTTGGAGCAAAAATAAAAATGTTTTGCTCATTTTCAGACAAAGAAACTTAAAATGACTTTAAATGTGAAAAATCTGAAAATATTTGGTATTTTTAGAATCTCCACGCGATTGCGATTCTAATGATACTAATATTTCCTATGTAAATATATTTGGAGCAAAAATAAAAATCTTTTGCTCATTTTCAGACAAAGAAACTTAAAATGACTTTAAATTTGAAAAATCTGAAAATTTTTGGTATTTTTAAATTCTTCACGCCATGACGATTCTAATGATACTAATATTTCCTATGTAAATATATTTGGAGCAAAAATAAAAATCTTTTGCTCATTTTCAGACAAAGAAACTTAAAATGACTTTAAATTTGAAAAATCTGAAAATTTTTGGTATTTTTAAATTCTTCACGCCATGACGATTCTAATGATACTAATATTTCCTATGTAAATATATTTGGAGCAAAAATAAAAATCTTTTGCTCATTTTCAGACAAAGAAACTTAAAATGACTTTAAATTTGAAAAATCTGAAAATTTTTGGTATTTTTAAATTCTTCACGCCATGACGATTCTAATGATACTAATATTTCCTATGTAAATATATTTGGAGCAAAAATAAAAATCTTTTGCTCATTTTCAGACAAAGAAACTTAAAATGACTTTAAATTTGAAAAATCTGAAAATTTTTGGTATTTTTAAATTCTTCACGCCATGACGATTCTAATGATACTAATATTTCCTATGTAAATATATTTGGAGCAAAAATAAAAATCTTTTGCTCATTTTCAGACAAAGAAACTTAAAATGACTTTAAATTGGAAAAATCTGAAAATGTTTGGTATTTTTAAATTCTTCACGCCATGACGATTCTAATGATACTGATATTTCCTATGTAAATATATTTGGAGCAAAAATAAAAATCTTTTGCTCATTTTCAGACAAAGAAACTTAAAATGACTTTAAATTTGAAAAATCTGAAATTTTTTGGTATTTTTAGAATCTCCACGCGATTGCGATTCTAATGATACTAATATTTCCTACGTAAGTATATTTGGAGCAAAAATAAAAATCTTTTGCTCATTTTCAGACAAAGAAACTTAAAATGACTTTAAATTTGAAAAATCTGAAAATTCTTGGTTATTTTAGAATCTCCACGCGATTGCGATTCTAATGACACTAATATTTCCTATGTAAATATATTTGGAGCAAAAATAAAAATCTTTTGCTCATTTTCAGACAAAGAAACTTAAAATGACTTTAAATTTGAAAAATCTGAAATTTTTTGGTATTTTTAGAATCTCCACGCGATTGCGATTCTAATGATACTAATATTTCCTACGTAAGTATATTTGGAGCAAAAATAAAAATCTTTTGCTCATTTTCAGACAAAGAAACTTAAAATGACTTTAAATTTGAAAAATCTGAAAATTCTTGGTTATTTTAGAATCTCCACGCGATTGCGATTCTAATGACACTAATATTTCCTATGTAAATATATTTGGAGCAAAAATAAAAATCTTTTGCTCATTTTCAGACAAAGAAACTTAAAATGACTTTAAATTTGAAAAATCTGAAAATTCTTGGTTATTTTAGAATCTCCACGCGATTGCGATTCTAATGACACTAATATTTCCTATGTAAATATATTTGGAGCAAAAATAAAAATCTTTTGCTCATTTTCAGACAAAGAAACTTAAAATGACTTTAAATTTGAAAAATCTGAAAATATTTGGTATTTTTAGAATCTCCACGCGATTGCGATTCTAATGATACTAATATTTCCTATGTAAATATATTTGGAGCAAAAATAAAAATCTTTTGCTCATTTTCAGACAAAGAAACTTAAAATGACTTTAAATTTGAAAAATCTGAAAATTTTTGGTATTTTTAAATTCTTCACGCCATGACGATTCTAATGATACTAATATTTCCTATGTAAATATATTTGGAGCAAAAATAAAAATCTTTTGCTCATTTTCAGACAAAGAAACTTAAAATGACTTTAAATTGGAAAAATCTGAAAATTTTTGGTATTTTTAAATTCTTCACGCCATGACGATTCTAATGATACTAATATTTCCTATGTAAATATATTTGGAGCAAAAATAAAAATCTTTTGCTCATTTTCAGACAAAGAAACTTAAAATGACTTTAAATTTGAAAAATCTGAAAATTTTTGGTATTTTTAAATTCTTCACGCCATGACGATTCTAATGATACTAATATTTCCTATGTAAATATATTTGGAGCAAAAATAAAAATCTTTTGCTCATTTTCAGACAAAGAAACTTAAAATGACTTTAAATTGGAAAAATCTGAAAATGTTTGGTATTTTTAAATTCTTCACGCCATGACGATTCTAATGATACTGATATTTCCTATGTAAATATATTTGGAGCAAAAATAAAAATCTTTTGCTCATTTTCAGACAAAGAAACTTAAAATGACTTTAAATTTGAAAAATCTGAAATTTTTTGGTATTTTTAGAATCTCCACGCGATTGCGATTCTAATGATACTAATATTTCCTACGTAAGTATATTTGGAGCAAAAATAAAAATCTTTTGCTCATTTTCAGACAAAGAAACTTAAAATGACTTTAAATTTGAAAAATCTGAAAATTCTTGGTTATTTTAGAATCTCCACGCGATTGCGATTCTAATGACACTAATATTTCCTATGTAAATATATTTGGAGCAAAAATAAAAATCTTTTGCTCATTTTCAGACAAAGAAACTTAAAATGACTTTAAATTTGAAAAATCTGAAAATTCTTGGTTATTTTAGAATCTCCACGCGATTGCGATTCTAATGACACTAATATTTCCTATGTAAATATATTTGGAGCAAAAATAAAAATCTTTTGCTCATTTTCAGACAAAGAAACTTAAAATGACTTTAAATTTGAAAAATCTGAAAATTCTTGGTTATTTTAGAATCTCCACGCGATTGCGATTCTAATGACACTAATATTTCCTATGTAAATATATTTGGAGCAAAAATAAAAATCTTTTGCTCATTTTCAGACAAAGAAACTTAAAATGACTTTAAATTTGAAAAATCTGAAAATATTTGGTATTTTTAGAATCTCCACGCGATTGCGATTCTAATGATACTAATATTTCCTATGTAAATATATTTGGAGCAAAAATAAAAATCTTTTGCTCATTTTCAGACAAAGAAACTTAAAATGACTTTAAATTGGAAAAATCTGAAAATTTTTGGTATTTTTAAATTCTTCACGCCATGACGATTCTAATGATACTAATATTTCCTATGTAAATATATTTGGAGCAAAAATAAAAATCTTTTGCTCATTTTCAGACAAAGAAACTTAAAATGACTTTAAATTTGAAAAATCTGAAAATATTTGGTATTTTTAGAATCTCCACGCGATTGCGATTCTAATGATACTAATATTTCCTATGTAAATATATTTGGAGCAAAAATAAAAATCTTTTGCTCATTTTCAGACAAAGAAACTTAAAATGACTTTAAATTGGAAAAATCTGAAAATTTTTGGTATTTTTAAATTCTTCACGCCATGACGATTCTAATGATACTAATATTTCCTATGTAAATATATTTGGAGCAAAAATAAAAATCTTTTGCTCATTTTCAGACAAAGAAACTTAAAATGACTTTAAATTGGAAAAATCTGAAAATTTTTGGTATTTTTAAATTCTTCACGCCATGACGATTCTAATGATACTAATATTTCCTATGTAAATATATTTGGAGCAAAAATAAAAATCTTTTGCTCATTTTCAGAAAAAGAAACTTAAAATGACTTTAAATTTGAAAAATCTGAAATTTTTTGGTATTTTTAGAATCTCCACGCGATTGCGATTCTAATGATACTAATATTTCCTATGTAAATATATTTGGAGCAAAAATAAAAATCTTTTGCTCATTTTCAGACAAAGAAACTTAAAATGACTTTAAATTTGAAAAATCTGAAATTTTTTGGTATTTTTAGAATCTCCACGCGATTGCGATTCTAATGATACTAATATTTCCTATGTAAATATATTTGGAGCAAAAATAAAAATCTTTTGCTCATTTTCAGACAAAGAAACTTAAAATGACTTTAAATTTGAAAAATCTGAAATTTTTTGGTATTTTTAGAATCTCCACGCGATTGCGATTCTAATGATACTAATATTTCCTACGTAAGTATATTTGGAGCAAAAATAAAAATCTTTTGCTCATTTTCAGACAAAGAAACTTAAAATGACTTTAAATTTGAAAAATCTGAAAATTCTTGGTTATTTTAGAATCTCCACGCGATTGCGATTCTAATGATACTAATATTTCCTATGTAAATATATTTGGAGCAAAAATAAAAATCTTTTGCTCATTTTTTCACACATTTTCACACATTTTTACCTCATTTTTTACCTCATTTTCACAGATTTTTACCTCATTTTTACCTCAATTTCACACATTTTCCCTCATTTTTTACCTCATTTTCACAGATTTTTACCTCATTTTTTACCTCATTTTCACACATTTTTACCTCATTTTTACCTCATTTTCACACATTTTTACCTCATTTTTACCTCAATTTCTCACATTTTCCCTCATTTTTTACCTCATTTTCACACATTTTTACCTCATTTTTACCTCATTTTTACACATTTTTACCTCATTTTTTACCTCATTTTCACACATTTTTACCTCATTTTTACCTCATTTTCACACATTTTTACCTCAATTTTACCTCATTTTTCCCTCATTTTCACACATTCTTACCTCATTTTCACACATTCTTACCTCATTTTTACCTCATTTTTACCTCAATTTCACACATTTTTCCTCATTTTTTACCTCATTTTCACACATTTTTACCTCATTTTTTACCTCATTTTCACACATTTTTACCTCATTTTTACCTCATTTTCACACATTTTTACCTCAATTTTACCTCATTTTTCCCTCATTTTCACACATTCTTACCTCATTTTCACACATTCTTACCTCATTTTTACCTCATTTTTACCTCAATTTCACACATTTTCCCTCATTTTTTACCTCATTTTCACACATTTTTACCTCATTTTTTACCTCATTTTTACCTCATTTTCACACATTATTTACCTCATTTTTACCTCATTTTTACCTCATTTTTACCTCATTTTCACACATTATTTACCTCATTTTTACCTCAATTTCACACATTATTTACCTCATTTTTACCTCATTTTCACACATTATTTCCCTCATTTTTTACCTCATTTTCACACATTTTTACCTCATTTTTTACCTCATTTTCACACATTTTCCCTCATTTTTTACCTCATTTTCACACATTTTTACATCATTTTTACCTCATTTTTTACCTCATTTTCACACATTTTTACCTCATTTTTACCTCATTTTCACACATTTTTACCTCATTTTTACCTCATTTTTTACCTCATTTTCACACATTTTTACCTCATTTTTTACCTCATTTTCACACATTTTTACCTCATTTTTACCTCAATTTCACACATTTTCCCTCATTTTTTACCTCATTTTCACACATTTTTACCTCATTTTTTACCTCATTTTCACACATTTTCCCTCATTTTTTACCTCATTTTCACACATTTTTACATCATTTTTACCTCATTTTTTACCTCATTTTCACACATTTTTCCCTCATTTTTTACCTCATTTTTACCTCAATTTCACACATTTTCCCTCATTTTTTACCTCATTTTCACACATTTTTACCTCATTTTTTACCTCATTTTCACACATTTTCCCTCATTTTGTACCTCATTTTTACCTCAATTTCACACATTTTCCCTCATTTTTTACC
The DNA here is from genome assembly GCA_964036255.1 of Caenorhabditis virilis. Classification (NCBI taxonomy): domain Eukaryota; kingdom Metazoa; phylum Nematoda; class Chromadorea; order Rhabditida; family Rhabditidae; genus Caenorhabditis; species Caenorhabditis virilis. Next base: position 12,935,117 of record OZ038420.1, on the reverse strand, counting down.
TCATTTTTACACATTTTTACCTCATTTTTTACCTCATTTTCACACATTTTCCCTCATTTTGTACCTCATTTTCACACATTTTCACACATTTTTACCTCATTTTTTACCTCATTTTCACAGATTTTTACCTCATTTTGTACCTCATTTTCACACATTTTCACACATTTTTACCTCATTTTTTACCTCATTTTCACAGATTTTTACCTCATTTTTTACCTCAATTTCACACATTTTCCCTCATTTTTTACCTCATTTTCACACATTTTTACCTCATTTTTTACCTCATTTTCACACATTTTCCCTCATTTTTTACCTCATTTTCACACATTTTTCCCTCATTTTTTACCTCATTTTTACCTCAATTTCACACATTTTCCCTCATTTTTTACCTCATTTTCACACATTTTTACCTCATTTTTTACCTCATTTTCACACATTTTCCCTCATTTTGTACCTCATTTTCACACATTTTCACACATTTTTACCTCATTTTTTACCTCATTTTCACAGATTTTTACCTCATTTTTTACCTCAATTTCACACATTTTCCCTCATTTTTTACCTCATTTTCACAGATTTTTACCCTCATTTTTACCTCATTTTTACCTCATTTTATACCTCATTTTCACACATTTTTACCTCATTTTTTACCTCATTTTTACCTCAATTTCACACATTTTCCCTCATTTTTTACCTCATTTTCACACATTTTTACCTCATTTTTTACCTCATTTTCACACATTATTTACCTCATTTTTTACCTCATTTTTACCTCAATTTCACACATTTTCCCTCATTTTTTACCTCATTTTCACACATTTTTACCTCATTTTTTACCTCATTTTCACACATTATTTACCTCATTTTTTACCTCATTTTTACCTCAATTTCACACATTTTCCCTCATTTTTTACCTCATTTTCACACATTTTTACCTCATTTTTTACCTCATTTTCACACATTTTCCCTCATTTTTTACCTCATTTTCACACATTTTTACCTCATTTTTTACCTCATTTTTACCTCAATTTCACACATTTTCCCTCATTTTTTACCTCATTTTCACACATTATTTACCTCATTTTTACCTCATTTTTACCTCATTTTTACCTCATTTTCACACATTATTTACCTCATTTTTACCTCAATTTCACACATTTTTTACCTCATTTTTACCTCAATTTCACACATTTTCCCTCATTTTTTACCTCATTTTCACACATTTTTACCTCATTTTTTACCTCATTTTCACACATTTTTACCTCATTTTTACCTCAATTTCACACATTTTCCCTCATTTTTTACCTCATTTTCACACATTTTTACCTCATTTTTACCTCATTTTCACACATTTTTACCTCATTTTTACCTCAATTTCACACATTTTCCCTCATTTTTTACCTCATTTTCACACATTTTTACCTCATTTTTACCTCATTTTCACACATTTTTACCTCATTTTTTACCTCATTTTCACACATTTTTACCTCATTTTTACCTCATTTTCACACATTTTTACCTCATTTTTTACCTCATTTTCACACATTTTTACCTCATTTTTACCTCATTTTCACACATTTTTACCTCATTTTTACCTCAATTTCTCACATTTTCCCTCATTTTTTACCTCATTTTCACACATTTTTACCTCATTTTTACACATTTTTACCTCATTTTTTACCTCATTTTCACACATTTTTACCTCATTTTTACCTCATTTTCACACATTTTTACCTCAATTTTACCTCATTTTTCCCTCATTTTCACACATTCTTACCTCATTTTCACACATTCTTACCTCATTTTTACCTCATTTTTACCTCAATTTCACACATTTTCCCTCATTTTTTACCTCATTTTCACACATTTTTACCTCATTTTTTACCTCATTTTCACACATTTTTACCTCATTTTTACCTCATTTTCACACATTTTTACCTCAATTTTACCTCATTTTTCCCTCATTTTCACACATTCTTACCTCATTTTCACACATTCTTACCTCATTTTTACCTCATTTTTACCTCAATTTCACACATTTTCCCTCATTTTTTACCTCATTTTCACACATTTTTACCTCATTTTTTACCTCATTTTCACACATTTTTACCTCATTTTTTACCTCATTTTCACACATTTTTACCTCATTTTTTACCTCATTTTTACCTCATTTTCACACATTATTTACCTCATTTTTACCTCATTTTTACCTCTTTTTTACCTCATTTTCACACATTATTTACCTCATTTTTACCTCAATTTCACACATTATTTACCTCATTTTTACCTCATTTTCACACATTATTTCCCTCATTTTTTACCTCATTTTCACACATTTTTACCTCATTTTTACCTCATTTTCACACATTTTTACCTCATTTTTACCTCATTTTTTACCTCATTTTCACACATTTTTACCTCATTTTTTACCTCATTTTCACACATTTTTACCTCATTTTTACCTCAATTTCACACATTTTCCCTCATTTTTTACCTCATTTTCACACATTTTTACCTCATTTTTTACCTCATTTTCACACATTTTCCCTCATTTTTTACCTCATTTTCACACATTTTTACATCATTTTTACCTCATTTTTTACCTCATTTTCACACATTTTTCCCTCATTTTTTACCTCATTTTTACCTCAATTTCACACATTTTCCCTCATTTTTTACCTCATTTTCACACATTTTTACCTCATTTTTTACCTCATTTTCACACATTTTCCCTCATTTTGTACCTCATTTTCACACATTTTCACACATTTTTACCTCATTTTTTACCTCATTTTCACAGATTTTTACCTCATTTTTACCTCAATTTCACACATTTTCCCTCATTTTTTACCTCATTTTCACAGATTTTTACCTCATTTTTTACCTCATTTTCACACATTTTTACCTCATTTTTACCTCATTTTCACACATTTTTACCTCATTTTTACCTCAATTTCTCACATTTTCCCTCATTTTTTACCTCATTTTCACACATTTTTACCTCATTTTTACCTCATTTTTACACATTTTTACCTCATTTTTTACCTCATTTTCACACATTTTTACCTCATTTTTACCTCATTTTCACACATTTTTACCTCAATTTTACCTCATTTTTCCCTCATTTTCACACATTCTTACCTCATTTTCACACATTCTTACCTCATTTTTACCTCATTTTTACCTCAATTTCACACATTTTCCCTCATTTTTTACCTCATTTTCACACATTTTTACCTCATTTTTTACCTCATTTTCACACATTTTTACCTCATTTTTACCTCAATTTCACACATTTTCCCTCATTTTTTACCTCATTTTCACACATTTTTACCTCATTTTTTACCTCATTTTCACACATTTTCCCTCATTTTTTACCTCATTTTCACACATTTTTACATCATTTTTACCTCATTTTTTACCTCATTTTCACACATTTTTCCCTCATTTTTTACCTCATTTTTACCTCAATTTCACACATTTTCCCTCATTTTTTACCTCATTTTCACACATTTTTACCTCATTTTTTACCTCATTTTTACCTCAATTTCACACATTTTCCCTCATTTTTTACCTCATTTTCACACATTTTTACCTCATTTTTTACCTCATTTTTACCTCATTTTCACACATTATTTACCTCATTTTTACCTCATTTTTACCTCATTTTTACTTCATTTTCACACATTATTTACCTCATTTTTACCTCAATTTCACACATTATTTACCTCATTTTTACCTCATTTTCACACATTATTTCCCTCATTTTTTACCTCATTTTCACACATTTTTACCTCATTTTTACCTCATTTTTTACCTCATTTTCACACATTTTTACCTCATTTTTACCTCATTTTCACACATTTTTACCTCATTTTTACCTCAATTTCTCACATTTTCCCTCATTTTTTACCTCATTTTCACACATTTTTACCTCATTTTTACCTCATTTTTACACATTTTTACCTCATTTTTTACCTCATTTTCACACATTTTTACCTCATTTTTACCTCATTTTCACACATTTTTACCTCAATTTTACCTCATTTTTCCCTCATTTTCACACATTCTTACCTCATTTTCACACATTCTTACCTCATTTTTACCTCATTTTTACCTCAATTTCACACATTTTCCCTCATTTTTTACCTCATTTTCACACATTTTTACCTCATTTTTTACCTCATTTTCACACATTTTTACCTCATTTTTACCTCAATTTCACACATTTTCCCTCATTTTTTACCTCATTTTCACACATTTTTACCTCATTTTTTACCTCATTTTCACACATTTTCCCTCATTTTGTACCTCATTTTTACCTCAATTTCACACATTTTCCCTCATTTTTTACCTCATTTTCACACATTTTTACCTCATTTTTTACCTCATTTTCACACATTTTTACCTCATTTTTTACCTCATTTTCACACATTTTTACCTCATTTTTACCTCATTTTTACACATTTTTACCTCATTTTTTACCTCATTTTCACACATTTTTACCTCATTTTTACCTCATTTTCACACATTTTTACCTCAATTTTACCTCATTTTTCCCTCATTTTCACACATTCTTACCTCATTTTCACACATTCTTACCTCATTTTTACCTCATTTTTACCTCAATTTCACACATTTTCCCTCATTTTTTACCTCATTTTCACACATTTTTACCTCATTTTTTACCTCATTTTCACACATTTTTACCTCATTTTTACCTCAATTTCACACATTTTCCCTCATTTTTTACCTCATTTTCACACATTTTTACCTCATTTTTTACCTCATTTTCACACATTTTCCCTCATTTTTTACCTCATTTTCACACATTTTTACATCATTTTTACCTCATTTTTTACCTCATTTTCACACATTTTTCCCTCATTTTTTACCTCATTTTTACCTCAATTTCACACATTTTCCCTCATTTTTTACCTCATTTTCACACATTTTTACCTCATTTTTTACCTCATTTTTACCTCAATTTCACACATTTTCCCTCATTTTTTACCTCATTTTCACACATTTTTACCTCATTTTTTACCTCATTTTTACCTCATTTTCACACATTATTTACCTCATTTTTACCTCATTTTTACCTCATTTTTACTTCATTTTCACACATTATTTACCTCATTTTTACCTCAATTTCACACATTATTTACCTCATTTTTACCTCATTTTCACACATTATTTCCCTCATTTTTTACCTCATTTTCACACATTTTTACCTCATTTTTACCTCATTTTTTACCTCATTTTCACACATTTTTACCTCATTTTTACCTCATTTTCACACATTTTTACCTCATTTTTACCTCAATTTCTCACATTTTCCCTCATTTTTTACCTCATTTTCACACATTTTTACCTCATTTTTACCTCATTTTTACACATTTTTACCTCATTTTTTACCTCATTTTCACACATTTTTACCTCATTTTTACCTCATTTTCACACATTTTTACCTCAATTTTACCTCATTTTTCCCTCATTTTCACACATTCTTACCTCATTTTCACACATTCTTACCTCATTTTTACCTCATTTTTACCTCAATTTCACACATTTTCCCTCATTTTTTACCTCATTTTCACACATTTTTACCTCATTTTTTACCTCATTTTCACACATTTTTACCTCATTTTTACCTCAATTTCACACATTTTCCCTCATTTTTTACCTCATTTTCACACATTTTTACCTCATTTTTTACCTCATTTTCACACATTTTCCCTCATTTTTTACCTCATTTTCACACATTTTTACATCATTTTTACCTCATTTTTTACCTCATTTTCACACATTTTTCCCTCATTTTTTACCTCATTTTTACCTCAATTTCACACATTTTCCCTCATTTTTTACCTCATTTTCACACATTTTTACCTCATTTTTTACCTCATTTTCACACATTTTCCCTCATTTTGTACCTCATTTTTACCTCAATTTCACACATTTTCCCTCATTTTTTACCTCATTTTCACACATTTTTACCTCATTTTTTACCTCATTTTCACACATTTTCCCTCATTTTGTACCTCATTTTCACACATTTTCACACATTTTTACCTCATTTTTTACCTCATTTTCACAGATTTTTACCTCATTTTGTACCTCATTTTCACACATTTTCACACATTTTTACCTCATTTTTTACCTCATTTTCACAGATTTTTACCTCATTTTTTACCTCAATTTCACACATTTTCCCTCATTTTTTACCTCATTTTCACACATTTTTACCTCATTTTTTACCTCATTTTCACACATTTTCCCTCATTTTTTACCTCATTTTCACACATTTTTACCTCATTTTTTACCTCATTTTTACCTCATTTTCACACATTATTTACCTCATTTTTACCTCATTTTTACCTCATTTTTACTTCATTTTCACACATTATTTACCTCATTTTTACCTCAATTTCACACATTATTTACCTCATTTTTACCTCATTTTCACACATTATTTCCCTCATTTTTTACCTCATTTTCACACATTTTTACCTCATTTTTACCTCATTTTCACACATTTTTACCTCATTTTTACCTCATTTTTTACCTCATTTTCACACATTTTTACCTCATTTTTTACCTCATTTTCACACATTTTTACCTCATTTTTACCTCAATTTCACACATTTTCCCTCATTTTTTACCTCATTTTCACACATTTTTACCTCATTTTTTACCTCATTTTCACACATTTTCCCTCATTTTTTACCTCATTTTCACACATTTTTACATCATTTTTACCTCATTTTTTACCTCATTTTCACACATTTTTCCCTCATTTTTTACCTCATTTTTACCTCAATTTCACACATTTTCCCTCATTTTTTACCTCATTTTCACACATTTTTACCTCATTTTTTACCTCATTTTCACACATTTTCCCTCATTTTGTACCTCATTTTCACACATTTTCACACATTTTTACCTCATTTTTTACCTCATTTTCACACATTTTTCCCTCATTTTTTACCTCAATTTCACACATTTTTCCCTCATTTTTTACCTCATTTTCACACATTTTTACCTCATTTTTTACCTCATTTTCACACATTTTTACCTCATTTTTTACCTCATTTTCACACATTTTTCCCTCATTTTTTACCTCATTTTTACCTCAATTTCACACATTTTCCCTCATTTTTTACCTCGTTTTTTACCTCATTTTCACACATTTTTCCCTCATTTTCACACATTTTTACCTCATTTTTACCTCATATTTACCTCAATTTCACACATTTTTCCCTCATTTTTTACCTCATTTTCACACATTTTTACCTCATTTTTACCTCATTTTTTACCTCATTTTCACACATTTTTACCTCATTTTTTACCTCATTTTCACACATTTTTCCCTCATTTTTTACCTCATTTTTACCTCAATTTCACACATTTTCCCTCATTTTTTACCTCGTTTTTTACCTCATTTTCACACATTTTTCCCTCATTTTCACACATTTTTACCTCATTTTTACCTCATATTTACCTCAATTTCACACATTTTTCCCTCATTTTTTACCTCATTTTCACACATTTTTACCTCATTTTTACCTCATTTTTTACCTCATTTTCACACATTTTTCAATCATTTTTACCTCAATTTCACACATTTTTACCTCATTTTTTACCTCATTTTCACACATTTTTCCCTCATTTTTTACCTCAATTTCACACATTTTTCCCTCATTTTTTACCTCATTTTCACACATTTTTACCTCAATTTTACCTCATTTTTCCCTCATTTTCACACATTCTTACCTCATTTTCACACATTCTTACCTCATTTTTACCTCATTTTTACCTCAATTTCACACATTTTCCCTCATTTTTTACCTCATTTTCACACATTCTTACCTCATTTTTACCTCATTTTTACCTCAATTTCACACATTTTCCCTCATTTTTTACCTCATTTTCACACATTTTTCCCTCATTTTTTACCTCAATTTCACACATTTTTCCCTCATTTTTTACCTCATTTTCTCACATTTTTACCTCATTTTTACCTCATTTTTTCCCTCATTTTTTACCTCATTTTCACACATTCTTACCTCATTTTTACCTCATTTTTACCTCAATTTCACACATTTTCCCTCATTTTTTACCTCATTTTCACACATTTTTCCCTCATTTTTTACCTCAATTTCACACATTTTTCCCTCATTTTTTACCTCATTTTCTCACATTTTTACCTCATTTTTTACCTCATTTTCACACATTTTTCCCTCATTTTTTACCTCATTTTTACCTCAATTTCACACATTTTCCCTCATTTTTTACCTCATTTTCACACATTTTTACCTCATTTTTTACCTCATTTTCACACATTTTCCCTCATTTTGTACCTCATTTTCACACATTTTCACACATTTTTACCTCATTTTTTACCTCATTTTCACACATTTTTCCCTCATTTTTTACCTCAATTTCACACATTTTTCCCTCATTTTTTACCTCATTTTCACACATTTTTACCTCATTTTTTACCTCATTTTCACACATTTTTACCTCATTTTTTACCTCATTTTCACACATTTTTCCCTCATTTTTTACCTCATTTTTACCTCAATTTCACACATTTTCCCTCATTTTTTACCTCGTTTTTTACCTCATTTTCACACATTTTTCCCTCATTTTCACACATTTTTACCTCATTTTTACCTCATATTTACCTCAATTTCACACATTTTTCCCTCATTTTTTACCTCATTTTCACACATTTTTACCTCATTTTTACCTCATTTTTTACCTCATTTTCACACATTTTTACCTCATTTTTTACCTCATTTTCACACATTTTTCCCTCATTTTTTACCTCATTTTTACCTCAATTTCACACATTTTCCCTCATTTTTTACCTCGTTTTTTACCTCATTTTCACACATTTTTCCCTCATTTTCACACATTTTTACCTCATTTTTACCTCATATTTACCTCAATTTCACACATTTTTCCCTCATTTTTTACCTCATTTTCACACATTTTTACCTCATTTTTACCTCATTTTTTACCTCATTTTCACACATTTTTCAATCATTTTTACCTCAATTTCACACATTTTTACCTCATTTTTTACCTCATTTTCACACATTTTTCCCTCATTTTTTACCTCAATTTCACACATTTTTCCCTCATTTTTTACCTCATTTTCACACATTTTTACCTCAATTTTACCTCATTTTTCCCTCATTTTCACACATTCTTACCTCATTTTCACACATTCTTACCTCATTTTTACCTCATTTTTACCTCAATTTCACACATTTTCCCTCATTTTTTACCTCATTTTCACACATTCTTACCTCATTTTTACCTCATTTTTACCTCAATTTCACACATTTTCCCTCATTTTTTACCTCATTTTCACACATTTTTCCCTCATTTTTTACCTCAATTTCACACATTTTTCCCTCATTTTTTACCTCATTTTCTCACATTTTTACCTCATTTTTACCTCATTTTTTCCCTCATTTTTTACCTCAATTTCACACATTTTTCCCTCATTTTTTACCTCATTTTCACACATTTTTACCTCATTTTTTACCTCATTTTCACACATTTTTACCTCATTTTTACCTCATTTTTTACCTCATTTTCACACATTTTTCCCTCATTTTTTACCTCATTTTTACCTCAATTTCACACATTTTCCCTCATTTTTTACCTCGTTTTTTACCTCATTTTCACACATTTTTCCCTCATTTTCACACATTTTTACCTCATTTTTACCTCATATTTACCTCAATTTCACACATTTTTCCCTCATTTTTTACCTCATTTTCACACATTTTTACCTCATTTTTACCTCATTTTTTACCTCATTTTCACACATTTTTCAATCATTTTTACCTCAATTTCACACATTTTTACCTCATTTTTTACCTCATTTTCACACATTTTTCCCTCATTTTTTACCTCAATTTCACACATTTTTCCCTCATTTTTTACCTCATTTTCACACATTTTTACCTCAATTTTACCTCATTTTTCCCTCATTTTCACACATTCTTACCTCATTTTCACACATTCTTACCTCATTTTTACCTCATTTTTACCTCAATTTCACACATTTTCCCTCATTTTTTACCTCATTTTCACACATTCTTACCTCATTTTTACCTCATTTTTACCTCAATTTCACACATTTTCCCTCATTTTTTACCTCATTTTCACACATTTTTCCCTCATTTTTTACCTCAATTTCACACATTTTTCCCTCATTTTTTACCTCATTTTCTCACATTTTTACCTCATTTTTACCTCATTTTTTCCCTCATTTTTTACCTCAATTTCACACATTTTTCCCTCATTTTTTACCTCATTTTCACACATTTTTCCCTCATTTTCACACATTTTTACCTCATTTTTTACCTCATTTTTTACCTCAATTTCACACATTTTTCCCTCATTTTTTACCTCAATTTCACACATTTTTCCCTCATTTTTTACCTCATTTTCACACATTTTTACCTCATTTTTACCTCGTTTTTTACCTCATTTTCACACATTTTTCCCTCATTTTCACACATTTTTACCTCATTTTTCCCTCATTTTTTACCTCATTTTCACACATTTTTCCCTCATTTTTTACCTCATTTTCACACATTTTTCCCTCATTTTTTACCTCATTTTCTCATATTTTTACCTCATTTTCACACATTCTTACCTCATTTTTACCTCATTTTTACCTCAATTTCACACATTTTCCCTCATTTTTTACCTCATTTTCACACATTTTTACCTCATTTTTTACCTCATTTTCACACATTTTTACCTCATTTTTACCTCATTTTTTACCTCATTTTCACACATTTTTCCCTCATTTTCACACATTTTTCCCTCATTCTTACCTCATTTTTACCTCATTTTTACCTCATCTTCACACATTTTATACCTCATTTTTCCCTCATTTTTCCCTCAATTTCACACATTTTTCCCTCAATTTCACACATTTTATACCTAATTTTTCCTCATTTTTACCTCATTTTTGGTCTGCTAGTTTTGTTAAAAAGTTTATTTGAAAAACGCAAGCGAATATACATAAGGTACATATGGAAACAAATTTTAGAGTAACTTCCAGTTTTTCCGTTTGTTCGGATGAATTTACAATGATGTGTTGGTTCAAATACCACTGATGGCTGAGCTGTAAATTGTAAAACTTGAAACTTGAATGTTAAAATTAAGAAAAAACACCTCAACGACGATGCTGAGTAGCGAACGGATTGATTAGCATTATTTCTCAAATTTCCCACTTGATATTGTTTTTTCACAAAAACGGCTACAATACAAATACAGCCTGCTATGACAGTTGCAAGTATAACAATTAAAATTGTATTGAATAATGAAGATGAGACTTCACGTGGCTTCTGCACTAAAATCGAGGGCATTGCTAAAAATGATTATGAAATTCAAACCTGCTTTGAAATGGATATGATATCCTCTCATTTGCTCATTTTGATCTGTTCGGAACACCATTTTCACAACATTTGATGTAGTATTGAATTGTGTATTCATATAACGACCAGAAAACCTGAAAATAAAGTGACAAAAGGAAAAATTTAGGATTTAGATAAGGATTTTCTTTTAACTCGCCGATTGGCACACTGAAATGGCTGGAATATTCAAATGGAGTTCAGGATATATTAAAAGGAAATGCAATGTAAATTCTAAATTAAATCTCGCGGATGTCCGGCAGTGTATCCCGAAGGGGATTCTACGGATCGTTTTATGCGGAGCGGTTTGGAAATCAATCCGCGAAATACAGAAAAAAATACGTTATTGCTGCTTAGTTGAGTGAAAATCGAGCCATCGGTAGCAACGCAGCAGGCATGTTATCTGTCAGATGCTATTTCGACTCCAGTCTGGTGAAGATCGATTTTTGCGAAGCTATGTCCCGAACCCTATTTTAAAAGGAAAAATAGTTGAAAATACATACGATTTAATTTGTTCATTATTTTCATTATAAAAATCAACATAATCATGGAAGTTTTCCGTGTCGATTTCATCAACATCAACAATAAAAAACGTGCTGAAATGAGGTAAATTATTGAAATATTCAAGATCTTCTGCATGACTTACTCATTTGGAGCTCTGATATCAAACACGCATTTTATTCTGCCACAATAGTTTTCCGGATAACCCGTAGATGTTAAAACAAATGGCGTTTCTACTTTCGCCTCGTGTATCAATTGTCCACATTCACAAGCTGAAAAACATTATATTTCAAAATAATCTACCTCGAAAAAAAATTACGGGCGGTAACAACATTCCATTCCATTTTCAAAGTTATTTTTTTATGATTCTCAGTATCTCTGGGATGTCGTTTGAAAAATATATGAGTCATTCCATGTCTCGAAGTTGAGATTTTCTTCTGACGAGATAATTGTGAACCGAAAAGCCTTCAAATTCGTTTTAAAAATGTCTTCTATTAGTATTTTTTTTTTGTTAACTACCGATGAGATATCCGCAAGTTTTCAATTTCAACTACATCAGCATCAGTTCCATTCAGTACCGTAATTGCCATATTTAACTTTGTGCCAATTATGCTGAGCTTAAAAAGCAGAGAGTTTTTTAAAAAGGTTTTTTTATTCATTGACTTACTTGAGATCTCCAATGACAAAATACAAAATGACAATATTCTGGAATATGTATTACAAGATTTCCATCATTTGTTGGCTCTTTTTCGTTATATAACGAACACAAACATTCTGTAAATAAATTCTTATATTTCTCTTGATGTACAAAAATGTTCAAACCATTCTTCACCAGCATCCTTTCAACATAAACCTTGTATTCCCTAGTGTTTAAAGATTTATCACTTGTCAGCTCAATTTTCAGGTCATTTTCAGAAATATACACAGTGTTCTCAAGATCAGAACCGACACTCTCTTTTTTTCTACTACTGAAAATATATCATTAGAATTAAGGAAAAGAAACTGAAATCAAAACTCACTCCACAGCTTCTTTCCGTCCCGAAACTCGAAAATGATCCTGCGGGCCGATATCGTAAAATCCGGACAATGCAATAATCCCAGTTGAACCAGAAACATTTGTCTTTTCAACTTGTATTGTTTTAGTGCAGTCTATCCCCGGGCACGAGAATTTCGGAAAACCCGGAGAGTGAATGGTAAGGCTTGTGGTATTTCGATCGAGTGATATTTCATCGTTTTTACACAAACATGCTGAACATACATTTTCAGAATATGTTGATTTCATTTCAACTCACTGTCACCAATAAATCTAGCTGTAATACGAGCCGTTTCATAATTTTTGTCATAATACATTCCTCCAGCGACTATTAACAACTTTTCAGCAGCCATACGAAATGATCTGTCCTCGACAATTCTAAAAAAATGTTTAAGTAGGTTTTTTTCATTCATTATTCACTTGTCATATTTTTCCATATTGTCTTCGGCATTATAGAACGTAACATATTGATCTGTGTTGACTGTGAACAAAAGCTCAGAGTCATCACCTTCTGCGATTACTTTTGGAACTACTAAATAATTACATCCGGACACAATAGTCATTTGTTTTTTTTCTTGAATGACTACTTCTTCCTCGCCGACTACAACTAATAGAGGGTCACAGGTTCGGTCCGTGTCTGAAAAAACAAAACAGGATTTTTTGTTTATATTATTGCAGAGGGTGAGACAAAAACACTTAAACTTAAATTTCAACTTGGATCTTATTACTTGAAATAAGCTCATTACTTAAAGAACGGATTTACGGAGATAATAAATGTTTCTAGGATGAAAATGGACTTCAGACTCATTACAAATCTGTTTTTAAAATTTTGAGAACCACCTAGAAACCGAGAAAACACGCCTCAAAACAATGGCCTAGAAAAAGAGGCCACCTGCGAAAACTAGTCCGCAGGAATGAAAAATCCAAAAAAAAATGAAAAAACATAAAAAAGGACTAATATAAGCAATCTTCATAACTATTTATTAACGGAACACGAAAAAAGCCTATAGGAAAAAGTTCGGCCACTTGTCGCCTTTTCAAGGCCATTGTTTTGAAGCGGATTTTCTCGGCTTCTATATGGTTTTAGAAAATTTTAAAAACAGATTTTGAATGAGAATAAAGTCTATTTTCATTAAAGGTACATTTATTATCTCCGTAAAACCCTCCTTTAAATCGAACCTCAAGGTAACTAGAATCAACTGAAATTTATGGCGACGATGATGACATCAACAGCGCTGCAGTATTTCTGCCTCACCCTGTATATGGAATACCAGATATTCTTTCAAATTTCATTTTAATTTCGGAACCATATGAATGATAACGAGATGTTGTGCTTCGAAGCATCATCCCAACGTTGATTCCAGTCGTATACTCCTTTTTTCGATAATCTGAGTAACCACGTCTGGAAAAATGTGATTTGACTGAGGTCAGCTCAAATTTATTGGTAAAAGAATGTTCGAAAGCCAGAAAGTTTGTATTTTTGTTTAATTATGAATAGTTTCGAATAATATGAGTCAACCCTAAAAGTATTTTTGTTAAAATGGTAGTTCACCTCGCAAGAAAATGAAGTTGTGTTGGAGCCTCTGGGAGGAATGTAAAAATATCAAGATAACTAGCATCATATGAATATTCTTCAATTTTTAGAAAAATTGCTTTATGTTCTTGTGGATGAATCTTGAAAAAAAATGATATTCCTAATAAACTTTTGCAGATATTTTACCCGTATTTCGCATGTTTCCAGAACCGAACATGAAGCTTTTTCGCTTTCGATAGTGAATGACTCCGTTTCCACGTCGGATTCAAAAACAACGTCGCAATTACAATCTTTTTCTTCTTCGTTTTCTGCACTGGTGAGCCAACATAATGATGTAAAAATGACAGAAAAAATCTTTTATGATATTTAAAAGAAACATTTAAAAATTTACCAATTAAAATAAGCTTTGGCATTGAAGTGTTGTAATCAGAGATTGAATTTTAAAAGAAATTAAATGAATGGCCACCGGGAAAGAATTGCACTCTCAATATAAACATATACCTCATAGTCAACTGATATTCTTATTGATTTTATCAATCGCATCAAATATAAACAATTTTTGCTCGGAATTTCGACGATAATTCCAGGAGTTTTGTTGAAATTTTTTTTAAAAATTCACAAAGACGTAATTATCTAAACCAGATTGGAATTTGCTCAAAATTTTCATCGTTTCTCAAGATTCCTACAATATCGCCTACTTTTTTATTATTGGGGAAAGTAGCGGGAGACGCTCTTTTTTCAAGTTTTTTTCGCATTTCCATTTTTAAAATTTTTGAATTCAAAAAACTTCCAAAGTTTTTTGCATCATGTCAAAACAAACGTGTCTAAAAATAATTTCGATTATATTTGAAAAATATTTACGTTTCAATGTAATTTGATATTTTTTTGACTTTATTAATGCTTACTAAGCTTAAAAATACGGTAGAACACATTTATGATCAAAAACTAATTTCGTTCCTATTTACCTTTTAGAAATGGCATTTTTACCTTTTTTCTTATTGCGAGAGTAGGGATTTGAAAACGAAACCATTTTCAACAATTTCGAAAAGTAATGATATGAATATTCTATTCATGTAGAGCACTGAAAATAAAAAAAACAATATCAGACAATTCAAAAATGTTTTTATATATTTATCGTTGCTGCGCACATTAACGTTGGCTTTAACGATGTATTAATTGGTTAACAATATGGTTAAAGTTAGTTGATTGTTGAACTGGAATATTTTTAAAAAATATCATAGAAAATTATAACTTTTACCTCAATGTTGACGTGGAAAAACTAACAGTTCTATTAACCGATTCTCTTATGTAGCCATTCCAATATTCATTTCTCATCAAATATGCAATTACAGCAACAAAGCTTGCAACAGCGAGAACAAGAAAAATGAGCGTAACAGGAAGAAACGAGGATGATGAAGGTTGCTCGACTTTAGATTTCTCCACTGTAAATTTTTGAAATTATAGACTTTGGATTAAATAATCAAACCTGCTAAGAAATGAATATGATATCCTCTCATGTGCTCGCTGTGGTCTGTTCGGAAAACCATGCGAATGTTATGTGATGTAGTATTGAACTGCTTATTTTTGTGAGTACCGGTGAATCTGGAATTTTGTCTTTAAAATATAGTTGTTATTTCAACTTACGATTGAATTGTTTTGTTATTTTCATCGAAAAATTCAACGTAGTCATGAAAATTTTCAATATTGATTTCATCAACGTCAACAACAAAAAAAGTGCTATAATAAAATATTTCTAAATAAATTTCACTACAAGTTACTTGTTTGGAGCTGTGATATTGTAATTACACGCTAATCCGGAACAATAGTACTCCGGATATCCGGTAGATGTTAAGACAAATGGAACTCCAGTTACAGCTGTGTTATTCATTTCTCCACACTTACACGCTGAAAATAAAAACAAAATTGCATGTATTTACACGTAAAAAACTAGTAGTGGTAACAGTATTCCATTCCAAATTCAACGTAATGTTTCCAAATTGTCCACGGTTGCGCGAAGCCCGCTTGAAAAATATATTCACGGCACCATTTTTCGAAATGGACAATTTTCTTTGTCGAGCGAGTTGCGACCCGTAAAACCTGGCATCAAAAAATGTATGTATTTTATCAACACTAATCTACAACCTGTTGACGTCTTTCTGATTGTTGATTTCAATCACATCTTCATCAGATCCATTTACTATCATCATTGCAATATTCAATTTTTCACCATTCTGAGAAATCTGTAAAAAAAATAAATGTTTTAACTATAATCAATTTTCAGAATACTTTTGGTCTCCAGTGGCAGAAAACAAAATCACAATATTCAGGTATCTTCATCTCGAGTGTTTTAGCATTCGTTGGCTCTTTCTCGTTGTATAACGAGCAAAGACATTCTGTAATTTTCACGTTATAAGAATCACTTTAAAAATATGAAAACCATTTTTTATAAAAATCCTTCTAACGTTAACTTTGTAGTCTCTTCTATTCAAGGAGTCGTCACTCTTCAGTGTTACGTTAACATCGTTTTCAGAAATGTACAGCTCACCATCTAGGTTGAAGTTGAGACCCTCCTCTTTATTGCTGCTATAAACGGATATTGTTGTTAAAAACAATTTGGGAATATTCAACTCATAAACATATTTTCTTCCGGAAATTAAGAACTGATCTTTCGAGCCGATATCATAAAACCCAGATATTGCAAGTATTCCAGTTGAACCAGAAATGTTTGTTCGCTCAATTTTGATGGAATTAATGCAGTGTAGATTTGGACACGAAAATTCGGGAAAACCAGGAGAATAAATAGTCAAATTTTGATTGTTTTGAGGAAGGACATTTGTATTATTATTACATAAGCACGCTGAAAAAAGTATTATTAAAGGTATACTAATTTTGAACTTACTATCCTTTACTAATCTTGCAGTGATTTCAGCACTTTGATAGCTACCTTTTTTATAGTTGTCTGTGTTGGTAACTACCAATACGTTTTTTATTGACGAACGCACAGCTTTGTTTTCTTTCATGCTGTAAACTTTTCAAATCTTTAGTCATAGCTTACTCATTTACCTGATACTTTTTTGTTCATTCGTGTTCGGATCCGCACTATAAACAGTTACTTGGACACTAGTTTTGATCTCAAACAAAAACTCGAAATTTTTGTTGTTTTCAGTATTTTTAGGTATCACCGCGTAGTTACAGCCGGAAAAAATAGTCATTTCTTTGCTCTGTTGCACAACTTTTTCATCTTCACCAACAACTGCTAATAACGGATCACATGTTTCCTCTGTCTCTGAACAAAATTTATTTACTTTTATCGTTTTCACATTATGCGACCATTTTCCCTTTTAAAGTTCACTCTGACGATTGATGGGCTCTGAGAGTACCAGCGCCATTCGCTATCCGTAGTTCTTTCAAGAATCATTCCCGCATTGATCGCAGAGGAAAACTCGTTCAAACGACTGTTACCCTTTTCTCGGCTAAAAAAAACTACGACTAACAACATAGAATAAAGTGACTTTTCCGATCAGTTTTTCAAAGTTGATTATAAAATAATAATAAACGATCAAAAATACCGTGCTAGAAAATATGTTTTCGTTGAACCGTTCCGTGGAGGAAGAAATGTGTAAATGTTAGCATAACTCACATCATGTTCAAAACTGTCAAGAGTTAACAAGATTGATGTATTTTCTTGTGGAAATATCTGACAAAAAGGTGAATATTATGATCATATTTTATTACCGTTATTTTGCAAGTTTCATATAATGAACACGATCTATCTTTGCTCGTTAAAATGACCGAATCAGCGAGTTCATCACTGCCGAACGTATGATCACAGTCACAATTTCCTTCTGCACCAATGGTAGACAGAATGCAGAGAAATATCACTGAAAATTAAAAAAAATAAATAAAAATTAGTCAAATTTTACCAATTAACAACATTCGCCTCATTAGCTTGCAGTTGAAAAAAATGCCTCGAACAAAAAACCTGGAAACTGTTTTTAAAGAAGTTTTTCCGAATAAACACACATGTTTGTAGTTTTGCGTACGGACTAGTGAACAAATCTTCTATAAACATTGACAATTTATTGAGAATTGATGAGAAAAACCATATGTTTTCGTTTAGAAGGAGTTGGCAATTTTCAGTGGTGTCATTGATTGTAAATTAAAATTGAAAAATTGTCTCTTAAATTATACAAAATTATTTTAAAAAAATACTATTTATTCCTAATGGGCCTAATTTTAAAAAAAAATGGCTAAAAATTAAATGCGGAAACTCGCAAAAATTGCGATAATTTAACAGACGCTATAATTTTTCTGTAGCCAAAAAACGTGGATTCCTGCGCTAAAAAACGGCTTTCGATATGTTAATAAAAAATTCTGGTATTTTTTGGAAAACCGAAGTTTTGCATTAAAAACGAAATTCAGGGTGTAATCACAATATCTAAAAAAAACTAACAAAACATCGCATGTACAATGACGTTTAAAGATGAAAACTGTCAAAAACAATATTCGTCATCTTACAAAAATTGAATGCGGCACCAACGTTTAATATTATTGAGCAAAACGGATTTTTTTGTTCCCATCTTTAATATTATTGGGCAAAAAAATCAATTTTTCTCACTTCAGTTTATAAAAATTGGAACCTGTTGCGCATTGAAATAATGACAATGGACCTAGGAACACGCGCCATGGTAAAACTACCTTTCGCCGGAGTCACAGATCTGTTAGATAACTTTTTAAAAAATTATTTTTGAAATAAAAAATGTGATCAAAATATTACAAAAAATAAGCAATTATCCAATATATCTTTGCTTGATAATAACTAATCAACGCAGATAAGCGTTGAACACATTTATCACTAGACTCACCGTTGCTACGAACCAGTGTCCTGATTCGAAACATTTTCTTGCACCACATGTTCGAATTACGTGAACTTTAGTTTTCCAATCTTTATACTAAAATTACAAATCTATTGAACAATATTGAGCTCTTTTTTTTTTGAAAAATCTTTCGAAGGTAGCTTATACAAGATTTATTGAACATGAAAAAAATGCGAAAAACGAATAATAAGGTGCGGAATTATGCAAATCAGAACATCTGAAAGAAAACAATTTTTTAAAAAATTTGATGTCTATTAAAATGCAGAGAAGTGTGCCATTTATGCTGTGCTCTGGCGTTGAATATGTGTGGCGCGCTCCTGAAAAAAAATCAATATTAGTTTGATCTATAAGTTGCGGAAGTTCCAACCTCTCCTTCTTTGTTGAAGAGGATTGTTTGCACGTTGTTTCCACTTCCGAATGAATCCTCGGCATCGTAGACCAATTGATCCGGCGGTGAGGCGACTCCTTGGTTGCGTGCAAAGATTTTCAATGTCTTACCAGCGCGAAGAACAAAGTCTTTTGGAAGGGTGTAGACAATCTCTTTTTTTCCATCGATGCGTCTCTTCAACTTCCACTCACCAATAGCCTGGAATGAGAAAATGAAATATTAATTCTTAACCTATATTTTATAAAATACCTCGTCCTTGGCACGATGGGTATTTTGAAGGACGATGAACTTTCCATCGGGTGATGCCTCGTGAATTGAGACATTTCCTTTGGCGGAACGTTGGAATGATTGACGAGAAGCCGTTTCTCCCTTCACAACTCTCATCGTCTCTGTGTCGCTTTCTTGGCTGATGGCATGAGTCTTGACAACTTGTTCGACCAATTGCTTTAGTCCGCCTCTGCTCTCCTCTCCTTCCAACATTTTCCTGTAGATGGCGATTTCTGCATCCAAGGTTTGCTTTGTATCCAAAAGCATTTGAAGTTCGACCATGAGGGCTTGGCATTCTTCGCGCATTTTGCGAATTTGTGCATCTCTGTCGTTGAGAGCAGCTTCGTACGATCTTTGATCGTCTTCCAATTGGTAGTTGAGCTCTTGGATCTGTTTCTCGAGCAAAGAGTTGCGGCTTTCCAAATCGGCCAATTTTCCGCGAAGATCGGCCAATTGACTGCGGAGACGTTTCACCTCCTCCTTGGCGTACCCTTGTTCCATGCTTTGACGAGCACTTTGGGTTTGTATCTCTTGTACCTTGAGACGGTACCAAGATTCCATGTCATTGCGGTTAACATTGCTGACTTGATCGTATTCCTCACGAATGTCACGAATAGCCGATGCAAGCTCATTTTTGAAGAATTCACGGTTTTCTGGTGTGGTATCACGAGAAGCCAAGGTTTGAAGCTCCTTGATTTCATTGTCGTGGACACGTCTCAAGAAGTCGATCTCTTCCAACAAAGTTTGCACTTGATTTTGGTAGTCAATGCGGTTCAAGGTTTCTTGATCGAGATCAGTACGAGCTCTTTGGAGCTCAGAGAGAAGCCGTTGGTTTTCTGACTTGATTCTCTTTACTTCAATTTCAAGTTGGGCTATTCTTCTCTTCAAGAGGTTGATTTCAGCCTCGATGTTTGAAAGTTGAACCAAAAGAGCATCGATTTTTACGCGGTCTTGATCGCGTCCTTTGACGGCGTCTTCATATCTAAATAGTAACAAAATTGTTTATTAACGTAATGTTTGTTTAAATGATTACTTTCTACGAATATCAGCAAGCTCGTCTTGCATCTTCTTGATTTGATTCTCCATTTCTTTGCGTTGCTTGTTAGTCTCATCAATCAATTTTTGAGCATCAACAAGTTCTCCTTCATACATGTTTCTAATGTTATGAGTATCTTTTCCCCATTTTGAACGGAGAGCGTCCAAATCGGCGGCCAATTTTCGGTTTTGGGCTTCGAGAAAGCGAACCTTTTCTATGTAACTAGCAAGTCGATCGTTCAAATCGCTCATCTCTTTCTTTTCACGTTCACGAGAGTCACGAATGGTTGAAGCCGCATTCTGTCCGAATGGCGACAATCCTGAGCCTGCGCCAGAACGCAATTCGGTAACAATTTTCAGCATACGATCTTGAGCTGAAAATTTAAACGTTTGATTTTAAAATTAATATTGATGCTTCATACATGTAACATTGCTGGTGGCTCTTCCTCCCAATGGAGCTCTAGCTGAAGGTGTTGATGATGTGAAAGACATCGCTGAAAATTATTAAAATTTTTAGTTTCAAGAAAAAATAGAAATTTTCATTTGTTGTATGCAACAAATGCAGAAATGAAAATGGAGAAAAGACGGAAAGTTTCTTCCCAAATTGTGTGTACCAAACGAATTAGCTTGCGCACGGTAAGACAAAAGGTGCACACTAGGTGAGCAAACTAGGTGGGGGCGGACGATGAATCAAATTTCGCCTGCTGCTTTTACGTTTTATTTCGAAAACTTCACAACCCACCGCCCCTCATTTTTTCGTTATTGACAATTGGATTAACATAACATTTTGTGAGCTTAAACTTTGAGGCCTTACTTCTGCTTTCAATGACATAATTGACAGATTTTTGGAGTGATGTTTCACTGCTCAAGACTGTTGCATCATCAGAAAAACTCGATTTTCTAGAGGATGGTAATGAAACAATATAATTTTCAGAAATAAGACTCATTTTGGTTAAAAAAAAGTAAGACTTTACTAAAATATTAAAAATTGCGTATTTATATGAAGAAAAAATGAGAGGAGTGACAAAAGCTTGCCGATGAGTAAAGTATGAGTCAAAAATGGAGAACTTCGAAATGGCAAATATTGTTATTGTTGAGGTTTTCCTTCGCAACATGAGGAATTTTATCGAAGTTTCCATCGAATTATTTTCGGTTGTTTGTATTGTGTCATGGATTTTTTTTTGAAATTCAAGAGGTTTATATTGAAGAAACTACGATGAACTGTGAAAAAAATTGAGGGTGTTTAGAATTGAGTGTTGATTCATGCTTACAATTTGTTGACATAAAAACATAGTGTGAGATGGAATACGATGAGTTGAGAATTCAGAATGAAAGTTTTATTGGAATTCAGAAGCTTAATTAACTAAAATTTTGAATTTACAAATATTACTTCACTAAATATTTTGAATGTAAGATTGTAGTATGTTATTTAAAATGGATATTTACAAAAATATCCTATGGATATTATAAAATATATTTTCTCAATGCAGCTATATAAATCATAATCGTGAGTTGTAGAAAAATTTCAGCTTCAAATAAAAACGATCCATGCATCGAGATAGCAATCAAATACTGATAAATAAAATTTTCAATTTCAAGAACTTCTCATTCTAATTTGTCAAATTATTTTTTTCTACTGATATTGTGAAATAACGCTGGAAGCACTAATCATAATGATTAATATAAAATAGCCACCACCTGTTGTTGGGATTTTCGAGGACAGTTTTTGGAGAAATGAAGCTTTTAAACTGATTTTTTTGCTGAATCCGTTAATTATAAGTGATTTTGAGTCTATTAATATCAAAATTGAAAATGAATAAACGGACACTTTAATAACCACTTACTTCAATAGAAATACTCACGAGAAACAAAAATATATGACAAATTTCCCAATAGGACTCATCTAATCGTAGCTGAACTTTTATTTCTTTAAATTTTTTTGCGATAAAAACTTTAAATTTTACATTGAGTAAGCTCAACCTGATTCATAATCCACTATCTAATAGAATTTCTTATGACATTTATAACAAAATTATAAAAATCACAAATAGAAAATACAAATAGATGCAACTTCAGAATCTAAAAACTAACTGACACTTTCTCGAGGAATACAAAACCACCTTACAGGATTGTGAATGTGGGCGCGTCCTCCAAAAATCATCCTCAACTCACTCAACCCTTACATCGTGTCGTCTCAAGCCAGCGTTTTTTCCTCTCCCTTTTCTACACACGCTGAAGTTTTATTCATATTCATACAAAGTGCGAAATCACATTCAATGTGTTTTTTTTCGATGATTCATTCCAAATTGAAATTGCTACCGTCAGCGTCCCGGCCTTCCGATTTATTCAAATGGGCTGAAGGCGTTGACGCGACAATTGAGCGATGCTATTCAAAACGAAAAGCGAAGCGTCGAGAAAAAATGAAAGAATGTAACAAGACAACTTCACCTTGAACATACATCCTAGACAAGCTTATGTCGATTGCGAATATGTAGCACAAAAAAACTGTTAATTATTGCTAAATGTGTGTGAAAAATATATGTTCCACTAACTAACAAGTTGCTATAGATAAAAATCTTTTGTTCTTTTTTCCTGATTTTAAATCCGATTATAACTTATTTCTTACATTTAATTTTCTCACATTAAATAATTGAAATCCTAATAATACTGAATGAAGTGGTATTTACAAGGTACTAAAACTTAATGCATAAGATCTGAAAAAGTTCAATCTAGAATCCTCAAATATTTACAGAAGGTCCAATCTAATTTTTCTCACAACTATTTAATGGTAAATGTATAATTATCAACCAATCAGAATTCCTATTGGTAAAGTTATGGCCCTTATTTTTTTAAAAGCGGATAGAAATCACGTTCGTGAGTCTTCTCGAGTGTTCTCGATGCGCGGAACGAATGGCCTAGAAAAAGCTTCGCCTGACATAGTTCTAAACAAACCAAACTTTTTGAACTTCTGGTATGATTTGTAATAAAAATGCTCGATAACTACTCAAAAATAAACAGAAATATATGTATTTACAAGGATTCTGCTGGTTTAACAATTTCTTAGCATTTCTGAGAAAATTCAAAAGTTTGAAGTGAGTGCAAGGTTTTGATGCATTTATTGTCGAATTGATTTGTTCCCATTTTTCACATTGATTACGGATTGATCCAACATAGAACCCTCACTATAAGACTCTAATCCATCACGGAGAGCCCAGTTACAAACCAAATAAATTTTAGTTCCATGTGAAAACGATATTACCGGAGATTCAGAGTTAGGATCAAACCCCTCACTTGTAAATAAATTTTTAAAGATTCATCCGTATATTGCGAATACCCTTGGACAAGGGTGAATACCTAGAACTAACTAGCAAACAACAACTTACTTTGAAGGGTATGCAACATTTTTAGATGAAATAAATTCAGTAAAATACACTTGAGCTAATAAAATACAAAAGCTGGCAAGATAAATTTTTTGATATAAGATGAAAAGCGGATATTAAAAAAACGACATGGGTGAGCACAATGTTTACCAATGTGCTCATCTATGTCAAGGTGTGCGTAACAATATTTTTTTATGATTTTTATGTATTCTAACTTGAAAATGACAAAAAAAAATTAAAATAAAAAACAAAACTCACTTTCTCTTGTAATCTCCATCATTCTATAGTTGAACTGTGGTTAGTCCCGTCTCTTCTTCTATGTGAGAGAAGTATCCGTTTGACGTGTTTCTGTAAATAAAAATCCCAAGATATTGTCGAAGCAGCCATTTTTTTCAGCCGACAAGAGTGAGAGTGAAAACAAAATCTTGAGAAAAAATGTGGTGTTCCAGTAGGATTTAAATCGTTGAAAGCGGTGCAAATATGACACAAACTAACAAGTATACAGTAAATAAAAATAAATGGATGGCAGCAGTTGAAATGAGTGAAAAGAGAGAGGGGAGGCATTTTGGCTGTGGTGAAACTTTATAATTACTGAGGATCATCTATTGTCAACCGGTCTAAAATTGGGCGAGAGAGTCTATGAATTATAGTTGGGAACGTGGAGAAATAGTGGTGCAAAAAAAAAATCGGGCACACCTTTCGTCAGTTCAAGTTGTTTTTTAAATATAAAAACCAAATTTCTGTCAAATTTCATGAATTTCAACATTTGATGATTCTCTTTAAATGCATAATACCAAAGTTATAAAAAATCTCAATGAACCGGAAAGAATTTTTAAAAGTTTTCAATCCGAACATTCGAAATAAGTGTCTAAAATGCGAGTTTCGGAAAAAATATATATGTTGACATGATTCAGAGGTAGACAATTTCATTGTCCTTATTTTCCCCCCGCAACTCAAAAAAAACCTAAACACTTGAAACATCTGACTCATTTCGAAATCTATACTGTTATTTTCTTGGGAAAGAAAAAATAGCATAGAGAAAAAAAATCAAAACCACGTTTCGTAATAAAAAATAAAATAAAAAAATTCACGAATGGCAGTATGAAGTTGTAAGGAAATGTCAACAAAACGTAGGTGGCCGATTCCAAACTGGATACGAATACAATAGGAGCACAAACAATTATTCAATTACGCGTAACCGTATCCATATTTGAGTTGTTGTACGAACGAGAAGGGGGGCGCGCGCAGAACTGAAACGATGATGGTTTGCACTTTTTCATCGTTTTCAATTTGGCGTGAAATTTGATGAAGGAAAACGAAACGAAGGAATGAAATGTGTTTAAGAAAGGTAGGGGGGAATCAAAATTCAAGTGTTGAAGGCTGAACCGGGAACTAACGGTTAACGGTTTAGCGGGGGGAAATTACCAAATTGTGTAGAATTCCACTAATCGTTTGAATTATGGTTATTAGTTATTGGGTTCTTGGTAATTGTAAATTGGTTGGAATATGAGGAATTTTAAAGTTTTCGGATGTGGTAAACAATTTCAGAACGGATTTTGAACGTTAATGGAAAATTTCAATATCATTAGAGGGTAATATGGTTTTTCGTATTGCATAATCTTGAAAATTACAGATTCGAATTTGAGAAATGTTCTTGTAAAAATTGGAGGACGCAACACATGAACCCAGAGGCGAGTTGTAGAACTTTGAAGATGTATAACTCGGTTCAAACAATCCAATAAAATATTGGTAGGGTCTTATTTGGATCACATCAAAGCGATGTCCAAATTGAAAATTTTCCGAAATGTTTTTCAAAACTGTTTGGAGTAACCCTACCAATTTGTCGAAAAACTTCCTGGTAACAAAAAATTCTTCAATTACCTTATTATTGTACTCTCAAAATATTTTTCGTTTCTTCAAAAATGGACCATTTCTGAACATTGAAACTTCTAATTTTCTTTTAAAAAGCTTTATCTTCTTTGAGGGAATATGACACAAAAAATGTCACAAAATATAAATCGAATTCTGAAACAATCTTTTGCTTTTCGTACGGAAAAATTTGAGTAAGCCGACATTTTTTAAGAAGAAAAGTGGTGAGAATTCCTTAACATTTTCTCGTTTCTTTTTCAGAAAACTCTTCTAAAAATTTCATTAATACTCAACCCTGTGCATATTTTTCAAGAGTTCAATTTTTGAAAATTGTTTATTTTGGTGTTCAACTTTTTTCTTGAGCTGTATCTGAAAATCAATACATTCTCGTGCCACGATTCACAACCTCTATCGCTTCAATATTTCTTTCTTCTTTTTGTTTTAATTATTATTTTAGTTTTACAAATAACCTATTCCAACTAAACATATTATTTTCACAATAAAAAGCGAGTGTCCCATTTTATTTAAAATGTTATCCTTATGGTGTGAAAAATAGTAGAGCCACCCTCTTCCATGCATTTGAAATGTTGGAGAACTTCCTACAGCATACATTGCTCAAAACATTCTTGCATCTACTAAAATCATGAGCTTCACTCATGACAAATTGGCTGATAATATTTATTGGATTCGTGAAGAAGACAGACGTAAAATGTATCCATTAATGTATCTCATTCTTGGAAGTGAAGATAAAGGTAATTTCATTTTCAATTTCACAGTCTTACCTTTTTCCAGCACTTTTAATCGATACCGGATGCGGTTGTGGTAATATCTATTTCTATTTGCGTTCACTTCCATTTATGCAAAATGTGAAACTTATTGTTGTCAATACACATAACCATCCTGAACAGGTATTGCTTTTGAATCCATCATGCAACTTCAACCTTTTTCTTTCAAAATTGTACAGACGGGAGGCAATTGGAGATTTTCAACAACTGGCAACAATGGTTTGTCTCATCTTGTTGAGGATTTATGTGCTGGACACAAAAATAAATACTATACTAGGTTGATGGATAGTAGTTGGCATTGGGAAGTCAAAACCTATAAAGTGACGAGATGGTTGAATGATGGAGAGAAAATCCTGCTTGGAAATGAGAATTCACTTCAAAATGTTATACAAGTGATACAGTTTACATCAGAACAAACTTTTTAAATTGTTTTCCAGGTTATGTGGACCCCTGGACATACTCCAGATAG
Organism: Caenorhabditis virilis; assembly: GCA_964036255.1. Lineage (NCBI taxonomy): Eukaryota > Metazoa > Nematoda > Chromadorea > Rhabditida > Rhabditidae > Caenorhabditis > Caenorhabditis virilis. The sequence continues at coordinate 12,907,529 of OZ038420.1, read as the reverse complement.
TATTGTTTTATGGTATCCCTACGCAAGTAGACTTTTTGTTGGCGATTTGTTTTACAGATTTGATGATATTATGTTCACGTAAACTCTTTTAAAGCACGGGTTGTTCTGAAATGTTCTTGTTGCAGATATCACTACACCAACATTCGACAATATGAAGATTCTGTGAGAAAAATATTAAACTTCGTGCAGAGTCAAGAAATGGAGGTAAATGATTTCAGCAGTTTTTATCACTGATATCAAAATATCTGAAATTCGAGCGGCGTTTGACAATTTTATTTAGAATATCTAAAAACGTTATCGGAGGACTTTACGAAGCCAATTAATGCAATTGAGATGGAAATAGACATCGTACTCCGTAAAACTCAATTTTGCTAATAACGAGAAAACTTCAAAACGATGGCTTAGAGAAAATCTTTCTGAAAATTAAATGAACAAAAATATAAGTTTAAAAAATTAATTACAGCATTATTATTCAAAAACATAGTAATCAGAAGTAATTCTTACAATATCCAAATGAACATTTTATAATGAGTGGTATTCAGTTTGTATTATTGTCAACTTAAAAATTTTGGATCATCCATTTTCTACTAAAAGACCGCAGCGCAGCCGCTCGCATTTAAAAATAGCACGACTGTGTGAGAGACTTAGTTTTTCTGGGTAGGTCAAAAACAATGTGCATGATCAAGAATATTTGAGTTGACAATAGTAAGTTGTTTTAAATATTGACTGGAACATCTTGAGGCATTAAAGGAGGGCTTTACGCAGATTATAAATGAAGTTAAAACGCAAAAAAAAAGACATACTCGTGTTATAAATGGGCTAAAAAAAAATTTTTAATTCAGAGAAGAAAAAAAACAGAAAAAACGAGCCACCTGGAAAAGAACTTGTGTTTCTAGTCCGCGACAGCTTGGTTTCCTAGGCCAACTATTAAATTTGTGCGTTTTTATGTATTTTTTAAAATTTATTTTTGTATTTAAATTGAAACAGCGTTATAATTTAGCATGAAAAACAAGCTGATAAATGTTTGTTTTTTAAATTTAAGTTTTTATAACTGTATTTTTTGTTGTTTTCTACAATTTTTTTTCAGAATGGGAAAAACTAGGAAGTGTTTTATTTGTTTAGAAACTAAATAATTGCAAAATTTTAGTTTTTGCTTTGTTTTTCATTTTAAATGCAAAAAAAGCAAAAAAAGTTAAAAAATGAATAAACACGAAAAATTTAATAGTTGGCCTAGGAAACCAAGCTGTCGCGGACTAGAAACACAAGTTCTTCCGCGGTGTCCTTTTTTTCCAGGTGGCTCGTTTTTTCTGTTTTTTTCTTCTCTGAATTTAATTTAAAAAAATTTTAACCCATTTATATTATCTTTAATTCGTGTATTATCTTTAATTACAGTAAAACTGGACTATAATATTATTTATAGACCAGTTTTTTGGCGATGAATGCCCTAATTATATTAACAAAAATTTATTTTTTCCGGTATATTATTCTGCTTCAAAAAATGATACCAATGTCGAATGCCTACCCCATTTCAAACTGCATCATCGATTTTTATTATCCGTGATTGCTGGAACACTTAGCGGCACAGCGTTGAGGTATTTTAAACAGCGATAAAATATTATCCATAAAAAGAAAATAAGCAACAATTTCCAGAATCGATGACGCCGAAGGAATTCGTTTTGAAACCAGAGACAAAAGCATCAAAATAGTCATAGGTAGAAAAATAGCTCAAAAACTGAACGAGGCTCGAGAAAAGGCAACACACATTCATTAAAAACAAGTATTTATTTTCGCAATAAAAACCATTGAATTAATAAATATTTCACGCAAACTTGAAAGAACGTTCCGAATCGTAATACTTCCGATGTAGAGTTATTCCTTCATCGCGACTATTATCCACTTGTTTAAAAATCTGACGAACAATCTCCAACGTTGCTAATAGAGTACACAGCTCGGTGAACATTTGACAATTATAATGTTTGACCGAACATCCCAATTTTCCACAAAACTTTCACATCATTGACCTTGATTCAAGATGGTCGAATCCTTTCATTTCATCGAAAAGGGAAGGGATATGGCGCAATTGGATATATTAAAACTTTCACATTCGTTTCAAACATTTTGTTTATTTAAAAAAACTTCAATTAAAAAATTAAGTACGGTTATGGTATACAAAAAAAAACGGAAATACTTAAAATCGCATCAGGTTCACGGGTTTGTTTTATATTTTTTTAATACGACAGTTTCAAGTGACTAGGATTGGAAAAAAGGCAAAAGGGAACAAATATTCTGAAATGCTAGTTTTGAAAATACATTTGATTGCACGGGAAGAACCGAAAGATAAAAAATATGGATTTGTTTTTTGGATATGGAAGCAGAATTCAAATACTATTCTATTTTTTCACTAAAAATATGAAAATTTCAGAGCTTACAATTAGCACTATCCGTAGTTAAAAAGCGAGATAACATGAATTGATTGTGAGATTTAAAAAAAAGAAAAGAGTAACAATGTTCAGAATTTTACACCAAGAATATTGAGAAGAACAATAATCACTGAGAAACACGCCCATAAACCGATGAGCACAATCCAAATAGGATTTTGGAATGGGCTGGCTTGTTTCCTCGGAACTGGGAAGTTGAGCACAGATCTTGCATGCCTACGAGCCGCAACAATAAGGAAACATGGGATCGCAAATTGAACAGCAACACCGGGGAAGCTTCCAGTGATTGAAGCGAGAAGAAGCATGTTGTCAGTCATCAAGCTCAAAAATGTTGGCAGCGAGAGGACGATAACTGGGACAACAATATCGAAAATCGATCTCTGGAAATATGAACCATGCATTTTTTCTAGATAAATATTTTCATTCAAACCTCTCCCCTTGCGTTCCTAACCTCCCTTTCATCATCAGTGTCGTTATCATCAGTTTCTTCATTATCTTCTTCTATCAAAGACTCGGTTTCACTTCTAAACAAAATTATTATTTATCAATTATTAGTTTCAAGCAATCGCAACATTTACTTACCCAACACGAGGCCACAAAATGTCGCGAACAACTTTGAAATTATTGATCAATGTGAGAGCAATGATAGGGTAGCTTGAAGTGAGCGTGATAATTGGGAAGAATGCAAGAAAATAGTCGATGATGCGATAAATGAAAGTGATATTTTCATCGTGCAAAAAGTTCAATGTGTAGATATCTTGAACATGTTCAAATGCGAATGCTCCAGTAAGTGACAATGAAAAGTAAAATGTTCCAACAACTCCATAAACCGCTGCAATTTTTCCAAAAATTGTAGCTTTGCTTCTGAAAGACAGTAGTTTTCAACACGATTTTTTAAAATGAATACTCACTCCATTGGTGTGATAAGTGATGGAATACTGTGATGACACATGAATGCGTAAACAGCGACGCCGAATAATGAGCCAAAACCATGGAAGTTTACAGCCGGAGGATGTGCAGCAGGTCCTGCACTTGCCAATTGACTCGATGCTAGGAAAATCATCAAAGAGAATGCTGAAAATGTATTTATTGAGTAAATAATTTGTTAAAGTTTATCTTACCTCCCCATCTCCAGAAAGTTGTCAACATTTGAATGTGCTTGGTTTTAGTGATTCCCGCGATAACCATTGGGAGACAGACGACTCCAACAAACAAAATAACGCAGATTCGATAAACTAACATTCTTGTGACAAATTCCGGCCAAGACGCGTGACAAGGATCTGTTGGTTGAACAGTTGATGCATTGATAGCCGAGCTAAAAAAAAGTTGTTAATTCTTCTTAATTTCTATATTCTAACCATATGATATTCATCGCAGATTTCGGAACAGTTGTTGAATAAATCGCCAGATCACCAAAAAGATAGATAATTGTTGCAAAGTATGTGCAAACAAGTCCAGTTTTCGATAAAAACATGGACGCCATCTCGCTCTAAAGTTTTTTTGCACATTTTTTCAAACAATGAATAAATTTATAAACTTACCACTTCAACTTTTCGGGTAATTTCAAAGGTTGAAGGTCCATTCTCCGCAATAACTAGATCTACAAATTAAACTTGGTTTCTTGAATAAATAATTTTTTTTAAAAACCATCATATTCAGTAACTCTTTTACGATTTCTTGCAAGAACAGCATTTGCAACGGCTAATGCTTCGATAACAAATGTGGCTGCGACATAGCTAAAACCGAATTTGTAATCTTATTCATATAAAATGTGTTTATTACCTCATAAAAGCTGACAAGGAAATAAGTCCAATACTCAAAAACCATCCTGCTGTTTGAAATGCTTTCGGTAATGCAAGAGCACCCGTGCCAACAATTAGATTAAAAACATAAAGCAGTCCAATCTTAAAGAAGCATAAAATAAGCATATGATTTTTAAAAAGTCAAATCACAGCTGAAAAAAAAACATATAAAAGCAAACCAACTCACCGACTGACTATATGTATTACTCGATTCCATATTTTCTGGCGCGTTGAAACCACAAAATGAACAGTTAAAAGCTCTCTTATCACTACATGTACCCCGCTGAAAACTATTTGATATCATTAACTGGACATAACAATTGTTTGATTTGCAACAAGAAGAAATATCAAATAAAAAAACGATTTTCTAGCGACAACTGATCTTCGATTTGAATCAAAAAACGACGCAATACTTTCTGTGTAAGCCGCTAAACTTGATTTTCTTAAAGATATGAACAAAAATTGACTTTAAAAGGGAAATGAGGGATAATTACGACAAGAGAGGAATGAGTCATATATCCCTCGCGCGTAACGCATGTTCGCTCCAGCGAAATCCAATAATTCATCAATGTTGCAAGAGAAAAAGCATGGCGTGCCTTCGAAAAAATGAAAATGAAAAGGTTTTTCGATGAATAATGGTTTGGTTTAAACATTTTCGAAGCAAAAGGTCGAATTGCCATTTTTTTATTCCTTTCTCTGCGTCTCTACACACTACCTTTGTATTTTAAATCACTCTAAAGTTTAGTCCAAACGCTAGCAGCTTCCTCGTACAATAAAAGAAAAGAAAAATAAATAAATTTTACGATGATATAAAATTATGATAAATAGCCCATTATAAACAAAAAATAATACATAAGAGTGTGAGAACCGAAAAAAAAGGAAAATTTTCGAACCAAACCTTGCGGTTTGTTTGTTCAGCGAACCCTTCGAAAGTTTATTGATCCAATGCCAGTTAAAATAACCCACACTCATTTTGTTTTGAAATGATTTTTTGTTTCAGTAAAGTACATCGACAACGCCTTCTATAGAAAGTTGGTACTTTCTTTGTTCAAACAACAATTGTCAACGTTTGTATGATGACTATGCGAAAAGAATATTTATTAAAAAATAAATTAAAATTTAAAAAAAAACAACGAATTCCAATTTATTGCGACTTTTTCACAGACTTCACGACATCTTCCGCATTCTCCTCTTCTTCCTGAAAAAGTAAAATATTCAATTTTAATGTTGTATTGTCTTTACATTTCCAAAATATTGTTTATGAATTCGATGGAACGATGAGAAAAGGAATGACGAGAAGAAACCACTGATCATGAAAGCGGTGATGTGGTTGGCCGAGTAAATCGACAGAATCCAGTGTCCATAGATGTTTAATATGAAGATCGTACATTGAGACTGAAAAAAAAACATATCAAATTAGACTTTGAAAAAAAATGTTGTAACAAACCATCAAACGACTGGCAAGATAAACAGTTTGCAGTTCTGGTGAGTAGTACCTTGCAGACATTGATGAAATAGCTGGCATTAGACTCAAAGCTCCAAACAATCTACACCAAAGATAATGATGAGAATCCAAAGTATGGTCATGTTTGATCTATAAATTGGTTATTTTCATTTAGACACCATTCATTTTAAAACATACAATCAATCTTAGGACATGTTGTGGAAAGGCGAAATGAATAATTGCGTATGTCAAGGTGAGACCTGCGTCAAAGTAAAGAGCATTTTCCATATAAAATGAGCCTTTTCCTTCAATCCAAAGAGTGGTTCGTTTGACCATTGCATCAATTTCTTCTTGCGGGCTTCGTCGATTGTAATACATTCGAATAAATTCGGTGAGGAACCAAATACCATCAGTCAAGATAACACAGTAAAGGAACTGGAAAATAATTGGTGTGAAATGGTTTAAAAATTCATAATGGCAGGTTTATAAAATTAGACGTTTTTAAATTCATATAAAATTAGTCGTTTGTTTAAAATTCACGGTTCTTACGTTATCACTAATCGATAGTCCTTTTGTACTTTTTTCATTCAAATGAATCGAAGCAAAACACCGAGCAAGGAGTGAAATGAAAGATGAAACAACCCGTGAGAATACAATCGATTGTTCCGGTTTTCCAAATCCTCGACTTTTGAAAAGCAAGTAGCTGTGACCAACCTGAATTCAAAATTCTCTTTAAAAAAAAAGAGGAACAAATTTCTAGGCTTACATGTGCAGCAGAGCAAAATGATTGTAAAAAACCATGAAGTGTTGTGAAATTTCCTTTCACCTGGAATTATAGATTCACAGAACAGTCCAAAAAAGTTGAAAACAAATACTTACCGTGGATTTGAGATACACTGTTGGGAACAAGAAGAAAAGAACAGAAAGAAGTAAATGAGCAAATAATTGAAAATTCTTTTTATATTTATCAGAAATATAAGGGAATACGGATAGAACGAAGAACGTGCCAACCGCTACATGAGGTAGCATATAAATATCAAAATTATCCATGTTTCAAATCGAAAATTCTTAACAAAAAAGCCACTTGGTATATTTACTTGTATCTGAGTAAAAACGGGAGGCGCAAATATGAGAAGCGGCGGGGGTCCGCACACTCTACCACAACAGATGGCTTGTGAATAGAGATGCGAATAATGAGAGAAAGATTTTGGACACGCAGAGAACGACTCAATTGAGAGTTAAGCACCAAAGAATTCGTTGAAGAAAACGCAGAGATGGTCAGCCGAAATAGCCGGTGCCCCTTTTCTTTACGCGTCCCCCCGTCGGGGTTAACGATTCGGCTTTCTGCAAGCTCTCGCGAGGTATTGCCGGACGCAAATGTTGAAAGCAAGTGCAATGGGTCCCTTAGAAATGTTGAAATTTCAAAAAAAAAAAAGTGAAATATTTTTCAAAACAAAACACTAATAATTTATCGAAATCTCATGAGACACTGATTCAGACGATTCATATGTAACTTGCGTCAATGAAAATAATTGGGGAAAATATGAAAAACAATGATAAAATGTTCACCTGCTTATTATTAATATCTCAAAACCAGTAATGTTCTAACAAAAAAATGTTTTCTGAACATTTTTACAAATAATGTTTCAGTGAAAAAATAGTTGGGGAATTTTGCAAAACATTTATATTATCACATGCTGAAATAAATTAATGAAACATTTTGCAAGCTATTTTAAGTAACCCTATTAGCTCTCAGTATGAGAACTTTTCTCGATACACCAATGCAATTAATTCCGCAATTTAGACAAAATCTCGCAGATAATCAGACGATTTACAGAAAAGGCACAAAAAAATGAAAGCCGAAAAACCGCGTGGTATACGCTAGCAGGATTAGGAAAAAAACCCCATTTTGACAAAGGAAACCCAATTTTTGACAAATCTTGGTGCTCATTTCTTCATTTTCTGACTAATGTTTATAAATATTTTGAATTTTTGACTATTTTTTTTATTCCTCTTTAAGATGAGTTTTGATAATTTTAAAATATTATTAATCTAACCATATCATATGAAAAAACAAAGCTATATTTTTCACTGTGAGTTGCATTTTCAAGATACGTGCACTTCTTTTGAGCAATTTTTTCAGAGCACACGAAATTTGGATATTTGTAAGGATTTTTCTTTTTTTTTGTGTTTGTTGATATCTTAATTGTAATGTTTCGTCATAATTCTCATAAGTCCTTTACTTATTTCAATAAGTTCGAAAATCGCAAAAATGTAATCAAAACCAATTTTAAGAAAGGTGCATTTATAAACGACTTCTACTGTATACGTAGTACATACGTATTTTGTTTTTTTTTGTGTTGGTGACTCAATTTTTTTTTGTGATTTTTTGATGAACTATCGATGATGACCACCCTCGCGTGTGTTCTTTGTTTTGGTTGAAGGGTTATTCCCCCACTAACAGTTTTCTAGTAGTTCATTTTGGGGGTGATGTTAAAATATTATTTTAGTTCAACCCCCGAATTTTGTAATTGATACTATCCATTTTTTTTCCAAATTACAAGCGTGCTCTCTCCTTTTTTTTGGAAGGGGGGGGGTGGGGAATAAAGGCATTTTAGAGAATATAAAATATTTTTGAAGATTTTTAAAATTATTTTAGTATATATTACATGTATTTCTCGTTTAATAAACATAATCCTGGTCTATAATCATTGTTATTTTTTTCATAAAGAACTCTTATTAACATAATGAATTATGATCTTATATCAGAATAAAAACTATAATTCTAGTTGAAATGATATGATGAAATAACTCAGCAGTTCCGTTTTTCAGACATCTGTTTCTTTTTTAACTTCCACCTTTCTGTCTAATTTTTCGTCCACCTACGTAAATTGCATATTCTCAAGCGTGAGAATCAAAACTAGTCAGAGTTTGAGTACATAAGTCGAGAAACCCTATCCTTAATTGGCGTGTATGCTTCAATACTAAAATGTGCAAAGTTTACATGTGATTTAGATTATTTCATGATTTTGTTAATTATTGTTGCTCGTGGGGAAATTACCCAAATCGCTGTTGTTGAACACTTTTTTCTAGAATAAATATCACCTGGGTATTTTTAGACTTTAGTATTTTTATTTTTATGAATAACGTTTTTTTCCAATAATTTTTTCTAAATTAGAGGAATTGGACGTCTCGTAATTTTTAGTCAGATCTCCTCCCACTTATCCGACAAAGAAACCCAAATTGATTGATGTATTGCTGTGATCGATCAAAAATATTTAAAACATTGTTTTGTTAAGTTTGCATTATTTTAGAAATGAAGAAGTCAATTTTATCGGAACCCTTTGTAATCCTCTTCCAAAGAGAAAAAGCATTTGGTTTCCATGACAAAATTTCAAAAATTTGGGCTCTTCTTGATGATGAGGGGCTTTTTTTTACTTTAGTTTTTAAAATGAGACTTCTATCTCACTGGGTAGAAATGCACTAACTACTGATGGCCAGTGTGAGAGTTTTAATTTTTTTTGTTTATTGAAATACTAAGCTCATGTTTGAGTTGTCTTTAAAGTTCTTCCATTTATCTTCCTTGACTGTTTCATGACTTATTTTCCATTTTTTGATACTTTCAATATTTTCGAAAAAATCAGAGGTATGTAGATTTTTGCACCACAATTCGAGTTGGCATCCTTTGGAATTGTTGAGTTGTACAATTGTCATTTAGCGATTCACGTGCAAAATGTGCATTGTACAAAAAATTGGAAGATAAAGATTCGTCTTAAGAAGAGAGATACAACAATTTATCTTAATAAACTTATTTCTGACTCACGTTTCTTTTTTAATACTTTTTTGATAAGGTGAGAAAAGTCACGAAAAGGTTTAGAAAAAAGTGAAACTTCGGTGATGATATATCAATGAGTCTGAGCTTTAATGAACCTTTTTTTGTAAACCTTTTTCTTCTCGATGGAGGTTCAGTTCGAGGTAAAAAAATTTCGTACAAACTCATTTCTGTAGTCAATACAAATATGAGATCTAAAGTTCCGAATTGCACCATTGATAGTAGAGGTTCTCCAAATGTTTATTTTTATGAATCTTAGCAAGAGTTTTAGCCAGTTTCATATTGTGAAACAAGAACAATGGTAGGATTAGATGGTAGTAATATTGGTTGTTTTTCTATTTAACCTAATCTTACTAGGAAAGGCATTATAACAAAAATTGTAATTTGATTGACCTATTGCAAATTAAAGGTCTTGAATGGTCTAGTAACTGATCAATATTTGACGATCCACTTTTACCGTATTCCTGAGTTATGGCCTCGGATGTAAAGTGTACTTTTAAACGCGCTCGCAAAAAAATAGTTGCCAATTATAATTTTATAGCCAATAATTTTCTCTATTAAATGACCTGTAACACGTAAATTTTGATACATGTCTTCAAAAGTTATGATATTTTGAAAAATTCCTCATTTTTTGCGAGCGCTTTTAAAAGTACACTTTACATCGGAGGCCATAACTCAGGAATACGGTAAAAGTGGATCGTCAAATATTGGTCACTTACTAGACCATTTAAGATCTTTCATTTACAATAGGTCTCAATCAAATTTAAATTTTGTGCTACAATGCCTTTCCTAGTGAACTAAATTTTACGGTGCACTTTTTCACGGTTTCCGGTAGTGGTGTCTTCTTTATTCTCTTCATGAAAGATAAAGCAATCTGTCTTAAGCAACTTTTCGTCTTTCCATTTTTTCATTTTATCACACTGTCCATTTTTTATTTACTAAAGAATTGAGCTCGCAATTGGTCAATGGGCGTGAAGCTTTCTATCATCAATTTTTCACTAAACTTTCATTGTGACACAGAGGCTGCTCGATGTCCCAATAGTTCACAATTATACGAATTCTATCAGCTTTATTTTCTTCTCAATTATTTTTAAATAACAACAAGAAATAATTTCTAAAAAAAACTATTTCATTTTGAGGTAGTTCGGAAAATTGGTCTAGACATAGCCAAATTAACGGACCACAATAAAAGTTGGTCAGTTTTTAAAACGGATGTTCTCAAACGTTGAGTTTGAAGAATGTTTTGATTTTGAATTTTACTCAACGAATATAAGTTTTACTAATAAATTAGAAGAATATCATAAATTGTGTTCCTTACAATTTATTTCCTCTTAAAACTCAATAGTTTTAAAAGTCCAAGAATTAAATTGTCTGATTTTGAAAGCTTTGCAATTTATTGCAGTCCGAGCTGAATTATAAAAATTGAAAATTTAATTAACTATTGCAAAAATTGTATTGTGTTCATTTTTGAGAATTCCATAGAAGCATAGATTCTGACAGTACTGAAAAATGTTTAGGATGTGGAAACTACTTTTGAGAACATCTTCAAAATGTGATTATGAAGCGTTCACTTTTTCAGAAATCTTAAAAATGAATTTGCGAGTAACTTTCCGAAAAAAAACCTAATAAATGACAAATCAAAAGAACAACATGCTTTGTGAACGCATAACTAAATAGCAATCCGTAGCTACTACTTGTTTTCAATATATTGTTGTTGTTGTTTTTGACAATATACTCACAACAAACCCCATGTTCCAGTATCTTTTCCTAAATACCACTTATGCATTTTATCTGACCACTTTTCGCCCATTTCCTAACTGGATTCTCACACTACTCATTTGTTTCTTCAACAAATTTCACTACTCGCTTCATACACTCTGCCAAGCGATGAGACATGCCACTATGTGTACTATGTCTGCCCTTTGTGGAACAGCTGGCCGCGTGGCGCAATGGATAACGCGTCTGCCTACGGAGCAGAAGATTGCAGGTTCGAATCCTGCCGTGGTCGAAATTTTTATAATTTTTAAAACTTATTATTAAATTGGAAACTTTTAAATAACACAAAATTGATATCGCTAGTTACAAAGAAGTTTATTATAGCATAAAAAATGAGGTAAACATTTTGCCAACATTTTATACTTTGATGTTCACAAATCAAAACGGTTGTGGGTCAATTTTAATTATTTCTTTTAAATTCCCAACCCAACAGCATACACCACCCTTTTTTTCCAATCTTCCATTTTCTCGCCAACCAATATCAACCTTGATCTTAACATGTGTCGTTTGAAACTAAACAACAGTTGACCTCAAAAAAAGCTTGAATCGCTGACTAGATAGATGTGTATTTTTTATATATATATATATATATATTTCGAAGAACGAGTGAAGGCGGCGAATGATATGTTGTCGCTTCATTCAAGGAATCTTTCGTTTTTTATACAAATTTGCATATTTTTGGGAATCGCCTTTCATTTTTTTATCAACAGTCAACGGAAATCAAAAATTCATTCACAATCAACCGCGTTTTTTTTGTTTTTTTTTATCGGAATGTTTTATAAATATTTTTTGTCATTCTCATAAATCATTCAAACATAGTTCATAAATTTCTTGAAGAAATTTATGTATCAAATGTAATAAAATGACCAGTTTGGTTCCGACCCAATTTTTGTACTACGTCAGTTCACTGATAATTTTTACTTGTTTCTTACTCACATGTCCACGAGTTACCCGGAATTAATGTTTATCAAAATTTTTTTTCATATTTCGCGGGGGGAAAATATGCAATTTACGTAGCATCTTTTATTTCATTTCTGTCTGACTTTAACATTTCACTTCTTCCTGGTAAGCTTTTTTTGTCATTTACTGTCATTTACCTCCGTGATAACCTACGAAACGTTCTCTTAACTTTCGTCCCAACCTTGTACCGCATTCCATCATGTTTTGCTCCGTTCCTTGTTTGTCACCTTTTTCTAAAAAAAAACCGCGAAAAGGAACAAATCTTTATTTGCTTTATTTTTTCCAGGCTACCATCATCACTTGGGTTTTTATATAAGATGATCAATGGAAAAGGTATTTTTTGTCCTAATTTTTTTTGACATTCTTGATTTTTTTGTTGCTATTTTTAAAACAATTCCAAAACTAGAAAGTTCAGAATGTCTGAAGTGATATCATAGAAATTATAGATCTCATTTGATCTCGTGGGAATTCATTCTTTCTCTGATTTGACATTGTTTTACGTCATATTTGAATACGCACGAATGTCGAAAATAGCTTTATCCGTTCTATTAATTTTTAATATAGAGTTCGTTCTTTATTCTCTTATTTTTTATGTGGTTACTCTGAAAAACATCCAATTTGATATAATAGCAAAACCTAAATAATACTTTAATTAAAGATAATTAATTAATTTTTAGTGGTGAAACGTTTCTGGATGTTTTCAAACAGATCAAGTTTCCTTAAAAGGTTAGTTAGCGCTGTTAACGGAATTTTTTTGATTTTTTAAAACATGTACATAGTTAAAGCATATTTTTCTAGCTTTGAAAATTAGATATAATTCCAACGCATTTTGAGATTTGAGGAAATTGTGAGTAGAGTTTTGAAGCTTCCAGATTGAAATTTTTTAATATAACAATTTTCGTCACCAGAAAATTGGCCCCGCCCCCCCCCCCAATACTGAATATTAATGCCCTAAATTTGTGTTTAGCTCAATCTGGAGTAGTGTGCAAGATTTCAATTTGTTTTTGGGTAAACAAATCTCTTTGAGACTGCATTTAGATGTAGATATAACATGGAAATTTTCATTTAATTTTTTTGGTTTTCTTGGAATTTTCCATTATTAGATGTAGTAAATTGTGATCTCACTTTAAGATCTAGAATCTGCGTCAACCAGGTGAAATTTTTCCATGTTCACTCCGCATTTTTTCCACCTGCGTTCGTTTCCCACAATCTCGTTAATTTCTTATCTCGAACCTTGAACCATTCAATCAAAATCCCCGGCAATCTCCCTCCACCTCTCCCGTTTTTCTTTCAAAACATTATAATGATATTCGTTACGATTTCCCGTTTTTGGTACTCATTTAATCTCGTTATTGATCCTTCTCGCTGTGTTGAATCGAATACAAGTAATTTGGATGGTCTCAAAAAATATCGAACGGCAGGAGACAATGTTTTTCTGAATAGGATTATACAAGAAAAGAAGATCACGATTGGAAAAAAAAACGAAGAAGACGGAGAAGAAGAAGAAGTGATGGAAGCAAAATAAATAAGTAAGGCAAGCAACAAGTGGTTGGCCTAGAAAATGAGGATCGGAATAAGAATTGAAAGCCAATGCAAGCGGTTGTCTGGTTCGGATGAGTGGGCTTGTAATGTGTTCCGCGTGATCTCACGCATTCCATTGTCATTGATTCTGATTTCTCATAGTCAGAGACTGTTTCCATTTTGGTGCCCTTAGAGATTAGTTTTGTACTTTAGACATTTGATAGGGAAGCCCTTTAAAAGGAAGGAATTAACCAGATGACCCTGATTTATGTAGGTTAAAGATTTTTTTTGTAAATGATTTTTTCAGATACTATATTTGGGGGGGGGGGGGATTAACCAACATAATAAGGTTTCTCACTATATAATTTTGCTATAATTTTGTTGTCTTTCAACGAGACTGTAGTTCAGCAGGGCAATTTTGCTGTTCTTAGAATATTGAAAGTTCGAAATTTTTTTGACGGAATATATCTAATTCAAATGAAAGAAACAATACAAAATTAGTAAAAGCTTGTTATTCAAAAAGTTCACGGGAGCCCAAACTCGAAAACAAACTAGTTTGCTGTTTGATTGCATGATTCGATTTTTTTTTGTAAACAACTTGTTGTGTGTTTTTCTTTTGAAAATCGAACTGAGAATTGTTATTTTTCTTACAAATAATCTATTTTCTATCAACATCAACTTGGCGCATCTTGGCATACAAAAAAAAAGAATTTCTCGTGAAATTCAAAATTCTACAGTTTTTTGATTCTTTGAAAAGAATTAATTAAATCTGGTTACAGATACCTATCCCTCGTCCTAACTCATATCGTTTCTATTCTGAATTCTCCTTCCTAGTTCGTACCAGAGACATTCATCATTTTCCTACAGTTTTCCACAGTTTCCGTTAAAGGCAGCTTTTTTTCCTCCAAGAAATCGAAAGTTATAAATTTTTGACTAGACAAAAACTAATCTATTTCGATTCTCCATCCAAGCCATTTGTTATAACTTTGGCAGCTGTCAACTACCATTTCCAGTTCTGTTAAATTATTCTTATGGCCTGTCGACAATCTCTCCAGAAATAAACATTCCACCGCTTCACACAACAACAAAAAAAACAAACACTTCTCTCATGACTTCTTGTTTTTTTTCATGCTCATCTATTTTATGAATCGCTTTCCCAGTTTTCCCAAAAGGCCTTGAAATAATGAAAGTCTTACATTCCTTCTATTTGGTTCATTCAACACTGATTTTTCAATTTGTATTTATGTATTTTGTTGACAAAAGGATGATGATTCATCGACATAAGAAGTTGTATTTTTTTTTTAGTTTGACAAATTTCGACCAATTTTCGTCCCTAAAAACCAAACCATTCTTATGTATCTTTTGTATTACAATTCGTGTTTGTTATAGGTTTACGCATAATTCATTCATTCTATGTTTACAGTTCTATTCAATAGGTCTAAAAAGATATATTCTTTATAAATAAATGATTCTTAATTAGAAAAGCTGATGAAGGAAAAATCTAAAGGGGGTATCTTTTGAGTAGTAGTAAAAGATGTGCGATCCATCCAACTTGTCCTATGTCTCATCTCCTTCTCAAAAACGTAAGTATATCGCGGCTTGTGTTGCGCTTGGCTAAAGAGAAACAGATGAGGAATACACCTTCAATTCTTCTCGCGCATAACCCTCCCCCCTTACACCATCCGCCAATGTTTACCGTCTCGTGATTTGGCTACGTTCCAATAGACTGGACATTCGATGTCTGCGTCTGCGAAACGTCTGATCTTTCAAGCGGTCAGGTATTTCGGGGTGGTATTTGTGTGTGTATAGGTTCGTACCAGACCAATCTACGAGATTGAACTATTTGGTCGAAATAAAGTGCGCAAAGTGTTTGAACAATATGAATATATTTTGTGTTTTGATCCACCGTTCTATAAATATTTTGAACTTTCATTTTCATTTTTTCATAGTGACAATATTTTTCTATTTCTAGAATCGAATCGCGTCATCTTTATCATCAAAAAACCTAATTTTCGTTTAAATTTTTCACCAAAAAAATTAAATTGTGACGTTATAATTAACGTTCTAATTGTTGTCTGTGTTTTGATCAAGTTCTAATTTTGAAAAACATTTTTTTTCATTCAAAATAATAATTTAGTTTCAGTTCAAGTGATAACAGTAATACATTTTATTTTTGTATTATAAAACAGTGTTAAACTTTTTTTTAATTTTAAAAGAACACCTTTTGTTCAAACTTTTTTCAGAAGCAAGAATAAATGGAAAATAATTTTCCAATCAAAATTCTTAAAATTCCAAAATTGTTCAATATTGCGGAAAAAAATTAATTTAAAACAATTATCAGTATCAAAATTTTATTATTATTTTTTCAATTACTGAGGTAACACATTGCCTTTAAAAATCAATGTTCATGTTTCATTTTTCATAATCTCTTTAATCTAAATTTAGAATCAGTAATTTTTAGTTGCAAAAAAAAGCGAAAGTTTGAACTTTAAATCCTCTCTTCGAACGAAAAAAAATTCTCCCAGATTAGAAGTCTTTTTTTTTTGATGGATTTGGTTTCAACACAGAAAAACGTCTGCAAAAATCATCAAGATCTAATTTCAAGAGTGGCAAAATGTTCAAAAAAACAAATTTAGAAATAACGGTTAGATAAATGACATCATTAGAATCATTGAAGGACTAGAAAAACATGAATACACTTCTCGATTTCTACATGTTGCCTTCTACTTCTGCGCTATTCTTTACTCCTATTTCTAGAGCGTGGACATTTCTTTTTTTTTCCTTTTTTTCTTCTTCATTCGCTTTTTTCCTCATTTTTTCCTCCCCCCTTCGACAAAAAAAAAGTTGTTTTATGCTTTTTCAGCTTATTTCCTGTTGTTGTTGTCATTTTTTTTCCAGTTCTGCGCATTGCTTAAATAATTCTGACTTTTGTTGGAGTTTTTTGTAATTTTTTGAAATTTTTGGCTCTGAAAATTGTAAGCAGAACAAATTAAACTAAATGAATTGGCTCTCAGCCTTTTAATTTTGCTCACGAGACGCGAAAAAAATTGTTTATTTTTTTCATTCTATGGTCAAGAAACGAAATGAAAAACAAACGCGTTTTTCTGCTTCTCTTTTGTTGTAATCCAGTAATTTTTCAAATGACATCTGCTTCCATCACAACAGCAAAAAAAAGCTTAAATATGCTTGAGAGAGAGAGAATGCAACAAAAAAGGGCGCTTCCGAATAATGTTGCAATTTTGGCTTCGTTAACAGGATATTTTGTTGTTCCATTTTTCTCCTGCTTTTCTGCTCTTTCTATGCCGTTTCTTGGCGATTTTTTATAATGCTTACATTTTTGTGTTCGAATTTTATTTTGGTACATTGTGTCTTATTTATGTCTGTTTCTCTCATGTTTGATTTTTTTATTGAAGCTTTTTTGATACAAAATTCAATGTAACACATTCTTAAACCATCTGTTTCTTTTTTTATGTTATTCTTTCTTTCTTTTTGATGGATGGAAAATAATGGAAAAATACCATCATTAACTCTTATTTTTGTTTTTTTTATTCACTATCAGCTTTATTTCCAAGAAATCGGTGAATGGCTGAAAACAAAACGAATTACTTTATTTGATTATTTCGTTAAGAAAAGTTTTTAAAAAAATCAATTTTATTTTCCCAAAAAAAAGTTGTTAAAAATGACTTTAAAACTTTGAAGGTTCAAAAAGCACTTTTTTCAATTTTTTTCATTCTTTTTAAAGAGCCATTCACATTCTTCTTGCGGTTTTTAAATGTTTTCCAAATAATTTTATAAAATCGCTTATTACAGTGCCTTCGAAAGGCAATGTACTGTACCTTTCGGGCTTCGGATCTTCTCTGCCTATGTCTTTAAATAATGAAAATCACCATAACCAGTTTATTTCCCTTTTCACCGAAAATGAAACAAACAAAATTGAAGAACGAAAAATTCTCAATCGCTCGTCTCCAATTCACATTTCTCAAAAAAAAATCTGAAAAAAGAATAAGAAAAACAAAAATCCGTTCGCCTCTTATTCTTTCCCCTTTCGAACAAAAGAGAAGAAAACCACTCAGAAAACATCATTCAATATTTTTTTTTCTTAAAAGATTCTGGTGTGCATAAAATGACGAAAAGGCTTCATCTTTTCCTATTAGAATATTTTTTGCAGTTACTAAAACACCATTTAACTCTTCTTCCGATTTGCACAATTTTTATAAGACTTCATTTTTGTTCCAGTTTTTTTAAATTTTAAAATTTGGCTTCCATTATTGTAAATAATGACTTCAGCTCAATTTTCCACAGAAAACAACATCAGAGACCAGCATGCGCATGCCCAAATTTGTTCACCTGTTCAGTTGTGTTCCTCAAATTTAGTTGATTTGTTTATCGGGGGCGATAATAATAATAAAAAATCGAAAAAAAAATAATACGATTTCCTTTTAGTAAAAGGCAATTAAATTGAATTTCAAAAGTTGTTTTTGTTTTTATTTTGAGATGAAAAAGAAGCCATTTCATGCTGTCAACCGTATCCTGCTTCATTCGTTTCACTGAAACTCGCTTCTTCAAAACATATCGTCATTTTATTTCTTTTCAGCACTTTTGATTTTTTTTCTGATTTTCCTTCTGAGTTTTAAAAAATTATGGAATTTCATAATTTTTTTTATCTTTTAACAAGCTTGCTTAAATTTTCCTGCCTCTGCTTTTTTAAATGTTTCGTGACTATAATTATAAAAAGAAACATAACATCATAATGTTCAAAGATATAATTTTATCGTTTTCTTGAGATTAAAGAAAGCCTTAGAATTCACATAGTACTCGCTTATGAACATTACTTCCTTATTAAAAATTCAGTTCCTCTTCAAATCTGTTGTGTTCATTTTATTTTCCGGGGGCATTTTATGAAAATTGAAAATTTCGGTATAGTATTAATAACAATAAATAAAGAAAGAACAATAATAGTAATAGTAATAATAAGGAATGAATGTCGGCCACAGAATAAACCTATTTTTTATTCATCTATTTAGAATTTATGAAAGAACCCGTTTTATTTTGAGCAAATAAATAGTATACTACCGATTTTGATGATGCTTGCTTATGACCCTTTTTCGGATGAATCAAATTTTTTAAAGCGTGAATCAAATTTTTTTAAAAAGTATTTGAATAAAAAATTTTGAGAAAAAAAGCGTAGCAGCATTGGAAAGATGCTCTAAAACAATGGGAATAGAAAAAAGCTTGCTCTGTTGAACCTATTCATGAAATACCGTTTTTTTGTAAACATTTTGAAATTTTGTCAGAAGTTGAATTTTTGAAAGCTTAATATTAATAGCTTTTAATCCCCTTTCTTTATTTTGGAGATTTCTGTTAGGTAATTCTAAATCAGCAGAAAATAAACACAAGAAATGGAGGAAAAAAACTTTCAGAAAAATATGTATCGCTTCCTCGTGCTCCAATTTACATTAATGTTAAATTTGGCGGCCGTTCATTCTAGCAGAACGTATTTTGTTTACGCCAAAGGGTCGGGGCGGGTGAGGAGGGTGACCCCACTCTAGTATTGTTATTTCTGAAGTGAGACCAATAAAGACTCGGCTCTTCTGATGAACCGATGCAAAAGCTTCATCTCATTTTCCCCCGAAGAGGGGGGGGGGGGGGGGGAAACGAAAGCTCTCACAAAAATGCTTGTATATTTTTGGCTGAACAACTATTCATCAAAAAGATGATTAAATTAGTAGGCAATGAAAATGTTATTGGATTGAGAGGCTATTGCCATCGAAAATGTTTAAAAAGAGCTAGACCTCCTCCCCCCCATCCTTCTTTTGCCGGCTTTTTACATTCAACAGCACATAAAATTCCGCTACGATTTTAATGATTCCGCGTTTTATTTTTAAAGGCCATCTCAAAATGTGTACCAGCAAAAAAAAAACAATTGTCACTTCTTTGGTAATGAAAGTCTTTCCTCGAATTTTTATTTTCGTTTACCATACCTATAACTAGTTCTGTATTTCATTCACCAATACCTAAAACAACCTCTTCATCCGTTTTCCTCTTTTTTTTTAACCAACCCCCGCACTTTTTCCCTCCTTTGAACGTGCGTATAATGAATTATTATCGTTTTTCGTTTTTCGCCAACTTTCTGTGTTTTTCCCCCAGTTTTCCTCCGTTTTGATTCTTTTCATAGGTCATATACAGTTCTGTTGTCGGACGGTTTTAGTCACCGATGGTGTGAAGAGAATTCTTTTCAAGTTTAACTATTTGTGTATGGTTTATTTCGGTGATGCTGATTCCGTATTTTTATATATGGCAAGAAAGCATATATGTCAATCAGATTTTGAACAAAAGTGAAATTGAATGATGTCTATTCTTATACGTTTTTTTTTCGTTCACTTTTTGAGTTTTCGTCGGAGACAAAAATTCTTGCTTCTTGATAGTGGTATATAATTACGACATATGATTCAAGTGTTTTTGATGTCGTTTTTTCTTACTCGAAAAAATGTGTTTGATTTTCTGGTATTTACTGAACAAAGAAACACAGTTCAGTTCATTTAAAACGGAAGTATTTACTCGTGTAACCCTCGATCAAAGAACGGGTCAACCATTTACTTTATTATAAATTTTTTGTAAAAAGTTTTAGTTACAAAAAAGGTGTTTAACATTTGTTTTAGAAATTTTTTTTTAAATATTCATTTTTAAAATCACCACTTTTACCTACATTTTTTTAAACTCTGTTCCATTATGATTATAATATTTTTCAAATCCGCTAGATTGTCCGAAGTGTTCTAACGAACTATGATGTTAATGATGAAAACCTAAGGAAACCATAGAAAAACATTTATTTTCAAAAAATAAAGATCAAGGATCGCGGATTAACTTTCAAGAACGTCGACTATGTTTATTCTTATACAAGTTTTTTGTTATATTTCTGACACTTTTAGTCCTAGGAAATTATTTTTGGTTCCAATCAATCGAGAATTATTATTTTCTTTGGTTTAGGAGCAAGCTATACCTCCTTAGCGAATTAGCTTGTAGGCACAAACTTGTTTTTTGAAATAAATTTTGCTTTATGATTCAATTGGGGGGGGGGGGGGGTAATAATATTAAAAAATCATGACTAGGGTTCACACAAAAATCCAAAAAATCCACTTTTTAAGAAATTGTAATTGTTTCTGTATTTGGCCCTTAAATTTTGTCCGAGTTAGTCAAAAAAAGTTTTAAAACTCATAAAAATTTGAATTAAGAAGACCTATAAATTGACAGTTTGGGATTCTGCTGTGTTCATCCATCTTACTACTTTACTAGCTTTTCAAGGTACATATTTCTAGAGCAGCTGAAATTTTTAATTTCTGAACATCTAGGGCAAGCTTTTTCTAAGGTTTTACCGCAAAATTTAACATTCAGAAATCTTATTTTAGAAACTGGTTCCTTGAAAACATATTTCTTATCGTTTTCAGAAAAAAATAGAAGATTTTTGAACCAATGTCAAACTTCATATTCTTTGCAAAACGGACGAAAAAAAAATCAAAAATGATTATTTTTCCGAGAGATAAATCAATTTTTTCATCATTGGATAGGATAGGCCACACGATATAACAAAACGCTTTTAAACAGTTTTGTTCATTTTGGTTTTTTTTTTGGCGATTTTGATATCTATCCTTTTCAAAACTGGTCTTTTTTTTCATACATTTTGAGAAAAAAAAACTGTTGAACATCCAATAGTTTTGAAATGCATCAGTTAGCTACTTATCCACTTTGCCTTTTCCCTTGCTAAATAGGGAACTTATGTATGAACGACCAACGAATACATAATTCACGTGTTTTTTTTTTGCTCATCGCTGTTTCGACGAAAGTTCTCATGCTCATTTCTGTTCCCGTCGGACTCGTATACATATTTACATAATCATTTTATTTTTGTGTTGATATGAAAAAGATGAATATTTAAAGCCTAATTTTTTTAAAAAGAAATGTCTGAAAGAAGAAAATAACTGAAGTGAGCCCTTCACTTCATCATGTTTTATTTCATGTCCGTTCCTTCTCTCATCTGAATGAAAGAATGACGTAATATCATAAACCACGCATTTTTTTTCGTTTCTTATTTCCCCCCAATTTCTGCTATCTATTCCCTAGAATCAGCGGTTTTTTGTGGTGCTATCTTATGGCCTAAAGGCCCCCCCATGAAATTGGGATATGGCATGTCATGCACCAATTAGACATTTCTTTTTTTCTGTTTCTCTTTTCCTTATGGAACCTTCTAAAACACTGACTAAAGAAAAGCTTGTCATATGAGAAGATCTTATTTGCAACAAATTCAAGCACGCATATCTGGTTAGATGTAAAAAAATGTGTATTATTATTATTAAAAAATATATATAAAAGCTCTTCAAAATGTCTGTTTCAATCGATTAATTATTCCTAGTGTCATTTGCTTTTTGACAAATTATCTATCCTTCGTACCCTACACATGTTTCAATTTGTTCTCAATTTTTCTAATGGTTGTTCTCTTGTTGTTCTTTATAACCAGTGTGCTTTAAATATAAAATCTGATTCTGATTCTCTTTTGAATAAAAAACAGGAAACGCACACACATTTCTGTGTTTTTCGTTTTTTTTTTGTTTGGGCCCAATATATGAGAATTGAGGAAAAGACTGAATATTTAATGCAATTTGCATTTTCATGTGCGCGAAAAAAAACCTGAAGATGTTGGAGAATGATAAAATTTATGTCTTTTTGTTCTTTGCAGAAAGTTTTTTTAGGCGCAAAAAGTTTTTAGTACGTGACCCTTTGAATGGTGCAGACAGACAAGCCAGATAAGGAAAAGTTTATAGATGGAAGAACATCTCCATCCAATTTCGGGAGGAGGGTTCGTCTTGCTAAAAAAAATTGCTAGTTTCAAACTGCACACACTCATTTTAATCGTTGCTTGTCAGTCATCCCAATTGGTATGAAAAATGCAATTAGATCCGACCGGACACACCAGAAAATTTTTCTTGCTATTTTTGCTTCAGTGTGTGTGTGTGTGTTTTTTTTTTCAATTTTTTTTTCAACAACACCGGGAATGGATGACATCATATTTGTCTGCTTTATGAAGAATGATGAGAGTATGGAGATGAGCGCAAAAATAGCATCCAACCTACATAAATGTTGCTTTGGAGCATTTTTTCAGAATTTCTGACTTGTTTTTTCTCATATGAAATAATGCACATTGTTGCTTTATTGTGAACCTCTAAATATAATAAAAATAACAAAGTATTATAAATTTTCGAAATTTTGAATATTCATGATTTGGCTCTAACTCGATAAATTTCGATCATTCTTAATCGACGTGAGAAAAAAAATTAAACAAAATTTTAAAAATTAGAATTTTTCTTGATTTAACAAAATTTGAACACTCGCTCTCAAGAAATCAGAATTTTGAAAAAGTTTGTAAAATTATAATCATAGGCTTATCAAGCTTCGAACTCAAAATTCAAAATTGTGAAGATTCGTAGCAAATTTCAAACTTTTATAGTAACAATTTGAAAATAAGGTTTTTTTAAACAGCAGGTTGGATTTGAGAGTTGGAGACTAAAAGTTTAAAACTTCTTTGAAAAACGTGATAAACAACAGTTAGACATGAGTAGGTTAAGTTTAATTACTCATAACGTCTAATTTATGTCGGATAAAACTTTAATTACAAGTATTTTTATTTATTTTTTCTTAGCGTGTTTAAAGAAATTAAAGAATTTGGAGGAATTATTACTATTAATTGTTGTGGGCAAGTTACGACGCGCACTTTGAACTCTCCGACGACGCGCAATTTGAACTTTGGATGTCTATAACTTTTCTATAAAAGATGTAAAAAATTATATTTTGATCCATATAGAATTTGCAGAATTTCAGCCAGCACATCCCATACTTATAAAAACATATCCAACTTTTTTTTAAATTCCTTCTTTTTTTTCGCTAATCGATTCAATATTCGATTGACCTGTATATATAAACCATTTCTCTATCTCTCTTTCAATGTTTATTCAACTTCCATTTTTTTTATCCATTTTCTGTATTTCATTATAAAACCTTATAAAAAATAGATATTTCAGATATTTTGAGGCAGCGAGATCAGCCTGTCGGACATCGCAAAGAAGCTGAAATGGCAACATTTGCGTGTGTCCATTCCAGTCTCGCAATTCCATTCATAACACCGCCGTCCACGTCGAATTGCATGCAGCAACAGAATAATGACAGTGATTGTGGCAGCAGGTCTGGTTTTTTTTTCAACATTTTCGAGCAATCCAATGATTTTTTTTTCTGGAAAAAAAATCTTCCCGGGGTTCTAAAATTGCACCCAATTACGAATTGCGTGCTCTTTTTGCCTTTTGGGGGGGGGGGTGCTTGGTGCGAAAATCAGTTTGTAGGAAAATAAACATTTGGAGTGAAATGTTCATTTTTTGCGTGAGCTCGTAGAGGGGTTCAGTTTTCATTTAAAACATGAAGCATCTCATCTAAAATAGAGCATTTCTGTTCTTTTATCTAAAAAAATTTAGAGTGACGGTCTCTTCTATTTGTTTCTATATAAAGTCGGAAGTGATGAGTTTCCTACAACTTTATTATTTCTTTCTTTTCTATCTTTAGACAATAAATAAAAGTAATTCTCATGTATTTATTGTGACGCTACAATTTTTAATTCCTTAAAATATTTAAAACTGTAAAACGTGTAGGAAACAGTTGTTTAATTTCAAAAAAAAACGTGTTCCATCTGCCCTACTTAAAAAACAGTCACAGGTGCCCACTCATTCCACATTTTCTATGTAATACATAACTCAAACGAGAGCTTCTTCATAAAAGAGAGAAAAAAATCCGTGGCAATTTTGACAGATGCGCAAGACTGAACCATCTTCTTTTTCATTTTGCATATGGGTTGGCCAATTGTGTGGGCCGCCTATTTTTGTTCTAGAAAAATGCTCTTTCCTGAGATTTCATGTTTCGTTTTATTCAATATTTTTTGTCTCGCTCATCTAACGGGTTGTGATACTTACGTATACACATTTATAGTTATAGGGTATTTTTTTTCTAATGTGTTGTATCTTGTGCAAAATTTTACATGCTCATTTTTTTTGCCTAGTTAGCTCAATCTGTTCGGACAAAGTTCTGAACTTGGCTTTAATCCAGTGTGGGGTCCCCAAAAACTTTACTGATAGTCAGCTTGTAACCCAGATATCTTGATTTTAAGAGCAATGTCTTCTCGATTAGAATAGAGTCCTAAAACTGATCATCGACTAACTAGTAAGATATTTAAGTAAGACTAGCCAGACGTTTTTTTATTTTATTTTAATATGCTAATTATTGTTAAAAAATTGAAAAAAAAAGCCTTCTTCGCGAGTTATGAATGAATAATTACACTCATTATGAAGTGTCTAGCATTATTTTTCAAGAAACATTTTCTTTCAGTTCTGGTCTCGGTGGAATGAAGACACAAGAAGCGTCTGATGAATGCGCAAGTTCTTCTTCATCTCATGCTGCACCAGCCTCATACTCATCACCCCTTCCGATGCAGCCAACAAACAACAATCCGATGTATTCCCAGCCGCCACCAGTTGTACCGTTAATGGCACATCCGGCTCCTTCACTACCTCCCCAACATCATACCCCTTCTTATCCAATGATGCCATTACATCAACCGTTGCCGATATCACCACCCGGACCGCCACCTCCATTAGGCGTTCCGATGAATGGAATCCCACCGTTGTTCCCTCATTACCCGCCGCCAAATATACACCATCCGCCACCACCGCCTGGTACAATGATTGGACCAATGTCTGGTGGAATGGTACCGTTTCCATGGGTCGGAGGAATGCCACACGGACCGAATAATATTCTGTTTGTACATGTACAGCCCGGTGAAACTGTATCACTTCTAAACAATGGAGACCAAAAAATGATAAACGGTTAGTTTATCTTCATCAACAAACAATAATTGTTTAGATGAAACGTTTTGAATGTCCCGAATATCTATTTTTTGGGAAATAAACAAAATGTTCTGAACATTATAGAGAAAAGAATTCCGATAAAATCAGTACATAATTTGCTTGAACTAATTTCCTCGGATGAATGAGTAAAAATGTTCATGTTTGTTTTGAGAAAATAAGACGGGTTAATGACACTTTTTTGAGTTGAAGTTCTGTTGGAAATTAGCAGCAAAAAATGACGTTCCATAAAACAGTTTCTAATTCGGCAAAAGTTTTGATAAGATCGTATGAAGTTTTAAAAATGTTATAAATAGAATTCGTTGATTGAAATTTTTAAATGGCATTTATAGGACCAGCAACAATCAATATGTTTGGCGATGTTGCTCAAGCGCATGTTCCGTTGCCCATTACTGTTCCAGCTGGTCATCAATGCCATCAATTTGTCGATGAATTGGTATATTTTTTGCATTATAACATTTTACTTCTTTCCAAACTATCATTTTCTTTCTTTTAAAAATTTCGTGCACTTCTCTAGGGTATTCTTCGTCACATTGTGTTGTCTCTCGAACCACCCAGCAGTCGCACTGAATATCCACGGGAAATGAATGTAATTATTGATAACTTTCTATTGAAAGTTGATAATTTTTCATTAAAATTACTTGTTTAAGGTACCACAAATTATTGGGCCTGCGACAGTTACTGAAGGACATGTTACACCTTTTCATCAGCCGATGCCAGCGCAACCAATCATGGTGCCACCATATCATGCAAATAGGAAATGGTTTCCTCGAATGGTTGATGACGTTTATTATCCAGACGTTGTTGAACAGGATCAAGAAGAAAATGATAGAATCAAGGATATGGTTAATAGGATTGTTATGCCACAGGTGGCTAGAGTCATGACAACAGAGGTTGATATTATCTGGCAGCCGATTGATACATCAGAGGTTTGGAAAAGTTGAATATTTTCAAAATTATAATTTCAATCTAGTTACAGGCTTCCGCGGCTGGTGGCCCGTTTCCTCAAATTGATGCATCCGAATTCACATACCATGCATCGATCTATGAAAGCAGTGGAAGATTTGTGGCTAGTTATGTTTTGGATCAATCATTTTCGGATAACAATCCTTATCGAACATTCAGTGCAGATCCTAATGTTTGCAATAAAGTTCGAGTTGGAAATCTACGACCGAATACAGACTACTCTGTACAAGTAAAAGCAGCACTTGAGGAACGATCTATCTACGGAGAGCCTTCACCACATCTGTTCTTCCGAACGGCACCCGGACGCCCAGAAGCTCCACTGATGCCTAAACTGGTCAATCGAGGACACGACTTTGTGCACTTGCAATGGCGACAAGCAAATAACAATGGGGCAGCGGTCAATTTATACTATGTTTACGTCGGTCGGGTTGGTGAAGAAGAGCATGATTTCATTCTTCAATTTGGAGCAACTGAAGCTCGAATTCCAAATTTGCAGCCGGGAGTATTCTATAAGTATGCCTTTTGTTAGATTTCCCGTAAATATCAATATTTTTCAGGTTTCGAATAACCTCTGTGAATGCTCTTGGTGAATCATTTGAATCTGCGATTCTGGAAATAATGACAAAACCTAATGGCCCTCCACCGACGCCCCTTCCTCCAACAATTTCAAACGTTACACCTCGCTCTGTGCGACTAACATGGCAAACAGTTCCAGGATGTGCTTTTTCGGTTTGTTCTTCCTAAATAAATTAAAATTAAATCCCTTTTTTCAAGATCGAAGTTCATGATGTCGCTAAGAAAATCAACAACATTGTTCGTGAACGGTTGACTGGTGCAAGTGTTCAAATTGGAGACTTGACATCGTAATTTGAATTGTTTTTCAAACTGAAAGTTAAAAAAAACCTTTTTAGAAACTCGGATTACAAATTCCGCATTTTCTCGAAAAACAGTGATGGAGAATCGCCGCGATCGGAATGGGTTCCTGTTCGAACACATACTTTCCGAAATAATCATCACAACAATCAAAAAGAAAATCAAAACCAGCATCAGAATCACTATCAGAATAAGCACCAACCTCAACACCAGGTCGTTCATCAGAGCTTGAATCAGCTGCCGCAACTTCCACTTCAACAGAATCATATGTTTTATCAGCATCCTTCGAACAATTTTTCTCAGCCACCACCGCCATTAATGCCGAATCTTGAACTTGCACCAAGAACTCCATCAAATCCGGTTTTTGTTAGGTACACCAATAGAAAACCTGAAATTGGTTGGAAGAGCTTTGGACAATCGTAAGAGATAATATAATTTCTTATATGATTCAATTTTTTTATCTACAGAGCAAAGGATCTCATCTATAACCTTGAAGCATCCACATTCAAAGAACCAAATAAGTACAAAACTGTTTACAAAGGGAATCATACGACGTTTGTCGTCACGGATGACGATATTCAATATGTTAGAGTGCAAGCAATTAACAAAAGGGGACTTATGGTTTTTTCTTTCGATCGAGAAAGAAATTGAAAATAATATTTTTTGCAGAGCGATTTCACTGATCGAGCAACGATACAACGATTAGAAGCGGACCGCGCAATTCAAAAACCCGAACGCATTTCGAGGCCAAACTTGACACTGCTAGAACGGAATAAAATTCGTGTTTCATGGGCTCAATGCTCCACACGGGTAAATTCCACACTCGTCAGGAAATGAAATTTGACTCAAATTGTTTAATTTCAGCTTCGTCCAAAATGTGTACTCTCTTACATGGTTCAAAGGACAGATTCAAAAAATGGACAGCAACCTGTGTACACGGGTCCAGAAACTGAGACAGTTTTAGAGAATCTTCCAAGTCAAACACTTATTTCGGTTAGAGTGAGAGCTGCGATTATGTCGAATGATTTTAATTTGAATGGTGATTGGAGTGAAACAGCGTCAATTGAAACACCTAGAAGTTTGCCATTTCCACCAAAAAATGCACGCTATTCTGTTGAAAGGTAATGAATATTCTTCACATTTTTTTTGAATAACATTTCATTTTTTAGTAACCAGCTATGCTGGGATTGTGATGATGAATCAGACGATCTACGATTCAAAGTCGAGATAATTGATAGTGCGGGAAGAATTTTCTCGGTTGCCGAGGTGAAAGAGCAACAACTCCCGTTAGAAACCCTCATCCGTGGAGAAAATTATCAATGCCGAATAACATCGGTACATGACGAGGGCGAATGTGAAGAGACCATGTCGTTGGATGTCAGAATCCCTCCAAAAGTTCCAAGCAGACCAGAAGATGTATCCGTTTCTTCAGAAAAAATTGATAGTTTTTCAATTCAATGGACCAGTCCAGAAGATAACGGCTCTCCGATAAGCAGTTATCGCTTAAAATTGCTGAGAGGAAATATTGTGATCAGAGATACAAATGTCATCCCTTCTGAAGAATCCCAAATCGAATTCACAATTTCGGAACTTGAACCACATACTAGTTACCGTGTCGAAATTTCGGCAGAGAATGCAGTTGGCCTAGGTCCATCTGTCACAGTGAATGGCACGACAAAACCACTTCCTCCAATTGCTCCTAAACTGGAATGTGAGCCTGAAGCAAATGCAATGCGAATCAGATGGAGGAATGGAAACGCTCAAACTTCGATTGTTTATAAGTATGTTTGAAGCAAATTGTTTCATTAATTTTAAAAGTTATAATTCAGATTGGTTAGAGTCAACAAAAATGAGCAACTTGTTACAATTTACGAAGGAGAAAATCTAACAGCCAAGGTTAAAAACTTGACTCAAGATACTGCATTCACGTTCCAAATCCGAGCCACCAACAAGTATTCAGATTTTATTATGAAAATAAATAAAAGTTGTTTTTTTCTCTCAGATTGACCGGAGCATCAGTATGGTCAGAGCCCGTTTCATTCAGAACGTGCTTGGCACCACCGCCAACTGTTCGTCAAGGACCAACAGCAACAATCAGCACAACTTCAATTGGCCACCATCATGTTGAATGGTCTCATGTGTTGCCCAATTCAGCATCGAAAAAACAATTCTATCGTTTACAAGTGGCAGAATCGAGAGATCCTTCTGCTAGATGGCATACTGTAAGAATGAAACAAAAAAAAAGAAAATGTTGTTAAAATTGGTTGCAATTACAGGTTTACGAGGGAGTGAAACCATCGTTTTTGCTGAAATCATCACAGTATAATGGACCAATACATTTGAGAGTTTTCTGTGTTAGAGTTGAAAGTGAAGGTGAAACAAAAAGTCAAGCAAGTCCGGTGACATATGTTATCAATGAACCTGTTGAAATTGATGAGTCAAATGTATTATTTTATAAATTATTGTAAAATAATGTGGAAATTTATTTTCAGAAACCTTCAAGTTCGGATTCGAGTGAAAGTATGATACCAATTCAAAAATGGATTCGAAAGTCAACTGTTCCATTAATGGCTATTGTAATTTTTCAAAAAAAATAGTTTTAAACTAGTAAATCATAATCATAATTTTCAGGTTCTATTTGCTTTCCTAGCATTTTTATTGGCCAACTTCTGCGACTGGCTGTTCAGCCTAACTCAAAACAATGAATCAATCCCAACAACAACCTTTCACCGTTCATCATCTTATACGCCAGTCCCGCCAAGTATGCCATCAAAAATGGCTCACAACGCACCGGCCCATTGAAGTTCATTTTTACTTACATTTTCTTTCTTCATATGTATTTTCAAGTGACCAACCAAAACATTTCGGTTTTATAACGAATGACCAATAATTTCTTTATTATTTATATAACTTTTATTTCTGAAGTTTGACTCATTTTTTCCCACGACATATTAGCTTTAAAACGAAATTATAAAACAAGCATTTTAGAACGGTAGATAGGAGTGTGCTTTTTTTGAAATTGTGTCATTTATATGTGTTATAACAAAGTTTCTGTTTAAAACAGCATTTTTCTAAACTATTTTATGTTTTTAATGTATGAGCTAGGCTCTTTATTAAATCCTTTCACTGTCCTTTTTTCTGATTTGCATTGATTCGAGATGAACTCTCTATTGCATGTGTACAACATTTCTATCCTGTCCCCCGAGTATTTCTGCCTTATCTTCTGACTTTCCCAGTGATTTTTTGCTTTTCCAATTCTTTTTAGCGCAATTTTCAATTTCACATTTTGTTTTTTACTAGATTCTAAAATGTTTAAGTTTTTTGTTTTCCTTTTTCTGAATATATTGAAATTTAACAACTTTCTTCATTACGGTGATATCGTTTCACGACATATGAATGGTATGATTTGTTAAAATACATGAAAATTATTTTCTTTACGGAATCACATGTTTAGAAACCCTTTCTGATTTGCTTCATTTTTGCCATTTTTCTGATTGCTTTTTCGAAACTGTATTTGGACATTTCAATTGTTTTGTTGAGATGTTTGACAGACATCTTGTGATTTGCGTTGTTTGCCAAGTGTTTTTTTAAATAATAAAAATTAAGAATTTCATGTTGAGATTTATTTTTAATATAGGAGAAGTACAGTTTTATTTGAGAGTTTGAATGGAGTTATTGGAGAAGAGAGAACGAGTTATTGGTGAAGAGAGAAGCAAAAATAAAAATAGAAGAAGTCCAAAAAACATGAAAGAAATATAGCTAGATTTTTCAAAAACCTGGAGCCACCTCTTCAGCTTTTTCATCGACGACATCACTGTTGTTTTCCTTGGATTCATCAAAATTTTTATGTAAAAGATGGTCGATTCCGAACGATGTTCGACTGCGAACGATTGGATAACAAGCATAGGAGATTTGCAATGTGAACTACTCAAAATAATATTTAATATATCACTTCAACACATAAATATTTACCATCAAAAATGCGCTAGTCACCGGAAAGCATCTCTCGATTTCAAACTGATCTAAATTGTCCAAAATGTTGTCAATTGTCACATCTTTCAGAGGTTGGCTCGGAAATGTTGCCACTTGTGAACAATTAGATGATTCCAGTAGAAAACAAACAATGATTTCTTGGTCACTAAATTTAGGTGGTGAAAATTGTTGCAGTTGTCTGATAATGGTTGTCGCAACTTTTCTCTTACTGCATGGTAAAATACGACGATTGAATTTAAAAGACAATCTTGTACAGGAGACATTTTGGTGAAATGTTGTATGGACGTCGGGAGATACGTAATTCGAAGGCTGAGTGAATTCCGTTTCTTTCTGAAAATAAAAAAAATGCATTATTAACCGAGAAAAAAACAATTTTTTAATATGAAATTTATTGAACTCGAACCTGTGACAATCTAGACTACAATTTACACAATTTCGAAGTCAATTTTGTTTTGAATAAACCAAATTTCATTTACCTGTTCAACCAATGGGATTATTGGCAGATTCATTCTAAGACGAAGCGAAAAAATTATCGACAAAACAAATCAATCGAAGAAATGAGAATAAACTTTACAACTACAGTGAGCCAAATTTTTTCTAATGAACGTTGTGCTATTCCGTATTTTTTCTCTTGAATCATGATGACCTTCACAATATTAAACATTCAGGCAACACTTGTGCCATAAACTTTGTAAGAATAATTATTTTGTGTTCCTATTTATTTTTAGAGTCTGGTAATTCAGGTTTTGTGCATTTTGGAATCAAATTGTTTAAGCAATTTTGTTTTCATTAATAGGTTTTTTTTAAATTTTCATCGTTATTTGATATTTCCTTCATATTTTTGCCCAATTAAACTATATAGTTCTCTTTCTGATCGTTCGCATATAAAATAAACATTTGAAATCATCCTTTTTTCATCGTTCAAGCATACAAATTTTTTGTAATGTTTTTTTTTAAATCAAAGAAAACGCTTTTCATACGCTTTTCAACGCTTGAAATAAGAATGAAAACAATACAGTAACCAAGAATGTTTCGCGTATTTTGAATTCGCTATAAAATCGGTATTTTGTTCTCCAGCGAGCAATGAAAATTGATCAAACCAATAAAACATATTCAACTCAAATAAACTATGGCTCGCAATAAATGATTGCGTATTCCTCTGTATTGTACATTTTTAATAGTTATTGCCGTTTTTAGTAGCAATCATAAATTTCGGTATCGCTCACATACGTGTTTTTGTCATTCGTTTACGATATACAATTCCTTTTCCTAGTTTTCTCAGTCCAATTTTTCTATTTATATATTTCAAAATATCATTTTTTCAGTTTCAAGCTTTGTTATTTTTATAATTAATTTTCATGTATTTCATGATGCCAACCAATAAAAATAGAAAAAAAATAGAAATCATAACTTTTTAGGTAACAATGATTGCAATCAATATTCCGAGTACAAAACTTAAACTCGCGGACACCGAATTCAATGAAGAAGATGACAACGAGAGAAATGAGAAAAATGAGCTCCGATGTTTCCTGACTCAAATAATAGAAAAGATACTTTCAGTTAGTAAAACGGTAACTTATCAATTTCTTAATTTATCCTTTTCAGACTATCACTTATCTCACCTTCTTCTTTATGATCTTCAATAGTTTCGATACCGAATATCTTCCGATCGCTGTGGCAGAATCATTCTTCAATGCAGCGCTTCTTATAGCTCTTATGTTGGGAACAAACCGAGTGTCATTATTTTTTGCTATTTTCTTTTCGGTTTGTTTTAAAAATTAAAGAAAAGCTACTTTGTTCATATTCATAATTTTAGTTTTTAAACATGCTCTTCTCGTCAACACTTCTTTACATTTTCTCGAATCTGGTAATAGGTGAGAACTTGATATTATTAAAATCTAAATTTTTTCCGAAGATGAATACAGATTTTCATTTGAAAATTATTGTTTTATTCGAATTAAGCTCATTAATTTCCAAGAAGAACATTGCTCAACATATCCAATTCTCTCTAGTCTTTTGCAACACCATACCATTTTTATCAAAATTTTTTTTTGATAAACAAGAAGGATCAAAAATCACTATCAAAGAAAACATCAATATTCCGAGTACAAATTTTTAGACTTTGTTGCCAATCAACAGTTTTTGGAGACTGATTCAGAAGCAGATGAGTTGAGAACAAAAGTGCAAACATATTTCTTGAGGGTTATGTGTTAGTTCTACTTATGAGCATATAAAAACAAAAGTATTGATTCAGGGTCTTCTATCGTTTTGATCCATGGTGCATTTCGTTTTTGCAATCTTACACACTGGAAATAAACCATCTTTCTTTCCAATTAACAGTTGGGTATATAAGTAATTTTGAGAAAATGTTGTTTTAATTTTTCGCTGAATTTTCTTAAGGAGAAAAATCGATATTTGTGGAGCCTTTATTTTTATTTTCGCTCTCATTAATTCTCACCAATTCTCATAATTATTGGATTTCTTGAGTTAAATTTTTTTCATGGGTTTATTAGCTTATATTACTGCTGTTTTTAGAAGAAGCGAAGTATCGTTCATTTGAGTCTAAATTGTTGAATTATTATATTATAACTGATTTCAATTTTTTGGAATGCACTGTAAAAACTTCCGTAGAAAAATGTATTACAATTGCATGAAAGGGTAAAAAATACAAAAAGTAGAAAATTGTTGAAAACAAGAGATATGTACATGAAAAATACTCGTTTTAAGTGAGATCACCTTTCTGTTCGAATGAGATAAATTAAATCAACAAAAAAAAGCAGTGAAACACAATATTTACTAGCTACTAGATTTCGAAGGTGATGTTAATAACGATGGCTCTAAAGTCCTTTAATAATAAAACAAGTTTCTTTGTTTTTGGATCCACCTCAATTCTAATTCTAGAGCAATTCCTTCCGTAACGGTTTGCATTTCCATAATGGGAGCTAATGTATGCTTCGCTAAAAAAAATGATTATACCGAAAAAAGCGGCGTTAAACTCACTTCGTCATTAGAACGAATTGATACACTTCTACTTCACTTGTTACATAAATTACTGGCTTCATTTTTTTCACTTCAAAATCAATTGCAGGGTAGAAGTTTTTAAAGTCCCTGTAAATATAATGCCGTTTTTCAGCAAGAAAATTTCGATGAGCTCACATTTCAAAAAGTGAATATTCTACCTCGGCGCCATCATAACCGATACTAAATGTAACTTGCATAGAGCGCTCGCGATGGAAACATCCCGACACTGCCAAAATATTCAATGAAGTGTCATCGATAATGCTAGCAAGTTTTAAAACTCTAAAATCTTCAACATCTGTATTATCATAGACATCCATTCTACCGCTCATTATTCCATAACGCGAATGGTATCCACCCAACTGCAATAACTCTTATACCTTCATATCAAACTACTAAACTCACGATGTGGATTATTTCGTGACCGAGAACTCCTAAAAACATTCCCATTGCCCTTCGTCCTTCGATTGGCATGAGGACAGGGTGTCTTCCATCCAATCTCGCAGAAAATAAAAATTCGATTGGGAGTGATACAAACATTGCCGTAGGCATTAAAATCACGATATTATGCGTATCAATCGCTCGTCCGGTTGTTTTGATGTTTGCAGTTGAATCGAAGATAATATTTACAACAATTTTATCATCGAATCTGAAAAAAAATAACACATCAAGATTTCAAACACCAAACAAATTTACTTTCGCACAATGAGCCGTTCCATCGATTCGCCGAATACCACCTTAAACCTCTTGTGAGGTTTATCACGCAATCGATCCCTAAAATATGTCTCCAAACCATTTGTAAGCAATGTAACTGAAACAAAAAAAAACAATTTTTGTATTTTTTCACTTTTAAAAACTTACTACAACGAGATATTGTTGCTTTGATGTTTTCTATTTTGAATGTCTGGTCGTTCACAATGTTGAACATTATAACAATTTCATCTGATGTGCTAGCTACACTATCCATGATTGTTTGGACTGAAAATTATAATATTGCTTTAGAAAAAAAAAACGAATATCGGTTCATGAACGTTCAATGAATAACTTGTCGCAGGAATGCATATCTTGTTTAGTCCTGCTCAAGAAAACGCGCCAGTGTGAAAACATAAGACGCACATTGCGACGCTTCTTGGCTTTGGGCCAAATATAGTCAATTTTCTTGCCATGAACTGGTAATACTAAATTATTGACTATTTTAACGTTTCTCTGTTAAAATCTTTTTAAACAAAATTTAATCCTAATAACAGAAAATAGATAATGTTCTATTGCTGGATAATGCGAGTTTGCAAGAAATGCAAGAAACAAGTCCTTTTTGCTTCAAATATGGAATTTTCAAGCGAAATTGATCTCCAAATAACAAAAAACAAACAGATAATTTTTTAATCTTTAAAATATAAGTATCAGAAAAATACTTCTAATTAAATGAATTATGAAACAACGTTACATTTGAAAATTTTTTATTTTATTTAAAATATGGCTCATTTTTTAATCAACATACAAATATAAATAACAACAAACCCTTCACAAAACTACAAATATGGCATAATTCACAACATGAACAAATTATTTAATGCTCATAAGTTGTTGCATCTTCGAATCGATCGCCAATAAAAAGTCTTCAGTCACCAAGTAAGCTCCTTTTTCAGTTCCCTTCTTTGTTCCATAGATGCAGATTGAGAGGTCTTTGGTCATTTTGCCACTTTCTACCGTGTCAATGCAAGCTTTTTCCAATGTGAGCGAGAATCTGAAATGTTCAGGGCTTTTAAATAAACAGTTAATAACTTGAATTGTATACCTCTTCAACTCCTCATTGTTATCGAGAACTCCTCTATGGTGCAATCCTCTGGTCCATGCAAAGATAGAAGCAATCGGGTTTGTTGACGTTGGATTACCCTGAAAACTAGGTATTCTAATGATTATGTATCATTCAAATTACTTTTTGATATTCTCTGAAATGCCGAGTCACTGTTCCATGAGCAGCTTCTGCTTCAATTGTGTTTCCATCCGGGCACATAAGAACAGAAGTCATTAATCCAAGTGATCCATATCCTGAAACCAAATCGATTTAAAAAATTAAAATAATTTATTTATTCCACCTTGAGCAACAATATCACTTTGAACATCCCCGTCATAGTTTTTGCAAGCCCACACAAAACCACCCGATCCTTTCAAAGCTTGTGCGACCTGATCATCAATCAACCGATGTTCATACCAAATTCCCTGCTTTTTGAATTCTTCTTCATATTTTCTGAAAACTGAATATGTCACAGTTCTCAAAATAATGTATAATTACCCTTCGTAAATACTTTGGAAGATATCCTTAAATCTACCATCGTATTTCTTAAGAATCGTGTTTTTAGTTGAAAGATAGAGTGGCCATTTCTTCATCAATGCATATTGGAAGCAAGAGTGAGCAAATCCTTTAATGCTCTAGAAAAATGTGGAGATCTAAAAATGAAATATCATTTAAAAAAAACCTCATCTGTGTTGTACATCGCCATTCCAACACCAGCAGAGTTCTTGTAGTCATAAACTTCATATACTTGTTTTGTTCCATCAGAGTTGTTCACAACCAATTGAAGGGTAGCTCCTTGAGGAATAACCAAATCAGTAGCACGGTACTGAAGAAATAAAAATAATGTAGGTTTCTCTGCGTTCAACTAACCTGATCACCAAACGCATGTCTTCCAATTACTATCGGTTTTGTCCATCCAGGTACAAGGCGAGGAATGTTTTTGCACAAAATTGGCTCGCGAAAAACGGTGCCTGAAATAACTCAATTATTCTTCAAATTCTAAGTTTACCCTTACCTCCTAGAATATTTCTGATTGTTCCATTTGGTGAAAGCCACATCTTTTTCAATTTAAACTCCTTAACTCGGGCTTCATCTGGGGTGATAGTTGCACATTTGATCCCGACGTTATATTTTTGAATAGCTCTTGCCGCATCGACGGTTACCTGGAAAGTTTGGATTATTCGGGGAAAAAGATTTTTAAAAACGAACCTCATCATTCGTCGCATCTCTGTTTGGTAGCCCTAAGTCATAGTACTTGATATCCAAGTCAACATATGGTAAAATGAGCTGAAACAAAAGATTATCCTTAAAAAAAGTAAGATAAAAATTGCAACACCTTTGTTTTGATCTCTTTCCAAATAATTCTTGTCATTTCATCACCATCCAAATCAACAACCGGATTTTCTACCTTAATTTTTTTGTTTGAGGTAGATGTTGAAATACATCTGACAGAATTTCCAATCTGCAGTATGTTTTTCTGACCAATTCTGTTGAGCATATTTTGTACTGCAAAAAAGCAACATTGCGATAAAAACAACAAAATAAAGACAAATTATATAAGAACGTAGCGTTATCAATTCGGTCAAATTGTTTCTACACGAACAGATACAATGAGAACAAGTGCATTGCGTTTTATCTCCGATTTTATATTATCTCACGTATGATAACGATAATAAGTACAATAAGAAAATGTCTGATTTTTAGAAAATGCCTGGAAAAACAATGCGAAGAAAAATAGTAATCATGTGATGTAAAATAAATAACACGAGATGTTTACTAAAAATTTAATAAAACAAATATATTGAAAATAATTATATAAATTCCAACAATGAAAATATTTAACTAAAAGTGATGCGTTAAATTCACTGAATATTGTTTGTACTTCTCTTGGGAAAGCGCGTGGCCGAGAATTTGCAATGCGAGAGTTAGGCCATAAAAAGCGCAGAGTACGATGCTACGGAAGTACGCTTCCCCATTTTTTAACAGCGTTTTTACTTTATTTTAGAAAAATTAATTTTTTTTATTCAGTTATATAAAAATCTATGTTCACGAGGCGGAAATGTTATGTTTTATTGTTATCAATATTCATTTTATCACTTTTTTATTGGAAAGCTTCGAAGAAAAGTGTAAATATTGATTTGGAATGGACAAGAAAGGTGGTGATTTATAATCGGGTAAGTTGTTAAATGAATTTATAGTTTAAAGGATATTTTTCAGATTCCAAAGACTGGATCAACCACGTTTACAAACGCGGTTGCTTATGATTTGTATAAAGACAATGGTTTCAATGTATTACACGTCAATATGACAAAAAATAGACAGGTTTTTTAAAAAGTTGAATGTGAAGGATTTGGATTTTTTAGGTTATGAGCCTACCGGATCAATACGCATTTATAAGTAATATTTCTACTTGGACCGAACGCCAACCTGCATTTTATCACGGCCATGTCGCTTTTGTCGACTTCCAAAGGTTTTAAAAATTGGAAAGAGTTCTAATGTGTCATTCAAATGTTTCAGATTTGGAGTATCCAACCCAATTTATATAAATATTGTTCGAGAACCATTGGAACGACTTCTCTCGCATTATTATTTTCTAAGATATGGTGATAACTTCAGAATTGGATTGAAAAGAAGTAGAGCAGGAAACAACGAAGTAATCCACTTTTAGAAAAATAATTTTTCGATTTTTTGTTACAGACTTTTGATGACTGTTTTGCCCGCAGTGGAAAAGATTGTGATATGAAACAAATGTGGATACAGATTCCTTATTTTTGCGGCCATTTTCATTTTTGCACGTATGGTTTTTGTAGTTTCTCAGCATTATAAAACACTTTTTAAAATAATTCAGAGACGTTGGGAATCCGCAAGCATTGGAAGTTGCAAAACGAAACATTTTGGAGAAATATCTACTGGTTGGAACAACATCAAGGATGAGGGATATGATTGCAATGCTCGAAGTCACAGTTCCTCATTTTTTTCATGGCGCTCTGCGGCATTTTGACAGTTTGGATGGTTAGTTTGTTTATTTTGGTACTACGTTAGAAAAAACATGTAACAAGAGAAGTACCTGAAGTGTTCTGGCTTTATTTTAATAAGACGTAGCTCATTCGAAAGAGAATTTTACGCTGGCGCGAAAAAACAGTTTGAACATAATTTTTTCAAGTCCGAAATCTGAGAATTTTCAAATAAACGAGCTTTGAAGAGCTGTAACTTGGCTCAAGCTCAATATCGCTTGGTAAAACATTCAGAATATCGTTAAAAACCGTATTCAATTTATGGGTCAGATTTCAGCAAAGTTGGCTGAAATTTGTTGAAATCGTCACTAAAAATGACAATTTCAAAAATTTTCCGAAATTTGGCATAAAAACTAAGAATGAATTTAAAAAAATGATAACCTGAACGTTTCATCCAATAATATTGCGATTGTTCCAAGTGGCAGAAATTTTAACTTCTTTTTTTTTTGAAAATTTCAAATTTTGAGCTTGAAAAATCATGATCAAATTGTTGTTTAGCAGTTTTTCAAGGTAGTTCCATTACCAGCAAAACATCACTTTCTTGCGAACATTTAAAATACCCAGAAACGCTTCAGATACTTCCCCTGTGAGTCGAATGAAAGGATTACTGAAATGAAAGGATTACTGAAATTGGCGCTAGAAATAATTTCAAAAAAAATATATTTAAAAATGTTCTAGAAAAAATCAAAAATCACTATTCTTATAATTTCAGAAAATTGATGATTCTGCTTGAGGATTTTTTCTAATGAAATATTTATGAGAATAAATAAAAAAGACCCTTTTACAGAAAATCGTTCACATTTGCGGTACACAAAGAAAAAGATTCCACCAAGTGATCAAACATTGTCAATGATTAAACGTAATGAAGTTTATAAGATGGAACGGGAATTGTATGACTTTGTAGTAGATCTATTTGATGCTGTGTTTAAGTGAGTGTTTTTTTTTGAACTTTTAAGTTAGTAACATTTATTTATTTTTCAGAAAAGCTACTAATGGATCATCAGATGCAACGGATTTGTCTAGAATTCCACCACAATTTCATTACGAAAAAATTAAAGTACCATAGTAATAACTGATCAACATTCTTGATTTAACACCTATTCATTAATTTTCATCGTGTAGCTAATGCTTTAAAATAATAATTGGGCTTTTTTGTTGTGCTTTTTTTCAAACTAGCTACGGGTTTGATTTGACATATTCGTGTAAACTTTATTCTCAGTTTTATGATCTGCCATGTAAGCCTTCATGTATTTTTTCTTTCTTTTCTGATAAATAAATTGTTATATGAAAATGAATCAGTTCATATGAATCAAATATGTATGCAAGCAGGTGCAAGTTGATAAGGAATTTTATATTTCAATCGATTGATGGAACGAGTAACACTTATTTTTCGTGATATAGCTATTTCTTTACTAAATTTATTTTTTGACTTTATTACTGAGCCAGCAAGAGATGGTTTAAGATGGATTGATAACCAATTCACTTTGTTTTGTAGAGATATTGATGAGGTGAGTTTATATTAACTAAACATAAATTAATTATTTCTAAAGATAGTTGAAACTCGCACTCTTTTGATGATACCTGAACATATTTGGAAATATTTTAATAAAATAGTTTTTATTAATTCTTTTCTATCTTGCCTTACATTTGTAAGTTTTCCAGTTTCATTTTTTTCTCAATACATCAGTGTGAATGTTTAGATGACTGGCTTAGGTTGTTTCATTTTTGGACTTTACAACTCAACTTATTATACTAGAGTAAATTGCGACAATGGTGTAAACATTTGGATACCTTTGAATGGAATGGTAGTATTTTTGTTATTGTTACAAAAGTATGTACATAGGTGTAAATTTAATTCCAGATCGCTAATTGGACTGGTGTTATAGCAATCAAAGCTTTACAAGTTCGATGGGCAGCGTTTGTTCATTTCGTATTTATGATTGTTATGACTCCTCTAATGATTTTTGCAACCATTTTCGCCGCCTTACAAATTGGAGTGTAATTCACAAGTTCGAACATCAATTGCGTCCTTTTCCGCTTTTTTTTCCAGCTGGCAGAGAGAACAAAGCACTAGTCGAGGAGGAAGTAACAGTGGCTACCAGAACCGAAACTTGAATGCACTGGTATCATTTTTGTCGTTCACAAACGGTTTGTTGAAATTAGCGGGAATACCTTTCCAGTTTTTTCATATCATTACAGTTTTCTTATCTTGCTGCATCATAGCTGTTTACTTCAAATTTTGGTTACCAACACCGAGGCAGAATAGGAGAATAAACCCGATTGTTATGTGAGCGATTAGAACTTCAGGAATGAAGAAAAAGGAAACAAATAATTGTGAGACGATCTCTTCATTTGATCTAATAATAAAAAAAGAAAATTGAAAGATGTGGTAATTAAAAAGCTGCGGCTTCCTAATATCCTGGAGCAGTGCGTGGTGGTGGGCAGTGGTCGCAAGATCCCTTTGGTCCTTGAGCTCCAGCGGCTCCATTTTCTCCATTTTCTCCGTCTTTTCCAGCTTCTCCAACTGGTCCGTTTTCTCCTGGTGGTCCTGGTGGGCCGTTGCGTCCTGGGTGTCCAGCTCTTCCATCAGCTCCTGGCTCTCCTGGTTGTCCTGGCTCTCCTGGTTGTCCTGGTTGTCCTGGTGGCGATGGCAAGCTGCGAGTTTGTCCGTTTTGTCCTGGGCGTCCTCCTTCACCGTCTGGTCCGGCCTCTCCAAGTGGTCCACGTGGCCCTGGTGGTCCGCGGTTTCCGTCTCTTCCGGCGTTTCCTGGCTCTCCGGATCCTCCTGGTGGTCCTGGTGGTCCCTTTGGTCCGGATCCTCCGACTGGTCCTGGTGGTCCAGCTGGGCAGTCGAAGCAGAACTCTGGTGGTTGGTAATGGACTCCTTGTTCGTCGGCATCAGCTCCTGGCGCTCCAGCTTGTCCTTGTTTACCGTCAATTCCTGGGGCACCTTCTTGTCCTGGAACTCCAGCTGGACCAGTTTCTCCGATTCCACAAGAGCAGCAAGTTTCTGGGGCTTGACGCTTTCCTCTACTAACGCTGCGAACAATGGAGAGCTTCTCAATCTCAACTCTGTAAAAAATATAATAAAGAATGTCGTTAATTCGGATTTTCTGCAGACCTCATGTTCATGTTCTTAGATTTGCAGAAGGTCAATTCATCGTTGAGTGTCGAATGAACGGATTGCATATGAACGCAGAGCAATGGAATTGCAATGATTGCGATCAAAGTA
Organism: Caenorhabditis virilis; assembly: GCA_964036255.1. NCBI lineage: Eukaryota > Metazoa > Nematoda > Chromadorea > Rhabditida > Rhabditidae > Caenorhabditis > Caenorhabditis virilis. Next base: position 12,864,911 of record OZ038420.1, on the reverse strand, counting down.
GCGACTGTGGAAACAGCCACTCCTAAAAATAAACAATAAAAAACAATGAAATAATTAATCAGTATCAAACCGAAGAAAGCGAACTTCTTGAGTTGCTCAGCTTGAACAAACTTTGTCTTCTCGTCCATCGCAGAAACTGTGTGATTCAAATGCCCATCGAACCACTATTTATACCATTACAACGATTCCTGGAACAACAAGGAACTATTGCCACGCCTCAAAAAACCTTTGTGGATTTTTTTGCTATTTGCCATCTTCTCTACGTCTACTTACAGTTGATGGTCGCGATGATGTTTTTTTTACGGAAAACTTTTCAGTAACTGCTTATCATTTTTTTGCATCTTTTCGATGCTGTCGTTACGGTTTGATATAAAGGAAAAAATGTGCGCTGGAAAAAAAAAAGTAAAAAGTGGGATTGGATTGATGAACACTCTTTACGACGTAGTGTAATAGATATCAGAAATTAACGATGGCAGGTAGTTTCCAGGTAAAATGGAATGCGTGGGTGATATTTTTAAAAAAAGTTGTCTTTAGGAAATCCAAAAGATCCTTTCTTAATATTCGGAAAATGAATATTTCACTTTTTTTCCCACTATCTTGCTTTTTTCAGATTTTTCCTTTGAAATCCAACTTGTTCAATAATTCAACACTCAAATATTAATAATTCATATTTAAAAAAATGTCAATTTTCAGTCTGCTATCAACGTAAACATCTGCGTAGTTTTTCCGTCCCCCCGAAAACCATTAACCAACCATAACCATTTTCAAAAAAAAACAATTTTCAGGAATTTTTTCTTATGAATGACCGGTTTCATTCGATTTTCTGATCATAACACTGAAACTATTACCCGTGCAGTGTCAATGACAATCAGTAGTTATCAGAATTTTGTCATTTTTCGTCGTCATTTTTCTGGTAATCCTCCGCAATTTAGGAAGAAAATAATTTGTATGTGAAATGTACTGAAGAAAGTGTAAAACGGTGAGAAAAAGGTGTATGATAAACACTGTGTATGTTGATTGCGAGACAAGTCTGATGAACATGATGAGAAACACGAACTTTGAGAAAACGGTAAAACGTAATTGCATTTTCGTCAATTCACTGGATTGCGAAATGAAAAAAGCTTGCATGCTCTTGATCAAATCTAAACTCGAAAAAAAGTGTCTGCTTCTCAATTTAGGTCTACCTTAAGTGTCACGCTGTGGATAGTAGTTGTCATTTTGAACTATTTGCTATATTTATCGAGGAAGTGTGTTGTGAGCTGCCTTGCGGAGCCGAGCCGCAAGAAAATGAAATGTAAAGAGAGAGCTGTTATGTTTAGGTAAACGGTTCGACAATGTCCAATGTATGTCAAAAAATCATCGCCTTTACTTACCTGGCGACGCCTGGCTCTTCAAACTTTGAGCCGGGCGCACGTTTACGCCGAGGACGGATTGAATATCTTATCAGTAAAGTGGTTTCGAGATTTTGTGATCTATTTGTGAGTGAAGCGGATGAGGTTTCGAAATTCGAGATGTTGATGAGTAATAGGATTAAAATAAAATATATGACGATAACATCCGTAATATCGACTCCCTCAAAAACCTATCACAATATTTTTCGACATGCGAAACATTTCGTAAAATTCTAAACAATTTATTGAATCATGTTTAACAAAACAATTTTTTTCGGTAGCCCATTGACCCAAAACGAAGCGCAAAACGAGTTCTGCCACCACCCTTTTCTGGGTTTTTGAAGGTTCGTTTGCTCGAAATAAAGGTCTTAAAATAGATTTTTTGTTGATTCTGTTAATAATTGGTGGTGCTGAGTCGACTTAAACCAAAATTGAAAATGAGTAAACAGACATTTAAACGCGTTTTGCTGGAAATCGCTAATTTCAGAAAACAACACTTTTTTACTTCGATAAACCATGAAGCTGAAAAAAGAACATGAAGATCTTAAAGGTTTTTTGTTTTTGGGCCCCCCTTAAAGGCAACAATGTAATGATTCCCAGAATCAACTTCTAATTCACAACAGAACACCCTTAAACAATGTCTCATTTATTTGTTCAGGATTTTTTTCGGATTAGCAATTTTCCAAAAACTGACCACAAAGTGTTAACAATTGAAAGTGGCCACCGCGCAGTGTTCTTCTATTTTCTCTTTCGTTTTTTTGTGAAGCACGCCTTGACGTTTTGTACAGTACACTTTTATTTTGCTCTACTCTTAACGAGCAACAGCCAGCTCCACCCACCAGGGTAAAAGGGCCACCCTGTTTACATTTCCGGCCGCCGGTCACTCATTTCACGAAGTTGAACTCCTATCGGGATCACTCAGCTATTCAATCAAGGACATTTTGAAGCTGCTTTTATTTTTTGATTTTTTTCATAAAAGAATTATGAAACTACTGTTAGTTTTAGCAGTAATAGTACAATGCGTACTAGCGCAGGTAAATTATTGATAATACTGATTTTTTTGATTGAAATTGTTTTAACTTTTAGTATTATTACCAACAACAAGTGAGGCCTGTGGCTCAACAACAACAACAAGTGAGGCCTGTGGCTCAACAACAACAACAAGTTAGGCCCGTGGCTCAACAACAAGTGAGACCAGTGGCTCAACAACCGCAACAGCAAAGAACTATGTATTATCCAGTTCGAACAAACTGTCAAAATAGATGTCCACAACAAAACAGATACAGATGGAACTCTAGACCAACAAGTGAGTGCTAGTGTTTTGAAATTCATAGATATGTTTTGTTTTCAGATGTTATCAGACCACTTCCAAATGTTCAAGTTCAAATCAGAACGATTCCATCACAACCCCAACCAGTAGTCAATATAAGACCCGTTGTTACACCGTCTCCAACTCTTCCAACGCCTCCACCAAGCACAGTACCACCAAGTACAACACCAACCACTACGTTACCACCAATTACTTATCCCAGAACCACTGTCGCAACCGTTGCAGTAACTCAGGTTTCTCCATTTAAAGGAATTTTTGTTTTTATTTTCTATTTCAGCCAACTACTACAACAACTACTCTTGAAACACCCGGCCCAGAATCTACACCATCCATGGCACCATCTCATACCGACCCAACTCCACCACCACAAACCACTGTTCAATCCACCACCAAACATTTGAGACCCGAACGCAAACAAACAAGTGAGTATAACATTTGAAAGAAAAAAGTTAGAAGAAAAAAACCTCGAGTGACCTTTATATTTTATTGTTTGCGGTCAGCTAAATTGCGTGAGCGAACGTTTTGAAGTGTTAGTGTGAACTCTCATAAGTGTTTTAAAAATGAAATGATTAATCAAAGTGATATCATTTAGAGTACTTCAATGCATGCGCTGTTGGTCAACCTTTGCTCAATGAGTTCTCAACCCCGATTTCATGCAACTATCTTAATCAACCAAATGGTGGATGTCCTGAAGATCACTTCTGTCATACTGGAGCTTCATTCGCCACCACTGCTTGTTGTCCATTAGTCTCATCGGAAGATCGTTGTAATCAAAGAAGAGATACTGGAGAAGGTGATGAGCTGGTGGCAAGATGGTACTTTGACAACCAAGCTAAGGAATGCAAACGCTTTTTGTACAAGGGAATCCGAGGAAATGCCAACAATTTTGTCACAAAAGCCCAATGCGTCGACGCATGTGAAACAAGTTAGCAGACATTTCCAGGAAAAATAAGACAAACCGAATAATTTTCAGATTTGGTGATCGATTTAACAAATCCTTGCAAAAACGGCAACGCTGCTCAATTCAAGAATGGTTCCAGAATAATTTGCGGACCGAATGATGACTCAATGTGCCCGAACAATTATTATTGTCATATCGGTGAAAACCCGGAACTTACAGCTTGCTGCGAAACCAGCGGACGTATGTCAAAATCTTTTGTTTACTTTTATTGTTTTTCCCCATTTTTTAAGTTACTGACCCGTGCTTGCTCTCAATCAATGTTGGACAGGGAAAAGCTCTTTTGAAGAGATATTATTATAACACATTCTCGAAAAGATGTACAGAATTCATTTACAAAGGAACGAAAGGAAATGAGAACAACTTCTTGTCTCACGCACAATGCCAAGAAATATGCCAAAGTAAGAAAATTGTTCATAACAAAAAATAAACAAAATAATTTTAGAATGGGATAATCCTTGTCCATCTCCTGTAAACTATTCGATGAAAAAAGAATGTAGTTCTGGAAATTCAACAGAGTGTGGAACTGGACAATGGTGTCATATTGGAGCAACTACAGAATCAACGGTTTGTTGTCCAGGAGCATCACCAGACCCATGTTCGCTTCCAATGTTTGCTGGTGAAGGTACTGGTAATCTCACCAGATGGTATGCTGATCCGGCCGACAAGTCGTGCAGCAGACAGTGTAAATCATTCACCTACAATGGAGCAAAAGGAAATCAAAATAATTTCTTAACCAAACAACAATGCGAGCAAAAATGCAAGAGAGAATGTAAAAACCCATGTGGCTCGGGAACAATGCTTATGACACCAACCGACGAGCCAAGAATGTGTAGTCCAAGCTCACCATGCCCGAGTACGCATTGGTGTCACGTTGGTATCACACCAGACACCACTGTCTGTTGCTCGGCTGTTCAAAACACTTGCGAACTTCCATTAGTTAAAGGATACGGAAGTTCTCATCTAACTAGATGGCACTTTGACAAAGATTTGGGAAAATGCTCAAAGTTCATCTACAGTGGTGAAGGAGGAAATCAGAATATGTTCCTCACCCAAGAAGACTGTATTTCTATTTGTCCAGTATTTGAAAACCCATGCGGAAGTGGAAAGCCATTGTTGGTTGGAACAAAGCCAAAATTGTGCTCGCCAAATGAAAGATGCCCATCAACCCATTTCTGTCATATCAGCGTCGATGAATCAGAAAACTATTGCTGCCCAAAGAGTAATTAATGGAGATTTTAAGGAAATAATATAATTTTTATTTTAAGATGGAGATCCATGTCAACAAGAGCTTGCAACCGGAAGCGGATCATTCTCAATCACTCGTTATTACTACGATAAGGAAACCAGAAGATGCAGAGATTTCGTATATGAAGGTCAAAAGGGAAATGCCAATAACTTCTTAACAATGGAAGATTGTGAACTTGTCTGTCCAGGTAAAATGTATTTTTTTCTTCAAAATAAAAAATATGTATTTACAGTGCTTCCAAACCCATGTAGTCAAGGAGAACCATTGTTGGATCTTCAAAAGGAGCCGGTTATTTGCGGTGGAGAAGATACTTGCCCTAATGGATATTATTGCCACGTTGGAGGAAGTCCCGAATTGACTAATTGTTGTCCAGGAAGTAGGCAACATGTGGTTTATGTAAAAAATTTATTTTATTTTTACAGCACGTCGACCATGTGATCTTCCACTTGAAGTCGGACAAGGAGCTGATAAGCTCGAGAGATGGTTCTTCGATGGTGGAATCCAGATGTGTCGTCCATTTGTGTATAGGGGTATGAAGGGAAATTCAAACAATTTCCTTACCAAACAAACATGTAGAGAATCTTGCAAAGGTATGATTCAAAAAAATGACTGCTAAGTTCGAAAGTGTTACAGAAATGAATCCATGCGGATCTGGAGAACCATTAGTTGATTCAACTGGTGAAAGGATGTTATGTACTGGTGGTCAGAGACTTGATAGCTGCCCGAGAAATAGTTATTGTCATGTTGGATCAAGTGCTTTGACAACTCTTTGCTGTCCAAAGAGCCGTATGATTTACAAGAACATTTTTTCCAATGATATACTTTTTAGGAGTTGAATCTTGTGATCAGAATGTTGAAGAAGGATCCGGTTCTGAAGATTTGCCAAGATGGTTCTATGATAGAAAACAAAATAGATGTGCTCCATTCACTTATGGTGGTGTTGGAGGAAATGAAAATAACTTCATCAGTCAAAAAACTTGTACAGAGGCTTGTCCAGGTTTATAACAATTGAATATAATACAAATCAAAACATTTCAATTTCAGAATACCGTAGCTATTGCCCTCACGGAATCCCGTTGATTGAAGGAACTACGGTAACATCATGTGGAATTGACAAAGGATGTCCGGATGGATTCATCTGTCATATGTCATCAGAGTTCAATGTTTCCATTTGCTGCCAAGATCCGATGGACTTCTGCCTTTCTGCACGCGACCCAGGACCATGCGACAACAACGAGAAACGATATGGTTATGACGCGAACACTGACACATGTGTCGATTATCAATACGGAGGATGCGAAGGAACATTGAACAATTTCCACTCATTGCAAAGATGCACTGAAATTTGCTGCAAAGAATATAAGAGAAAACACAAATTGTAATAAGCAATTTGTTTCAATTTTTCACATTTTAATGCCGGTAGAAGTTCCATCAAACAATTTTGATAACTGAAAATCAAATCGTTTCATTTTAAAGTGACCAAATTCTTATTAATTCTTTGTTAGATCTCCAAACCATTTTCATTTTTTTTACAAACAAAAAATGAAAATACGCCACTAACATGGTGATCATAGATAAATTTCACATTAATTAATATTAATGAAAATTATGTAAACAAGTTTTTAAAAATTTATTGTAATTGCTCAGCTTCTCATAAAGTTTTTTTCCTATTTGTATTCACAATCAGCAACATTGAATATAAAACAAAGGAATAGAAGCGCTTACATGGGTGAGAAAAGATGACATAAATATGTATGCAAGGAGCACACCGAAACACACCTTTCAAAAATAGAGGTATTGTCAAGTTAAAAATTTTGGATCATTCATTTTCTACTAAAAGACCGCAGCGCAACCGCTCGCATTTAAAAATAGCACGACTTTGTGAGAGACTTAGATTTTGCTGGGTAGATCAAAACCAACTTGCATGATCAAGAATATTTGAGTTGACAATAAGGGGAAGAAAATTAAATCTACAAAGAGGTACTTAATTAAGTATAGCTAAACAATATCTGAACGTAATCGTTTTTTTTTTAATTTTTTTGTTTTGTTTACAAGATATTTGTTGAGAAATCATCACTAGGCGTCGATGATTTCCATTTTTTTAACCAGGTAATGGTTTCCATTAAAAACGAATGAACATACTAAATTTTCGAAATGACGTAATAAAAACAAAAACATTTTGAAAAATCCTCTTTATCATTCTTTTAAATGCTATAAAAGTTATTTTTTTTTCTGCCAATAAGTTCAAAAACCATTTTCAGAAAATTAATCTAGTCTCATTGGCTTTAAATGGAATCCGTGGGAGTAGTGAGCCGCTTATCCGGCGATACTGTATTCACAAATTCATCATTTGATCATCGATGCTATCCTTCGTTCCGATATTTAATCTTTTAAGCGGCTTCTTCTGCTTAGATGTTCAGATTTGGATGAATGATACAATATTACTTTATTCTGATGGTTTGTGAGAACTTTGATTTTTTCATTACACTTGTACACTGTGCAAGATGTTCGTGATATAAAGCGATTTGATAAAACTGTGCCTACAGCTGCCGGCACATTTTTTCATGATCGACGATGCTTAAGTGAGTATAAGCCCATTACAAAAAACAATATAATTTAAGAAAAATAGCCGTTTATAACACGAGTTTTTTGACTAACCAAAATACAAATAGAACAAATTATTTATCTTGGACAGAAATTGTATTATTCTTGATCAGTGGTGTTAAATAGGAAACAATACATGATTCACATATGTAATAGACTTTCCGACGGAGATTAACAATTAACAAGCACCTACTAAGACGTGCTGACATTAAAAAATAATCCTGTTCAAATTCAGAAAAAAAATAATTAACATTTACATGCCAAAAAAAATTAAAATCAAAATCTGGACAAACAAGCGAAAAAAGTGTTCAAAACTTATCTATTATTATTTTTTAATTAAATTGGATAATTTTCAAAGATTTTTTGCGTAATATGAAACACGAATGATTTTAATTTGCGTTAAAGCAATGCCATACTCTGGAAAAAGCCCATGTAACGTCATAATATTTCAGCTTGTGCCTGCCTTTCCTAGTCGAAGTACATTTGGATATTAATTATTTTTCTAAATAACGAATTCTTTACTTTTCACAGCACCTGATCAAAAACAATGCAATTTTTGTAGTAGAGATATGTATTATATTTATTTGAATTAGTGGTTAGCATGGTAGAATACAGTTAGCCGAAATCGTTTTAAAAAGTTTCAAACTTTTGACATTTAACGTGCACAGCGCATGAAAAAATGAAGGTTAAAAACAAGAAGTAAATCTAATTTTTTTCACTCCGAATTACAAAATTGCATCCCTGAACAATATGACCCTTTTTTTGAAACCGCGCCGCAAAATTGCGTCAATTTCCATTCGAGATATTTTTCTGTTCTTTGTTTTGTCAATTCAAGGTTAGAAGCGATTAAAAAACATAACAATCATATCAAATAATTTCGTTTTTATGAATTAGTTTAGTCTGTATGCTATTTCAACTTAATTTCGAGGTTCAATTCAACTTAATTTGTAAAATCACAAGGCTGTCTTATATATCATTTTTTTCACGTTGCCTTTCCGCATACGTAAATAAATTAAATTAAATTAAAAATTATAATGTTTCCTCCGATTTGCATCAGTATTTGAGCTTCCAAGTGTGAACTACTATGGTGGTGAACTTTCATATAAGCTGACTCCAGGTGCTATCGTTATTACAAATTTAAAAACAGTTATTATTACATAATTTCTGCGCAATATGAAACGTGCGAATAACATTCATTATGAGTTAATGCATAGCAGGATCATCTAGGACATGTCAATCCATTAATACTTTAAATTGGAGTATTGCCAGAACATCGTTGCTCCGCCTTTTTTTAATTCTTTATTTTTCAGTCATTCTGAGCGAGAGGCGATGTGGTTGTCCTCTCGGCTAGGCATGTTAAATGGGACTCCGTTTTTTTAGGCGACCTCCAAAAAAAACGGAGGTGGAGCCGCCACCTCCGTTTTTTTTGGGATGCGGAGCCTCCGTATTCCTCCGTTTTAACATGCCTATTCTCGGCAAAGCTTCTCACATGATAAGATGAATAATCTGCGTTTATTATACATGTATAATCGTTTTTATTGGTGGCTCGAATTCCTTTTCTGCCATACGTTTGTCCCATGCTCTTTTCTTTTACATTTTGGAGGTATTAGTTACATATTGAAATATTACTACATCACCTCACATCATACATCGCCTTACTACATCACCTGAACATATTACTCACATCAAAATTCATTTTTTTGTTTTTTAACTTCAATGTTTGCAAGTAGAAACAATCCATGTTCTTGTCTCTATATTGGATTACTCGTTATTAGGTAAATATAATTTTTTTCAGTTTACTCAAAGTGCTATAAATGTCGAATCTCCAAAAGGAAATGAAGAATCTGTCGGTAAGATCTACAAGCAGAAATTAAAATTTTAAAGAAAACTGAAATTACTTTCAGGTTGCTGAAAAAAAACCTAAATATGGAAAAGTCGCCTTGGCGGAAAAGAAGACACATGACCCGAAAAGAAAGCTACCAGGAATACCGGTGGAACTCAGCTCGAATTTGAGGAAAATTTGTTAGTCTTTAAACTAATCGTTAAACGTAACCATTTGTTCTAGCCATAGCCAGCAATTGTCCAATCTATAAATATACAGTGTCCATGTTAATGATTCTAAAAGATGACGATTACACGCATGCTGTAGAAATATCGAAATCGAAAAAGAAAGAGTTAGTTTAATCTCTTATTACGTTGTTTCAAATTTTCAAATTTAATAATTACAGTGCTGAGCACATGAGAGACATGTTTACATGCAGAATGTTGTATCTAAAACTGTTGTCAAATGTGGAATTTTCCCAAGAGGGATCATACTTTTATGATCTACAGCAAAATTTGTACTCTCTACAGATTATTCCAAATGCGGAGGTAAGTAGAAAAATAAAGTCTTCACTGTTTTTTTCGTTTTCAGAATGGATTGTCCTTCACATTTCCTGCTGCCGAATTCACCAAAAGGGATGATGTTGACAGATTCGAAATAACAATAAAACCATGTAACCATTCGTTCCAATCAACGTCAAATGATTTGAAAAACACGGTCAATTCTGTTCCGTTGGATGCTAACAAAACGCTGATTGAAGCGTTAAATCATATTGTCAGCGATGGTGCAGTTAAAAAGTGGGTTTTAAGTCATTTTGACTATCTAAATAAAACAAAATTTAGCTCCAATGTGATTACTTTGGGAGCCAGTGTTCACTATCTCATGGATCCTGAAAAAGCGGGAATTCTGCCAACAGAATTGACTGGATTCAATGAAAAAACGTTGAAATATGGTGGAATTGGAATTTCAACGGCCGTCAAAACTTTAACAGGTCCAACAGCTGATGGATACACAGCATACGTTGTGACAGAATGTGAGTAATATTTTAAATGGGTGACTTTTCCATTTAAACAAAACCTCAGATGAAAATTCAAATATATTTATTTCCAGTGAAAAAGTCAACTTTTCATGCAGACACAACACAACTCATGGATAAATTGAGAGGATTGGATAATTTTGAAGAATCTATGACAGGAATAGACAATTTTGACAGCGGGAGCCTTGCAATAATTTTGAAATCTATCAAAGGTACATACAATCTAAATTTTGAAACCAAAAGATGAATAAATTCAGGGCTTCATTGTTATTTAAACTACGGTGCCAACAGAGAACTCGGAGAAGACGCTTCGTTTGTTAAAATTAAAGGGTTTGGTCCTCCGCCAAAACAAGTTAGCTTCCCTCAGAACGATGGCAAACAAATTTCCGTCTATGATTATTTCACCAAGAAATTGAATGTTTCAATCCAGTATGTTTTTTATTCAATAACATTTCATATTTACTTGATTTCAGATACCCACAATATAAAACAATTGTCTGCAGAGGAAAAAATAGTAAACATTACTACCCAATAGAATGTTTGAATGTTTGCAATTCTCAAATTGCGAGAAATGAGCAGCTTATTCTCAGAGAACAGGAGGAAGCCATAAAGGTTCAACTTTTTGATATGTTCTTAACTCATTAACTATTTTTAGAAATCGGTAGTTGTTCCAAAAATGAGGAAGGAGCAAACAGATAAGATCGTTGAACATATCGGTTTATCTGGAAGAAACATTGGAGGAGTGGTTGATGTTGCCAGCCAGGGCGAAACCTTAACTGGAAGAATTTTGCCAAAACCTGTTATTTTTTACGGCCGGAACAAACTTGCTCAACCTAATGATGAAAAGGTTTGTGATCCTTTTAAGATGCTTGTAATGGTTTTGTGAAATATTTCAGAGCAATTGGAGAGCGGAACAGTTTCTTGAACCAAAAGCATTGGACAAATGGGAGGTCATTGTTATAGCTAGTGACATTGACTACAAGTATGTTATTTATCTGATAAATATCTATAAAATAATGTAATATCAATAAAATAATTGCAGATACTACATTTCCCAATTGAAGTCAAAGGCTACACAACTTGGAATGCAAGTTACGGAACCAAAATATAAAGTGATTCCTGGCTACGAACTTGAAAACGTTTTCCGGAGCGCCAAGAACAACGGCACGGAATTTATGTTCTTCATCGCCAGAGACGCTTTGAACCTTCATTCAATGATCAAAAATTATGAGCAAGCGTATGATATCATAACTCAAGAAGTTCGAGAAACCGTTGCAAAAAGAACAATTCAGAAGAACCAAACTCAAATTTTGGAAAATGTCATTGCAAAGGTATTTTTATTGTTCTGCAGCACTATTTTCGCAAATGTTTCGCATTTCAGACGAATATTAAACTAGGCGGTTTAAATTATACAGTTCATGGCGGAGATTATCTTATGAAACACAAGGAAGCCGTTTTTATTGGGTTCGAAAGTTCTCAGAAAAATTGCGCCTCTGATGTAAATTTGATGTTTTTTTAGAAAAAAAATACGACGTTTTTCAGGCTCCAATTGCCATTAGTTATGCAGCAAATGTTCTTGACAATTATCAAAAATTCGCTGGAGGATATAAATATACTTTGAAAGGTCCGGATGTAAGTTTATGCATATTGTTAACTTTTTTAGATTGCTTTTTAAAGCCATATGGAGGAGAGCTCGAAAATATAATAGCGAAAGTCATTGAAACAACGGAAAAGAACCGCGGAAAGAAGCCACGTTGGATTGTTTGCTACTTTAATGGTCTAAGTGAAGGTCAATATGCGATGATTAACGAAAAATATGTGGAGCTCATCAAAAACGCCTGCATGCAGTTCACTGGATATCGACCACATATCACTATAATGGCTGTTTCCAAAACGCACAATGAAAGGATCTACAATCGGGTACGTGAATTATGATTCTTTTGGTGTTTTCTTCTAAACAACTAACTACCCATATTTTGCAGGACATAACTGGAAATCGAGCAGATGAGCAAAATGTCAAGCCTGGAACGATTGTTGACAATGTCATCGTCAGCCCAGTGTTCACCGAGTTCTACTTAACGGCTCAAAACGCGTTCCAAGGAACTGCAAAATCTCCAAAGTTTACTGTGATCTTTGACACCAGCAAAATTCCACTCGATGAGATTCAATCAACAACATATCACCTTTGTTTTTTGCATGAAATTGTGACATCGACAATTTCGCTACCAGCTCCATTGACCATCGCAGACCGTTACTCGAAACGAGCTACAATGCTTTTCAATACTCGCGGGTATGTTGACAAAATCTTTTATTTTTAATTCGTGTGTAAAATTTATAGAATTGCCGCATCTGGAAAATATGGAAATGGCGACGATGTACCATGGGACCTTGAAAACATCAATAAAGAGCTCACATATGAAGGAAAGTCTATGGAATTTGTCAGATTCAATGCATAACCACCTCTGCAGCTGATTTTCATTATAATATTTCTTTGGCAACGCATAAAAAAACTCTTTTTAAGACCTCTAAAAAATCTCGAGACTATCTCTGTAATACCGCTTCAAATTTTCCCATCTATGTTCCATGTTGTGTTTTGTGATTTCTATCGTAATATGTAACCTTTTTCATCCAACACTGTAACTTTTCATTTTATATAATTACCGAAATCAATATTTTTCATGATTACAATTATTCGAATAAATTATTTTAATCCTAGAATAGGGGGCCTTGTGCTAACTATCGGTCAGAAATAAGAAATCTGGCACAATGTACAGAGTTCCAATGATTTAAGAGAAAAATTATGAAACTTACTATTAATACAATTTCAATTCGTTGAAATGACGATTGATAATTTTTTAATAAAAATAATATTGAATATTTTACTTACAAATCATCTTCTGAAAAAAAAATGAGAGATAATAAGAATTCAGAAAATTATTCAAATACAGTAGTAAACAAATTTTGAAAATATTGAAAATATATGGCACCCATACGGTAAGTGAGCGCGTCCATTTAATCTTGTGATTGACAATGTGACATGTGACAAGATTATGTGACAAGATTAAATGGACGCGCTCACTTACATAGGTTAGAAATGTCACGTATTATGGTGTGCAGATCAACGTCTCCTTTCCAAATAGATTATTGAATGGCGACCTTATTTTAAATGATATTTATTGTGTCTTTTTTTATAAATTTATTCTAGAGACGTTTTTTAGATATTTTCAAATATTTTTACACTTTTATTTCCAGTATTTTTTCTGAAAAAAAACGTCTCAAAACAAAAGTATTCCAAATATATTGTAATAAATCTGCGAATTTTCTAATTGAATAGAAAAACAAGACTAAAAGTTTAAAATCTAAAAATGTTACTTTTTATTATAATATGCAGCAATTTTTGTTATAATCATAATTTTCCGATTCATTCTTTTAATAATTTTTCGATTCATTCTAATCATCTTAAATGGTCAAAAATTTAAAATCATTTTGAAACTGATCCATATTCTACTTTGATTCTTGAATTACATCCAATCCTATCAAATTTCGTTAATGGTGTGCACTTTGCAGAAAAAAACGTTTTTGAAAAATCTCTCCATTTCACTTTGAAAAACGAAGATGAAGAAAAATATTTCACTTAAATAATAGTCTCGTTGTTCGGTCAACTGTCACTTCATTTTTCTCGTTTTTCAAATGACTCATCTTACACTCACAAATATTTACTACCCTAATTTATCATCAGGTACTTTTATAATGCCTCCTTTTTTTCTATGGTTTGTTTGATCAAATGAAATTGTTTATATCGAAACACTTGAAACTCAAAACATTCCCAGCTTTTGATTCATGTGAAAAAAATTTGTTTATGCTCGATTTTTTTTTGCAAATTGTTTAAAGTAAAAAAGTTTATGACACAATTTACATTATGATTCATTTTAAGTTAATGATATAATGTGCAAGGTTTCATTTATCTTTTTTTATCAAATGTTTCTTCGGAGTTTTAAAAGAAAAGGAACAGTTGTTTTTGTTTGAAAGTGAGTGGAAAATATCATGTGAAAATGAAAGTAAACTTTTTTGATTTGGGAACATGTCTACATTTGATCAAAAATCAAGAATAATGCTGTGAAAATCATCAATTTCCCACCCAATTTTAATTTTTTATTAATTTTCTAACATATATTTTGGATCAAATGTTGATCAACTTGTTTCATTATTCCTCCTCTGAAATTTTTGCTTACTATTATGCATACATTATTTTTTTAATTTCTAGGAAAAAGTTTTGTTGTTTTGGACTACGGGTGCAATTTTAGCAAAATCAATCAAATACTTGCAATTGTTTGTCGATTTCTTTTTCTCAATCTTCGTTTTATTTCAGATAGAAATTTCGGTAATAAGAAACAAAAAAGTCAAGTTTTCATCATAACATGAGGCAAACGATGGTTATCTTTATTAAAAGTTCCACACATTGTATGAGTGCGTATCAGAAAAAACGATCAAGACGAACAAAAAGGCGAAATAAAAATTTTCATCATCGCCAGCCAAATAAGACTAAACCAACCCGAGGAAAATGCGTAAAGAGCGATTGAAATCTGCAGATGCAGACAAATCGAATCAGATGAGAAGGCGGGAAAACCAATTCATCTTTTTTTCGTCGGTCATTTATTGACAAGAATTGTTTGACAAATTTCTCGAATAATCCAGAAAATGTTTGAGTTTCCTACCACTTTTTTTCCCT
The DNA here is from genome assembly GCA_964036255.1 of Caenorhabditis virilis. Classification (NCBI taxonomy): domain Eukaryota; kingdom Metazoa; phylum Nematoda; class Chromadorea; order Rhabditida; family Rhabditidae; genus Caenorhabditis; species Caenorhabditis virilis. The sequence goes on along the minus strand of OZ038420.1, from coordinate 12,849,792 downwards.
TATTGCTCGTCATTTGATCCGATCTGGTCAATAAATACACAACAATTTCTTGTTCCTTTTTTGATTTTGGCGCATCTTTGCGAATCGTCCACAATTATTTACTTTCTCGCCACCCGGCAGCTTTCAACACTCAAATGTCTTCTTTTTTGAATTTTTTTTGTTCTCTCAAGCTTTTCTAAATGTTGTTGCGAAATTTTAATCACATCCGGGTTTGATTGATCGATTAGTTAATTACAGAAAATATTTATCAAAGAATGGAAAAATGAGATTATTACTATTTTTATTATCACTTGTACTTTTCTCAACATATTTTATTGATGCGTAAGTTTTACTATTTTCTGCTATTTAAAATTTTAATGAATGAAATTTCAGATCAGCTCCTCTTGTTGTATTCCCTCCATTTTTCAAACTACACGAAGAAAACACTTTATCAATTATAAATGTAAGGGTTCTGTTTGAAAGTTCAAAAAAATAAGAAGTAACAAATCTTCAAAGAACAATTGTTATTTATCTAGTTCGCAAGAAATGTGCAGAACAAAAAATGAACATTTTTAAACTGTTGAAAATAAGTGTGTCTCGGTCAGTTATATTACAACTTTCTTTGACTCGGAGTTGCAGCAGCGAGCATTGCAGAAATTCGTTAATTGGTAAATTTTGAAAAAAAATTGAAATTTGATGACTAAATGAGAATTGATAATTGTAAATCGATGAATAGTCTAAAATAAATTGCCAAAGCACCTGAAGCGTTTCCGGCTTTTTTTATTAAGACATACATAACTCAATAGAAAGATAAATTATTTGGTAAAGAAACTGCTTTGAAACATTGTAAAGCAGCAGTTGGAGCATGGCTTTTCAAGCTCAAAGTGTGAAAATTTGCAAAAAAATGATCGAGCTGTAAGTTGACTCAATCTCAATATCGACGGATAAGACTCTCAGGTTGTTATAAAAATTATTTCTGCAAATTTGGTTAACGTTTTTAAAAACGCAGTTTTTAATCCTTCTGAGAAGTGGCGTTTTCAAAAATTTTTAGCTAAATTAAAAAAAAAAGACTGGTCTCTGAAAGTTTTATACAACGATATTGAGCTTTTATTAGGGGAATGTTGTCGGACGCGTCGTGACCGAGTCATGAACATACAGAGGGATGTGTTCAAAATCGTTTGACAATTTTATTTTATTATCCCATAACAACCATTTTTCAAATTAATCACGTGAATTTAATATTTATCCAAAAGGTCATTGTTACAGGAAAAAGCAGTCGATACAATTGTTGAAATTCAACATGGCTCTGAAAATACGAGAAAAGCATTCAAAGGCAAACATTTTTCGTTTCCATTCCGTTTGACGGCTCCGTCACCTTATGCTCAAGTTAAATTATCGGTGAGAATTTTATTTATATGTTGGGTATCTGAATTAATTTATCTGACAGGTCGGTGGTAAAGAAGTTTTACAAAGAAACGTTTCCGTTCGACCAGATTTATTCAATGTTCATATTCATATCGATAAAACGGTTTACCGGATATCGGAGAATGGTAAGCACGAGATGATGAGAGTTCTAATAAAATTGTATTTTCAGTAAAAGTCCGGATTTTGCCTATTACTCATTCGGGTAATATTTACAATGGTGATCTCAAAATATTTTTAATTGTAAGTGCACATACGAAAACAAATTTACCAATAACATTTTCATTAAAGAACAATAAAGGGTTTGTTGAAACAGCAACGGTTATCGTAAGAAAAGCGACGGAAAGTGAACCAATCATCTCAGAAGAGCTAAGAATTCCGTTCTACACATTTTTTGGACAGTGGAAAGTTATTGTTCAACCAGTTGAAAGTCTGAATGATGAATTGATGGCATTTACTGAAGAATTTCAAGTGCAAGACTATGGTAAATATGCAATATTAAATAAATGAATGCAACTTTAAAAATTTTCAGATCTACCAAACTTCCGACTTTCTGGATATTTAAATGACAGTAGTCTTATTGAAGACACTCAAATAACTCTGGAGGCAAAGTGAGGTTTTTCATACTTTTACCTAAAAATGTAAATATCTTAAGATATTTCCACGGAAAACCGGTGAACGGTACTGCAGCTATTTATTGCAAAACTGTTGGGTCCGTATCATCCGACAGGAAGAATTTGAAACCAGTTGAAAACATTGAGGTGGGTTTAAAATGTTTTATTTCAATCAAATGTATCAAAAATAAGTGTTTTTTAAAGTTGCGTCTAATTTCCCGGGTGAACTTACAAAGCAATCAGTCTAAAAAAATAATTAAAATCGAAAATAGCTTGAAATAATTCGTCTAAAATTTCGAAATATGTTAGTATCCGCTGCAGGAGGGTCTTGTGGGTCGGCATACACGATAGGATTAATCACAGAGTTAAACACAATCAAAACTTCAACAAGAGTCCCTCCGTGTTCGATTGAATATTCGTAATATGATTCGTTGACAAATCTAAAATAAAAAATGAATGTCGACAAACATTTGAAAAAGAAATACTCCACCTTAAAACACTCATAATATTGTACGGTAACCACAAGATGGTGTGTAAGAGTAAGATGTTTCGAGCATGTTTAAAGATCTTTTCTTGAATGCTCCTCGAGCGTTCCCTTCTTCGAAGTATGCAACTATCCGCAATTCCACTGTTTGGACCTTTGTTAGGAGTATTTATAGTCGAAAATGGGGTTTCTGAAGTTGAGCTGTTGTTGTCATAATTTTCCTCACGTGTTCTGCAAAATTCTTATTTATAGTTAAAAAGAATTGTATATTTAGCATGTCATTGAAGTGACGTCACTAGACTTTTGAATTCTGCACTATGATATTTCATTTCAACTATTCGTACTTACCTCTCTTCATGATTCACACACGGTAGGACAGCAGTATCCTCGTTTCCAAATTCATGTCTATCTATTAGTTCCAAACGTATTATTGCAAAAGCACCAGTAATCACAATCAATGGAACCCAAAATACCAATGATAAATGTATCATTTCATAAATGGCAGCAGCCATTGAGCCTAGCAATCTTAAGAGTATTCACATTTTTTTGTTTCAATTTTTAAAACTTTCCCGTACACATGATTATCACTTGTGATAATATTCTTGTTAAAGCTTGAAACACATTGATACCAGTCACAATCGATGGGTTGAACAGTATGCCAAAAGAAAACCTGTGGAATACTAGCAACAATGGCAATTAACCAGCTCACAATTATAAAGATATATCCTCTTCTTTGACTGTTTGATCCTAAATATGTCTCTTAATTTTTGAGAATTCCTTTAACTAATAGAAAATCCACCTTGCACATGATGAGACATTACACATATCATCCTCTCCAAAGCGATGGAAACGTTGAAATTAGAGTTTGAATAAAACGCAAGGGTTGACATGAATTTATAAACCTTGCACATCGTGTCTCCGAGCACCCAGCGATAAGTAATAAGCCAAAATATCTGAAAATTTTCTTGTTTTTGGGGGGAAGTTGTCAAATTGTTTACCTTGGGTAAAGCGTATGCAAAAAAAATCAGAAAATTTGAAATAAACAGCTGAGATTTGATCATTGAATAGGCGCATTTAACGGATCTTCGTTCGGGTTTACTGTAAAAAATTTTGATAGAAGTTATGATATCAAAAAAACATAATGGACAACTTTATGTAGGGTTGCACATTAACTATGAAGCCGACAAGAATACTCGCTGACAAAATCCAAATTTCACTGTTTTCGACATTTGTCTTTTCCGGGACTTTTGTGTAATTTGTTTCGTTCATCTTTAATTCCAAATTGGAGAGCACTTTTCGTTTTCTGAAATGGAATAAATACGTTTTTAGAAAATTATACTTTAAAAAAGTTGAATATAAAAACGGTTACAACTAGTAACAAAGAGAACGAGTGTTCTTCTGGTTTCATTGCTGTAAGTGCAAACGGAAGCGGGATGAAAATGGAAACAAATAGAAATAAATTAAATTAACTTAACTTTTTTTGAAAACACGTCTCAATATGTGGAATAAAGATAGATCAAATTGGAAGAAAAATATAGAGAGAAAGAGTGCTGTTTACCCGAGATTTGAGCTATACTTTTTCAGTAATTTATCAGAAAAGAAAGTAACAACAGCCGTAGTTTTGTTCAATTTTCAAATACAAAATTACTACCGAGCGATGTATCCACTTTTATAGTGCACAATTCGAATTATTTGTGAAAAATGTTCGAATTATTTGTGAAAAACTAATTATTTGTGAACCATGTAATATTTCTTTCGTCTGAAGATAGACATCTTTATTTTGAATTGTTGGTTTTAATAGGAAATTCGTATAAAATTCATTTGAAAAAACAAAAAGAATTAAGTGGGACCTTGTGAACCTTGTTTTTGTTCAACATGTCGTCGTAAATATTTATTCACTATGAATGAGGTTTGTTTTTGTAATTGAGGGTTTCAGAAACCTTTTTTTTCTGGATATTTGATATAATTTCGAGTCTGGTTTATATTTGGCATCTATGGCTGGTTACAAAAATTGACTTTCAACGAAATTCAAACGAAAGATTTGGTTACATGTAGTAATAACGGAGCTCAATGAAACTAACTCAATTTTTGTAAATTTGTTACAAATTTTGAGAATGCTAATAAATTTAAATTAGTTTTATCCAAAACTGAAAACTTGATCTAAACTATGGATCTTGAAAGTTCACAAGCATTACTGGTATCAATGAGTTTGAAGCTTCATTTTTTGCCTCAATTTTTCGTACAATCGGTCAAAATTTTTGAACCTATTTTTAAATTTCTATGATCGCCTATCAAATCTATGCTTTTTGAGCATACCAACGCAACCTTAGAACAAAAATTCATTAAAATTCTTATGATACAAAAAGTGCAAGAACATCGACAAAATTCAGAAACAATGGACGGAATTTTGGAAGGACTAATTTCCTAAAAAGTTAGTTCCTTGGCTTTACAAAGTTCCCGCTAAGAACCACCGGTTGAAAAAAGACATAAATAATAAGAAAGAGAAAAAAATAAAATTTGAATCCCCACAGAAACTTTTCCGATCGGACTAACTTCCCAAAGCTGCACCTCCCCCCCCCCCCTAAATTGCCGCCCATTTTTCTTACATTTTTTGCTCTTTTTTTACTTGCACAATGTTTTGATATTTTTTTGTTGTAAGTAAGAATGGGTGGTATGGTCAAAAAGGGTAAATTTAATTGGAAATACTCATAGTTAAGAAAATCTATAAGAATAGAAGCGCACGAACGAAAACTTATACAAATTACAACTCGAACAGTGCCTAAATAATGTAAATGTGAAAATAATAGCTCGACACAATTTCTACCATAAACAAAATTAAAAATGAAAATTCTGAAAACATATACACGGCATTGTTTTAGATTTTATTGCCCCCCCCCCTCACTCCAGTCAAAAAATCATCCACACATCTTCACCAAAGTTATTTTTTGTGTATTGCTCGCATCGCGAACAATAATGAAATAATAAAAATAATAACAATTAGGATTTTATTCAGAATATGTTTTTATTGAGAAATTGAGTGAAAACAACTAGCTCCGAAAAATGAAGAATTCAAAAAAACATGAAAAATATCAAAACACACTTTTTTTTGAAAAATAACTCCTGAGAGAAGAATGAAAAATGAGGAGAATGAACAAAATAAAATTGTCAGCACTTTTAGGTGAGTTCTGGAACAAGAGTGTAAATTTAGAGCAAAATGTTATTCAAGAAAATCCGAGATTTTGTTCTGAAACATCATTGTTTTTATAGATACGTAATTCAGTTTAGGTTTTTTTCGGCGCTGACGATTTTTGACATTAAAACAACTGGATTAGGCTTTTTTTTTAAATTTTTCAATGAAAGGGATTTTATTTTAAGCATGAAGCGAAAAAAAAATCACCAGTTATTATGATATGAATTGTTTTGCTAGAGAATGAACTCACCAAGCTAATACTTTATTTGTTTTTATCTAGGCGGATGCTCTAATGTCTGAGTACAACATACTTCCCTATTCCGCACTGATAGTAAATGAGCCTTAAAATAACGAAGATCTACAGTATTCTTTGAATGTATTAATTTAAAGATAGCTGGTCAGTTAACACGATCCAAATTCACGGCAAAAAATCAAAATTGGGATGTTTGCCTAGGCGGTTCAAAAAACAACATCGACCGTGTCGCACGGGCATGCGCGCATTCAAATTTTGATTTTTTCAACTTTGGACGGCTGCAGTGAAGCGTGTATTTAACGATATGATTTTGCATAAATAGCATTGTACTAGTGAGAACAAGCTCTAATTTTTGAAATTGGAATCTGGAAAGGTCAAATTAACTGACTTAAGGATTACTTTACACAAGTATTTAAAAACCCATTGGTTTTACATTTTCCAAGGAACTTATATTTCGTTGGATGTTGAAACAAGTTTCAGAATAATTAGAACTTAGCTCGGAATTTATAGTAATTATAATGTCCTAATTAAAAAAAATGAGCTCACGTTTCAAAACTTCATAGACAGAAGTAGTAGAAGAATGAAAAAGCAATTCGAAGAAAAGTGGGCGTAAGACAAAAAGCAAAACGGGATGAAAATCTAAAAAGCTATAAAAATTGATTCCGATTAATTTGTAGGTTAGGTAATTTGTCAGATAAAGTACTCTCGAACTTTTTTTTGGGCAATTTCCAAATCTTGAGTTTTTAAAACGAACCGTTGCATTTTTATGATAATATTTAGGGGAGTTCAAAAATGCAAACTTCGTTAGCTAAAAGTAAAAAAAAATGTAGGAATTCTTTGTTTTTGGATTTATTTTGAAAAATTTTTGTGAAGGAAAAATAATCGCCAATTTCAAAAAAAAACATTTCCCAATCCAAAATCATTAGATCAAATAACAATGTTCAATAGGAACTTTTATAATGTTTTTTATTTTATTATAATACTTTTTTTGTTTCCAAGGATATATGTATGTCTTAGCAAAAGCAAGTTTATTGTGTATGAGCAAAGCAACAGAAAAAAGAGATCAATTCGAAAATATCATTAGGTATTCAATGTCCAGAGGAAAATCCATAAAGAAATGGGTTAATAAGTGTGATTAAGATTTGGAGATCTTTGAAGATGTTCGCATTGGCACTGAGAAGCCTGAAATTGAACTTTTGGTACATATGATAAGCAAAAGCTATTCCTTGATTTCTTATAACTTAAATAACTTACTCAAATAATGGCTGATTAACATATTTCATTAATCCAAGCGCATTATATGGAAACCAGAACAAAAAGTGAGTTAATATAACAAGCATTGTTGTTCTAAAAACACGGCTACGCAGTTGTTTCCTCCAAGTCGGAATCCGGGTTGATGTCACTGGTTGTGTTGTTGTGTTTATAGTTGAAGTTGAAACTGACGCCGATTCCCCTTCAAACAAAACGGGTTGTAAGAAATATTATTGCACTTACTTATTGGATGTTTACGAATGTTCTTCCGTTTCGTTCTCGGTTTTTTTGAATTGCGATTTGATGAGTTTGCACTATTCTCCGGGAAACTTTGCACTTTCTGAAAATGTGGGATTTTTCATAATTCTTGTTATACTGAAACTGATTATTCACATTTTTCGCGTTGTCATTAGTCTTGAGAAGAGCAGTTTCCGGCTCAATTTGAATTATAGTTTCTGAAAAAAGTTTTGGAGATTACACCAAAAAACTAAAAAATTTTAACCTCTTCCCGAATCTTCAATCATCTGCTTGTTAAGAATATTCTGACCAGTTGGTGTCCTTAGTGAATACTTCATTATGTTGGTAGCGATAAGAGCATAGGCTATTATCAGTACAAACAAAGGTCCCCAAAAAACAAGAACCTGAATAAGTATACAGACTACAGTACAATTTTTTTCAACATACCAGGTGAATAATATTATAAGAGTTTTCAAAAACATTTGAAAGAATGAAAGAGTCTGTCTCAAAGCCAATGTAAGCATTGCTGAAAATAATGATTCTATGTTTTTTTGTCTTTTCTATTTTTCACCTGAAGCGGTTTATTTGCCAAATATCGGAACACTGAGTAAATTCGGGATAAACTTCAATAGTTTGAAATAGAAAAAATTGAGGAAGACTGCATAGAAGAGCAAAAGCCCAAGATCCAAACGCGAGGAGGTTAACAATGTTAATCTGGAAGTGGAAGTGATTGGTAATGGATTTATATTTTTGAATATACTTTTCCGGAATTTGTATGGATTTGATTTGCATATCTCACATTTCGTAGTCTATCCAATGCAATACAAACCACGATGTTTGATGAACTGTACAGGGATAGCATTGAAAACATCTGAAGTTAAGAAATTTTTACTATATTTGGAGACTTCAGTAACGAATAATGTTGCGTTATATCCATGTGTATTCTGAGGCGAGCTTAAACTTGACGTAGCTGATTAATCAACGTAACGCCTAATTGTTCTAGCTCGGAAAACAAAAATTCGAAAAGGAAAAGCTGTATTATTTCCTACGGCGTTTTCACTTTTTCATATTTCAAACAAATTTTTATAACCATACAAAAATATCTTGTTAATTTTCAACATTGTTCGTTTCTTAGGGCCCTATCTTGTGTGCTTAACAACATTTCCTTCAAACCTGATAAAATCGACAGATGAAATTTCCAGCCAACCATTGGTAGGTGATTAACCAAATTAATTTACCCAAAGCATAGGCAAGGATGAATAAATCAGTAATATTCAAATTGATTTTTAGAAGAACGAATCCACTCTGTAATCAAAGTGTTTTTTTTTTCAAAATATGTCAAATTCCATAGCTCATACCTTCACAAAATCGCGATTTGAAAGTTTCTGCTCCCTAATTAATTTGCGCAAAATAATAACATTTGAAGGAATTCCAAAACAGAGAACAATTGTAAGATATGCGATTTCAATATAGTCACTTATAAGATATGTCGGAGGTAACAATTCCTCAGTCATTGTCTCATTCGAGCTTGTCATCTGAATTGGGAATTTGTGAGCGTTAGAAAAATATCATAATGGAGAACGAAATCCCAAGAAAGTTAAGGTGGTTTTTGATAAATAACAAAAAAACGAGCACATTGGTTGGTGGCGTTAACTATTTAGATTGGTTTGTGTGAAAACTGAAAATAATAAGTTCTGCTAAAAATTTTTTTGTTGAGATCATGATGTTGTTAAATAGAGAAATGAATGGAGAAAGTTAAAAAGGCGTGGAAATGAAATAATTTTCCGTTCTTTTTCCTTGCCAGGTGAAAATAAAAAAAAAATGTTCATTGGAAAAGGGGGGGGGGTGCTTTGTGTCAGATTGTTGAAAAACAACAATTTCTAATTTTCTGAATATTTTTGAGTATTTTTGAGTATTTAAAAATCAAAAAACATTCGGAACACATTTTTTGACGAAGAATTATGTGAAAGATACATATGTATTATACTTTCTTTTATTTTCAAAGTTCGAAAAAACGAATAATACGTTAAAGGAAGACTATAAGAAGGTTATAAATGTTGCCTAGTTGATCTGAAATTCAATTTTATACACCGAAACAATAATGAAAAAATTTGCAAAAAAGTAGAAATGCGAAAATACGGGCACCCGGAATCGAACTTTGGTTTCAAAAACATTAAACTCTCCACCAAAATGGAAGAATTTCGATTCCGGGTGCCCTTATTTTCACGTTTCAACTTTTTGCAAAGTTTTAAAGCTATCACTTTGGTATATAGAATTGAATTTAATATCCAGTAAGCAGCATTTATAACCTGTGTATAGTTCTACTTTTTTAAACATGGTTTTGATAAAATAAATGCAATTTTAGAGTGGAAAATTTCTGAAATGTTCACTTTAACTTTACAAATTCAAAATTTTATCATTTTCGTTCTCGCACACAAATCTACCTTGTTTTTCTAATCAATTCCTCTTCATCCTTATTTTTATTTTTAGTGACAACCGCTTACTTTTTGAAAACTAAAATATGTCATTGTCAAAAAAAAGAGCTGAAGAAATAAAACTAAATTTAAGATATGTTATTTGGTGGCTTACGTTATGAATTGTTATAACGTAATTTCTTTATTATCTAAAATTTAAGTTTGTATGTGTTTTGTTCAGAAAATGAAACTAAATTGACTATAATTCAATTTTTGAAAATGAACGAATATTTAGAACAAAAAATCAAGCCTCGCAGACATATTAAAGATCGGATGAAAGAAAAAATAAATGATTTCAGTTCCTCTTGGCCAAAATATAATATCAAATCCAGTATTTTAAAAAACTTGCAGATATATAATTATTTTCATATTTTTTTGATTAAAGAGGAGAGCTGACGGTAGTAAATAAAGAGAAGGTTTTTTTGGCGAAAATAAGTATTTCCGCAAAAATATAAAAAAATATGAAAAAAAGGAATTGACAACGAAAACACAATAATAATGGTTGACAAATTGATGAATATTATGAATTAACCAATATTAATTAAATTTAGTTTTTGTTTAATCGAAATGATGGACAGCTTTTGTTAAAATATATTTTTATTTATTTTATGCATTTTTAGTGAATGCAAAGACTTGCAAATGATGGGGGCGTGTGAATTGAAACCAAAAAGGAAGAAGATATTTTAAGATTTGTAATTAAGAAAAATTTTGAGTTACTTTATATCGAAACTAGAATAAACATGGTTTAAGAGTCTTGAACCAGAAACAGGAGAGTAAATATTTTTTAGAAAAAGGCTAGACATTTATTCAGATGAATTTAACGGGAAAATAAAACAGATGTTCTTGCTGAAACATTTAAAGAAGTCTCAGAAAAAAAACAGAAACAAACAAATATTCGTTTCAGTTTACCAACGGAATCTGGTCTGGAAAAGTGAATCTAACGAAATGCGATCCATTCAACTTAACATCGAAGGAAGTAAGTTAATTTAGATTTAAAAATAAACTCCAATTCAGATTTTCAGCTCTGTTTGCCTATGAATTTTAATGATCTCTAACAGAAATCTTATATTTAGATCCCAATGGAGGAGGGGGTCAATAGACATCAGAAAATCTTTCATGGCTTGAAATGGTTCTTTGAAAGTTTTTGCATAAATACGAATAAATTATACAATTTTTTATAAACCTTTAAAATAAACTCAAGGGATGAAAAGAGATTGAAATGTTTTTTTTTGAAAATTGCAACGATTTGATGCTTTTTGAATTTCGGTAAAATTTCCTCTACAAAATTGATACGTATCTTATTTTTTTCCTGCTCTGTGCTTGAGATGTTACTCATTAGGATATATTTCGATATAGTCTAAATTTTTAAAATTAAAAAAAATCTATTTTTTTCTAGCTTGACTTTTATCCATGTTTTTTTATCACTCTTCATAGTTTTATATTAAGCAAAAAATAAAATTCAACAGTTTTTTGGCTAAAATCCTCCAGTGATTCATAAATATGAAGAAATTTCCGATTTGGAAGAAGTTATAGAAAAACCCGTTGAATCTTCAGTTTAATTTAATAATTCATTCTTAGGTCAGCATCACAAAATTAATCAATAAGAAATGGGAAACTAGTAGTTAGAAAAACGAAAGAAGTTCACGTCATTTATTAAATTTGAGAAGGTACTTCAAAATCCTGCCTTGAAATAGAGAAAGAATCTTAATTCAGTACGCAACAGAAAAATTAGCATATTAGTAACTACGATTAATGATGAATTTTAAATCCTAACAATTCCCCCTCCTTCATTTTGGTTTAAGAAAAAGTACTTGCAAAAGAATGAAATATGAGATATGACAAACCATTTGGAGCAAAACTTATGCAAAACTGGAATAAAGTAGTTCACTTGTTTGCTGCTTTAGAAAATAGGATTACTGAGCGAACAAATGCAGAAAAAAGAACTTCTATGAGAGAAGACAGAAGTGTTATTTTTTTCAGATTTTTGTTGAAGCACGAGAAAATGGAACCGGTTATCGGCAAGAGCTGACGCTTCCATGGGATGTGATTTCACCGAAATTCACACTCACCCCAATTAAACCATATTTTACTGACGATTCAACGGATATTTATCTGCTGGTAAAATGAACCCTGATGCAGCAGCTCAAATAAGGATCTTTTTTAGGTTGATGGAATTGGAATTTCGCACGGAAATATTAATATTTTGATTGAGTCTATACCCGAAGAGAAACCGAACAAAAACAAGCCGAAAGAATTGCAAATGATTTCGAGAATTGGTGAACTTGTGAAAATTGAAATTCCAGACGAATGGAAAAAAATAACGCCGGTTATCCGGGTTACGGTAGGTCAGACTTTTAATATGTCAAGTACAATAAATTGGTATTCAACAGGCTAAACGACAAATAAGTCACGGTTGGAGTAACACGACGATGCTTTATATTCCAAATTTGGCAAATACAACGCTAAAAACTATACTTATCAATCCTGAAAACCCAAAGGAATACTATAAGGAAGGTGAAACAATGAGCGTTGCAGTTTTGGATGGGGAATATCATTATATTGTAAGTTTCCGCTGATTTTTAAAAAAGTGCAAGTCAGTAGACATATGACAAAATCAGTCAACCGTTTTCATTGAATACTAGAAAAAGAAATTTCAAAAATCATCATTGACTGGAAATAAAACAAACAGCGTGTGAAAAAAGGGAAATTAAACATAATAAATCTTTCCGAGATGTTCTATCTCGCTTAATTGTAAAGCATCAATCAAACATAGTGAAACGACTATAGTTATTATTTTTCGACAACAAATCAATCCAAACATGTGATAAAAACAATTAACAACAAAAACCCATCTTGAAAACATTGCAAATATTCCCAGAAGTAAAACTAGTAATTTTAATTTTATAGTTGGAAAAAATAACGATTTATGTGGGAAAATAATCGAATTGCAGAAGTGTCAAGACAAATTGATGCTCAAGAAAAAAATTCATTTTGCAATCAAAAATCTCTATACAATTTCTACAGATTATCGCGTTAAATCTAGCATTACATAGGATTTTGGTTCACGTTGTTTTGGACTCTTTTCAAAACGGTATCTTTTAAGTAAGAGATAATTAATTGTTTCTAATGATCATGATATTAAACCTTGCGTTGTTTTTAGCCTTCGCTGACCTTCCGTGCCTGTATTACCTCCGAGGGCAAAATACATATAAAAATTTTGTTTGCCAAAAGCTTGAGCCACACACTGAAATGTATATTTTTAGCCAAGTTCATTAAATAATTTAAGAACACCGCAAGCGTGTTTCACCCTTTTAGGGCAACGTTTGATGAATTAGAAATAGGTTCTTTTTAATGCATGCCACAAAGAAGGTAACCTTACGAAAACAAATATGTTTTCATTCTCGCTCTGATACCTTTTAGAGGTCCCATTACACTTTCAATGGTTTGATTCGAATTTTAGGGATTGCAAAATCTTTGTCTTGAAAACTTAGAGTGTTATGGTTATGATAAGTGAAAAATTTTGCAAACTATTTCAATACAAATTTAATGCTCATTTTTAAGCGAGATCCTCTGAAATTTTTTTATGATCCTCCAAAATTTCCATTAATTGGAATATGTTGGTTTTCATAACTATCCCAACACACTATTACAATTTTTAAAAATTAGTATAAGTTAAACAAAAGTGCAAAAATGCATGTAAAATGAACGGAAATTTTCGGAGGAAAGAGGGGGGACTATCTTTAGGAAGTTAATCCCTCAAACTTGAAAACTGCTGTACAGGTCGTATTTCATTTTTTTATATTTCATTTTTTTTATTTTTTGTCTTTTTTCAACCGGAGCTTCTTAGCGGAAACTTTTTTGCCGAGGAATTAACTTTTAGGAAGTAAGTCCCTAGAAAATTGCCGTCCATTGTTTTTGAATTTTGTAGATGTTTTTGCACTTTTTGCAAGCTAATCCTTTTTCGTTTTAAGGCTGGGTTGGTATGCTTAAAATTCGTGGATTTGAATGGAAATCAGGAGAAGTTAAAAAAAAACCTTTTATATTTAATTTGGTAAAAGCAACTACCCTTTTTTTCAAAATAATTATTTCCAAAATGATTAACTCTAATTTTTAAATTTGTTGTCGTTTCGCGGAGGTTAAATTTTAAATTTTTGACCTCGGGTTTTCAGCATGCCCTATTTCTGATCACCCAATTTATGTTTTAGGAATAACATGTTTTTTAAATAATGAAGTTATTTTCATGAGCACCAATTATAGCATCCACTAGAAATATTCCAGTGAAACACAAGAATTCTGACTTTTTGATTAGTAACATGATTCGAAGCCATAAAAAATGAAACGAAAATAATCCAAAATAATCCACCATATTTCAAAAGTTCAAAAACTGAAGTGAGTGTGTTTCTTCAAAAATAAAAATGTAAAAAAAACAATAAAAAGTACAAAGTCTGAAAAAAAATGTTGTCTATGGTGTGCATTTATTAGTATTTGCATTACTCCCATTATTCAGCTTGAATACGAAAATAGTTGGAATCACAAAACACAATAGAGGCCCCCCGTGATTTGTTGTCTTCTTCTTATTTTTCGAAAACAAAGTAATCATAAATATTACACTTGTAAAGGTCATGTTTGTGAACTTTGAATTTTATCCTCCGTAATGTTGAAACGTTTTTGAAGATTAAAATTGAGACTGAACATGAATTGAAAAAAATATGTATTTTTTTAAATTCAAAATTGGAAAAATATAAGCTCTTTAAAAACATCATGTCAGAAAACTAGGAACCTATCCACTTGAGAATACCCCCCGAAAGTTCGTCAACCTGGTTAAAAGCTATGTCGTTCAAAACATGTTTAGATCATACACCGAATGAGAAACATTTTGTATGAATGCGTACACGCATGTATAATTTGGAAAAAATGATAATAATCCGTTTTATATAGTTTTTTTTGTTAACGAGTTCTCTTCGGATTTGTTCAGAACACACGGGCGGATAAAACGAACAAAAAAAAAAGAACATGTAGGTGAGAAATATTAAAATGATTAGGCCAATTTATGCCAATTTATAGTTTTTATCCTTATTACCCGATTTTTATTTTGTAGTTTTCTAGTGCAAAATTCTTAACCAATTACTAATAATTTGGACATAATAAAAGATAAAATAGATGTAGTTGTTTGAAAAAAAGGTTTTAATTCAATTGTGCCAACTAATCCAATAGTCCACAAAGACGAGTTCGTCATCAACCCAAAATACTAATGATTTCCATCAAATTGAGGCTTTTTGAGCATTCCAACTCAACGGTAAAACAAAAAATGCAATAAAAAATGCTTATAAGTTACAAAAAGGTGCATAAACATCTATAAAATTCAGAAACAATGGACCGAAATTTCTGAGGGACTAACTTTCCAAAAGTTAGTTCCTTGGTTTTACAAAGTTCCCGCTGAGAATTACTGGCTGAAAAAGATATAAGAAACAGGAAATAGAAAAAAAAATGAAATTTGGATCACCGCAGAAGCTTTTCGTTAGATGGACTAACTTCCCAAAGTTAGTCCTCCTGAAAACTGCTCGTCCATTTTGCTGGCATTTTTGTATTTTTTTTTTTGAAATTTGAGCGGTTTGTTTGATTTTTTTGTTGAAAGGGTTGATTTGATCCAAATGAGTAGATTTAATAAGAAATCACAGGTGGATAAGAAAAAAATTAAGATTAAATTACAACTGTAGACAGCGACGTATTGAAATTTAAAAGATAGTAAAAAAATTTCCAACAATGTCTTTCTTTTTCATCAAATTTGAAGAGTCATAAATAAATTAGCATAAATCTTGAACATATATTTTTTTAATTATCTTTGAAAATAAATACGAAACAAAAATACACGCTGAAAATTAATATTGCATATTTCTTTATTGCATAGACTGCTTCTGAACGTTGAAAAAAAAAGGATAAATCCAAATAAAAAATAATAGCTAATGCTTTTTTTTCCATTTTCAGGCAATTTGCAATTCTCATACCATTCACCGTATTCCAAACGACATTCGGAATAATATTTTGAAAATCAAGATTTCTGAGAAAATGGAAGGGACTTGCATTCTTTCAGCATTTAATGCTGAAAATAAAACATCTGGAGATGTTATGTTGTTTAGAGTTCAGAAGTTTTGCGAGGTTAGTTAATTTGTTTGTCTGTTTTTTTCATTTTATCTACATATAATATGAAGACTTCCGGAAATCTTATGATTTATGAAAATTGAAAGTGCTGTACAAGCATTTAAAGTACAAATAAAAGGTGATATAAATTTGATTTTTCAGGATTGCTCGCTTCAAATTTCGAAAAGAAATGTAAATACGCTTAAATCTGTCAGCTCATCAGATATCATTGAACCTGGGGATCAGTTGGAATTTGAATATTCTGGCCAGCCTTATGCTATCGTTTTCTATCGGGCAATTGATGAACGTCTCAATTATATCACACTAGTAATGAAAATAACTTTTTTTCTCAAAATAGTTATATTATCTCATTTTCAGACGAATGATTATTTGAGAAACTCATATCAAGATTATTTAATAGTTGGCGACTTATCCACCAGTGCACAAATGATTAATTTTGTAAATCTACTTGAGCTTGAAACAGCGATGAGTATGTTTTGATGAAAATTTGAAATATGCACTTCGGATTATTTTATTTAAGAAACTGTCTGCACAAAGGCAGGAATGTCAATTCGTTTTGAGTGTCAACAAGGAGTCGGGTCACCATCATTAGTCTCTGAAAAATGCTTAGGATATGTTTTAAAAGCATGCTTCAAAGAAACCACAGGTAGCGAAAAAAAAGAGGTCACATAAAACATATTCGATTTTCAGCAGTTACACAAGCGGTAACAAACTCTAAAACCATCGACATTCAGAAGGCAAATGTGGCGAACGGGTGGTTTGATCTGTTAAAACGTCCTCCTAGACCTCCCTTACCAATTAGACAAAGAATGTTTGTTTTTGGTTCCATTCGCATTAAAAAAAATTGCACAATCTTTTTCAGAGAGTTCAATGATCCTGGAATACAAAAACATCAAAAACAACAACAACAACAGGCTATATCCACTGTTAAAATAAGGAAAAACTTCCCAGAAACTTGGTTGTTTGATGCTATTGTTTTAGAGTAAAAAATATTGTTTTTTTTAAATCAAAAATCAGGATTTCAGAAGGAATGGAACCAAAAAAATAGTGTCTACTGTGCCTGACAACATCGGTCAATGGGCACTGATGAGTGCATTTTGGTGGAAAGGAAAAGTTGGATTGTACCCTACGGAGACAAAGTACTTGCAAACTAGTAAAGGCGTTTTTATGGAGGTTTCTTACTATTAGCTCTTGATTAATTTTGAAACAAAAGGAAAGAATTTTAGATCGACATGCCTCGGAATGTGTATGTTAATGAAACAATCAGTCCATTGGTTACAGTTACAGCTTTGGAGCTTAAAAAATCGAGAGCACAGTATGTGATTTGTTTGGATGAACTTCCTCGAAAAGTATGTGCCGATCAAGGAACAAACGGCAAGAAAGGAAAGACGTATTACATGAAAGTGGAAATGACCAGAGAAAGTCCAATTCAAAGTAAATATCTTATGCTGAAGTTTTTGTCTCCTGGCTCAATAACAATGAACGTGACTTTGAGAGAGTAAGAAATTGTATAATAAAAAAAGAAAAAACAATTATATATGATCACAGGGACAATTGTGAGGACGGAAAAATTGTTGACTTTGTTCAAAAGGAATTTGTAATTCAGGTTTGTCTGGGGATGCTTTATGATCAAAAAAGTGCATTTTTAGAAGCGGGCCGACACAGAAACGTACTATGAAAAACATATTTTGAATCCTAGTAAGCCAATGATGAATACACCTAATGAAGATGACGAAGAACCGAGAAGAGAAATGAAAACAATTAGTAGGGAACGAGTTTGTTGACCTGTTGCAGGAAATAACAAATTTGCAGCATTCTCCGATCAACATGGTTCGTCTGATGGCCCTGATACAATTAACACTCTCATTACGTCTAATGTACCGGATAGTGAAACCGTTTTTTCGTTTACTATCACTCTCTCCAGTAAGTTTTAACTTTTTTTTAAACTGTTTACGGTAGTAAATTTTTTCGCAGGAATTTTGAGAAACAAGGGCACCTCTGATAAAATACTGAATCGATTCAAAAGAAGTGGACCAAGTTTTCTAATTGACGTGATTCAACGACTTGCAGTAGCGCTTTATGATTTTAAGGGTCAAAAACTAGAAGGAGAAACGTCTTACCAACTGGAAGCCTCCATAAATGATTGTTTGTTTTGAATTATAGTTAATAATCTGAAATTTAAATAGAAATAATTTCAGTAATCAATGAAATGATGTTGTATTCGAATTGTACTTCAAAAAAAGAGGAATGTGGTTACGGAAAATTTGGAAAACCGGATGCGAATGATGAAAGTGTTTCGATTTTGTAAACGCTTCTATTTTTGCAGAAAATATTTTTACCAAAATATTTCAGATTAACAAGTTTGGCAACAAGTCTTCTTTGTGAAGCAGATGTTGAAGAAAGCCGGGTCATTGGATCCTTAAAGACTATTATTTCGTTCATCAAACAGTTGAAACACAAAAAAGAGTTTGATGAAGATTTGAGCGACATTGTTGATGTTGAAGATCCGGAAGATCGCAAATTTTTGATAATTTCTTTTGTCAATCAAGTTTCGAAAGATTGTGCAGCTTACCGGAATAGCATCCCAGATATGAGCAAAACATTTGCAATAATTCATACAAAATATTTTTATAATTTGGACGAAACAAATGTTAAAGATGGAAGAACGGCGGCTGCTATTGCATTTATGGCAACAAATGTCACCACCCAGTTGATGAGAAGCGAATTGATTGGGAAACTCGATAGTGAGTGTTTTTTTCTGAACATTTAAGAGTTATAAAATAATAACTTTCAGCAAATCACGAACCATTTTTAAAATGCAATTCTCAAGAACTCAATCGTTTGAAAAAACCTCAACTCGCTTATGAATCATTCCGTCGGCGACGTCAAGTAAAACATTTTTTGAAATACCATACATTTTTTGAAATACCGTAAATCAAACTATTTACAGAGTTGTGAGACAATGGTCAACAGTTTACTACTATCAGCAATTGCGACTTCATACGCAGATGGTCACAGAATTGATTGGGATAGATTAGCAGATTGGATTTTGGAACAACAAGAAAACGATGGAGCTTTCGGAAGTCCATTGAGTTCATTGGCGGCGAGTAGAGCAATTTATGAGAAGCGACGCCGTGCAGTCGAAATTGCACCAAATCAGCATTTGGAGGTTTGTTAAAATTCAATATACAAAATTGTTTTCAAGAAATATTTCAGGTTATTATAAAATGTAAGGGTTGTCCTGAACGCCGTGTGAATGTAACTGAAAATGCTGTTCAAATATCGGTGGGACTCACCTGTGTCATAACAAAAAAAGAGTACTCAACTTTCCAGATTAGTCCAAACATCAGATACATCAACCTGATTACTACAGGAAAGGGAAAAGCTGTCGTTTCCGCTCGAATTGTGGCTACTAAACGACCAAGACCTAAAAGAGGCCTTACACAAGATGATTATTATCCCGTGCATTTTAAAATAAACCAACAAGTCGAGAAACAGTTTGTTAAGCAAAATGTTTGCTTTTTGTAAGTTTTCATTACAATGCAGCGATAATGTTAGTTTTATACAGTGTTAACAATCCAACAATCAGAACTTTGGATATTTTCCATGGTGCATTCACTTCTTTTGTGGCATCGGTTGACAAGCTCGATATTTTGGTAAGCATAACTATTCAAAAAGGAAAGCATACTGATCATTTATTATCAGAATTCCACTTACCAGCCAATCAATCCGACATCGT
Source organism: Caenorhabditis virilis (assembly GCA_964036255.1). Lineage (NCBI taxonomy): Eukaryota > Metazoa > Nematoda > Chromadorea > Rhabditida > Rhabditidae > Caenorhabditis > Caenorhabditis virilis. The sequence continues at coordinate 12,829,990 of OZ038420.1, read as the reverse complement.
CGGCTCTCGGTCTTCATTTTATTCTTACCGATATTATGCCCAATCAGACAATTTGTTATAATGTTGCTTTGAGCGAATCACCTGGTCAAAGACGTATTATTTTACCTGATCAATCAGCACCAGTACCAATTAGAGCCACACATCCGGTTCATGGATTGGTTGGAATGTTACTTGTTGCTCATCCGGATGTACCTAACAGTGATGTTATTTCAAGGAAGAGGCGGTCAGTGTCGACAAGAACTCGTTTCGTTCGAAGGATTGTTGACGAAACTGCTGTTGATACTGTTTGTTATGATAAAGGTTTAAAAAATCTTTGGATTTTTTTTTCAAATCTAAAGCGTGCCATTTTTAGGGGAATGTGCATGTGCTGAAACATCTTGCAATGTTGAATGCAACCAGTGCCAAGCTGACTCAATACAAGAGTTACGCAAAATATTAGAAGAAGAGGATCGATTTGGTGAGAAATCTTGCTGAGAATTTGACAATTCAGTGTTTTAATATTGCAGGTATTCGATTCGAAGTGACTTCAAAAACTAACCTAACAGTGAACGGTGCTCACTATACTATTTTGGATGGTACGATTAAGGATAGTAAGGGAGGTGTTGCAGAAATGAGAGCATCTAGTTTGTTGACTCCATATTTTGAACAGAAAAAAATTGAATCGTTTAGACAAAATACGCGTTTGGATGCGATCATGCAATGATAACTGTATACGCCATAAACCAAATCTTGAAAATAGTGATTGTTATATTCTTGGTTATAGGGACGGATTAAATTATGATTCATTTGGAAGGTAGAAATGAAATCTATTAGATTAACATTCATTAGTTTCATTAATTTAGGTACAATTATGTTCTCAATCATTCCGACAGGTTCGAAGTCAGCGCATACGAATGCAGCGAATTGCACAATGCTATTACTATTCGCGTCTGACAGAAATATTTGAAGAAGGTGAAACGGAGAGGAAGAAGACTTTACAAATCAGTTAACATGCCAATCTCAAGAGATTTTTTGCATTTTCACGGGCTTTGACAACATTTTTTTAAAAATTGTTTTATGTTCATATTGAAGGATATTGGTTATGATTTATACATAAATAAAACAGAAGTACATAACGCACATCATAGATGTTACCAAAGAGAATCCTAAAATTCTGAAAAATAATAAAAAATAAATCGATCGCATAAAAAACACAAGGTTGACACATAAAACGAAAGACAAACAAAAAAGAGATTTTCGAACAAAATTGACCCATCATGAGATTTTAAAGAAACTTGCTGATTCTAAATTTAGAAGACGTGAGTATGGGCGACAACAGCAGGCATCACGATATCAGCTTCCCAACGAAGGCATTTTTCATGAATGCTGAGGTGCTCATTTGTGGATGGGAATTGGAATGGGTCTGCAACGAGCATCCCGCGGCCTATAAGTACATCAACCGCGTCTTCTAGGAATGGCGTCGACATGTTTACAAGGAAATCGACTGTCTGAAAGTGGATTAATTTTGAATAAGTTTTCAGAGGGGAATGTTTACTTTCTGAGACATTAATCCAACTTTGCTATCAACTAAAGTTGCTTGAGCATTAACCATATTGATATAACCCTTTACTCGTTTATTTCTCATTTCCATTGTCAAAGTGAATTCTGTTTCGACGTTAATGGTAAGCATACTTCCTTCAACAGAATCAAGTGGTGGAATAGGGAACACATTCAGAGATGCATTCAAATAGACCAATGCTCTGCCTTCTTGTAGGTTGATAACTGGCGGTGATAGTGTTGAAGCTTCGACTTGTAATGTTCGATTTGGTACAATTTCAGCAAGCTCTGGTAAAACCGTCCCGATACAAAGAACATCACAGTTTGTTCGCAAAAACGGTGACTCTATTGTTGTTCTGAAATTTAAGACATTTTTTAAAGTTTTAAAAGCCGGTTTCCTACTTTAAATGCGAAGCAAAGTGAGCCGCGGCAATGATGCTCTGAACTGTGTGTTCGTCAATAAACATATCGATCATACGCGTAGATCTCGGCAAAGATTCTAAAAATGTTGATATTGTCATGCTGTCCAAAATTTTTATAAATTCTTACCAACACTAACAAGTGTTGAATTTTCAACCAATCCACTCTCAACAAATTCGTCGTTCCAAATCAAGTCACTTCTCATTCGAATATCAACATGATGTTGAGTCATGGCCACAGACTGCATTGTTTGGATCAACGTAACTTCTGGTGCGTGACTGATTGTCAAATTTGTTGGAAATTGGTACAACTGTGCCTCAACCCATGGGAGCCAGTGGTTTCTCATCATGTCACAGTACTCTTCTTCCAATGTTCTACGGATTGCCCTTGTGACACTTTGTCTGAACCAGTGGAGAACGTCGGCTGCCATGCTACCCTAAAATAATTGTTATATATTTTCGTTCGTGATGATTTAAACGTACATCGAATGCAACTCTTAAGTCCCTTATTTGAGCCACACAATGGTGAACCTCAACTTCATTGTCTTGTGTGATTTGCATCGCAATCTCTGATATTAAACCCGTCATCTGCGCATGGATTTGTCCTTCAAGTGGAATTTTGAGCATGTGCAAAAATTGGGATTCTACTGACCATTCTGCAGAAACCTATAACAACAAAATTATTTGATATTGTTAAAAATAAACAGTTTTACTTGAGCATAACCACTTAATGTTGACATGTATAGGAAAGAATGATCTGATGGTCGGAATCTGATTAATGGTGGTACAAATCGTTTCACAGTTATATTGGACACTGTCATTTCTCCACCAGCAAATGAATTATAGAAAGATTGCCGAATTTCGGGCATTTTCATGTGCGGTCCAGCCATTGACAACCATTGTCGTGTAAAGTTCGCAGCTTCGTGAAGACCAAATTCGTTAACTCGTAGAACTAAGCAATCATAATTCTGCAAACAAATTAGGAATGTCATAGAATTTCAGATAGATATTTATTACCTGTAGTATGGAAAATAATAAAAAGGGTAAAATATACATAATCGCTGTAATGTTGGAACAGTTCGCACCCAATGAACTTCAATACTGTTCAGCTGTCGGCCGTAGTGGTGGTCTGAGTTGCAAATAAAAGCGATATGGTGGATCACGAAACAAAAAAAAAAGAGATACGCGTAATAGGAAAAAAAATATAGTGAGGCAAGTGTTTTTCGGGTCATCTGTGTTTGGAAAGTGCTTAAGTTTTTGCGTTTCGAGAATCTTGGATTTCGATACGTTCTATTGAATGTTTTTTAACCGATTTCTAAACGGATGAATTACAACAGAAACACATAAAGACGCCAAAATAGAGCCGAAATAGAAAAATGAGAGGCGTTCAAGTGATGCAAAAATATCTGAGACTATGTAAATAATAGAAAAATAAAATAAAATGATGTTAGAAAATACGGTTCGCTCAGAAACAAGTAACCTATTTCTTTTTTGACGGTCAAAATCTCAGTGAGAAGAAGAGCCCGTGAAGAATGAAAAAGCGTGCAAGCTTTGAGAACATTATTTGCTCAACCGTTGCTATCAGGTGTAACCAAATACAAAACAAAACATTTGAAAATCGGTTGTTCGCACTTGAAAATACTTTGAATCCCCGATCTCAGTAGATATCAAAAAATTTCAAATGGAGAATGTTTTGAAAAATGGAGAACGAAACTGAGAAATTGTTAAGAAGGGTAAACTGATTAAAGTGACCCCCCGACACAATGATGCCCGATGATAACAAAGAAGCACTAAACTGTGATTAAGAGATTGTCTGGAGAAAGCGATACTATTTGTGTATGATTCGTTTTTTTTATTTGAGCCGCCGGCCGAAAAGATACAGCCTCAATTGCGATTCCAAAAAAGGCGATTCAATTTTTTGATGATATACTTTTCGTTCTTGACAGCGAAGTTGACAAGCGTAAAGAAAACAAAACAGAAAAATTGAGCGGATGAGCCGAGTGCGAAACGAATAACGGTCACGTTGAACAAAACAGAGTAGTAGTTGATAAAAGATATTTTGTGCTTTTTTGAAATATGGTTTGGTATTTAAAGACGTTGGTGACACCTTTTGCAATCAAGACATGTATTACGTTCTCAAAAAACTGTCTGATGTAGAGAAAATAAAAGAAAAGATGTGGTGACTTTCTTGATTTGAGGTCCCGAATAATAATGGGGGAAAAGTTGAGATGCTCAAAATTGAAATCTCATATGAAGAAGGTCAAAGAAATTTGTATAGTTCTCAAAAACTAACTTTCGAAGCGAAAAATTTTTTGTCATTTGAAAATCAAAACACACCAACGTATTTTTGTCACTATTATGCTACTTCGTTGTCACTATGATGTCAACACCTTGTCACAATGATGCCAAACCGTGTCACTACAATGTCAACTCTTTGTCTAGGTGTTGTCAATACCGTGTCACTGTAATGTCAACAACTTGTCACAATGGTGGCAACCCGTGTCACTGCAATATCAACCCGTGTCACTATAATGTCAACCCGTGTCACTACAATGTCAACTCTTTGTCTAGGTGTTGTCAATACCGTGTCACTGTAATGTCAACAACTTGTCACAATGGTGTCAACCCGTTTCACTAAAATGTCAACTCTTTGTCAAGATGTTGTCAATACCTTGTCACTGTGATGTCAACTCTTTGTCACTATGGTTTCAACATGTTAAAAAGAAAACAATTTTATGTAGTTTTCAGTTCCGTTTGAAATATATCGGCCGAAAAAATTTCTCTCGGTGAAGCTCGGGCTTTACGAAGGATTGCGAAAAATTTCCAGTGCTCCACAGTTTCCTGCAGTTAAAAAAATTATTGTAGAAAGTTAAAAATTAAATTAGAATGATTGAAGGTGTTCTTTTTCAATATTATCAGACGATAATTTGGAATTTAGCATTATAACAAAATTTGGTAAAAATTCTAAATTCCAAAACGTTGTAAAAAGCAAAAAAGACGCAGATTCGAAGGAATTATCCTCCAACCGAACGATTTGAAAAGTGCACACATCAAAATACACAAATAAAACATGTTGCAAAACCGAAATGCAAATTTTGGCACGTCGGAGTTCACCGGGGTGAGTTTTCGCGAGGGTGTGGGCACATATACAATAAACCTGAACAACAGTACTCGGCCAGTGGCGAGCAGACAATGGATTTGTTTGTTGAATAGACTGTCTGAGTATGGGTTACAGTTAAATTTTCCATAAGTACACTTAACTGTCTGGAACTATAGAACTTTTTGAATTTTGATGTTGTTTATGAGATTTACGAGTTACTTTAAAATAAAACAAATAAAAAAGCGACGAATAATGCAGAAAAGCAAATTTATACACTGTGAAATTGAAATTTATAAAAATAATCAATCTTCAAACTGCTCGGTAAAGGGATATTCCGGGTGGTTTTGCCTGAAAAACTTGTTCAATTTTGAAACGCAATGAAATTCTAAACCTCGAAGGCCATAAATATAGTCGACCTCTGCATTTGATACGGTTAAGGTCGCGAATATCAGCATCTGTTAGGAAAAAGTTAAAACTGTCAAGATTTTCTTTGATCCTTTCGGGATTAGTGCTCTTCGGGATGACAATTACATGACGTTGCGTCAAATGTCTGAGCAATATCTGAGCAGGGGTACGCTTGTATTTCTCAGAAAGACGTTGGAGAATTGGCTCATCTAATGGTGATTCTTTAGGCCAGCCTTGTTCGTCACGACGACCTGGAGCACCAAGTGGAGCATATGCAGTTATGGTAATATTAAGAGATTGACAAAGCACAATGAGCTCTCTCTGGGACCAATGCGCATGCATTTCGATCTACAATATGTTGATTTTTTGCAATTTTATGACTAGTTTAAAATTGATTACTTGTAGATTATGTGGTTTCACTGTTGCAGTGCTGTACACCACTTGAATCTGATCCACATTAAAATTGGAAATTCCAATAGATCTTGTCAACTTGAGATTATAAACCTGAAACAGAAACAGATCGTCGAAATGTAAATACAGAGATCAACAATTCTCACGTTCTCCATTTGTTTCCAAGTCTCTACAAGATCCATCTTGACATTTTCGGCCACAATCTTGCCGCTGGCTGTTTTTCTCTCACGAATCGCACACGGCGAATGGATCAAATAAAGATCCACAAAGTCCAACTGCAGTTCATTAAGCTGTTTTTTCAAACAATTTTCCACGTTTCGGTGTGCGTGACATGGCAATTTTGTTGTGACAAAAATGTCGCTTCTCTTTAGTTTACCCGCTTCAAAGTATTCTTTCAACACTTTTCCAATGATTTTTTCGTTTCCATACCTAGAAGTAAAATGTGTTTTGCTTTCAACAACTCAGTTTCCATTTTTATTTACTCACATCTCTGCGGTGTCTATATGTTTATATCCAATGTCTAGAGCGTATCGGAGGGATGATTCTAAAACTTCATCGGAACATTGCTGAAAATTGACAATTCCGACCGTATTAAAGGAAAACTAACCTTTCCTCCTGTGCCAAATCCAATAAATGGAATATCAACATTATTTCCCATTCGAATTTTTGAAGGCATTCTTTTAGCTGAAAATGAGAAAATGACAGATGAGCAAAATAACAAAAAAATGAAGAATTTCAGTAAAGAAGGCGCAAACACTGAAATTCAATACTTAACAAAATGAGAAAGATAACAAGCATTGGCATTCTTGACAAAATCTAGTGGCTAATGAAAAACTGAAGAGAATGGGAGTATTCAGAACATTCATTTGTAGTAGTATGCATACATATGTATAGCATATTTATCACCAAAAGCAGGATTAATGTTTCTTGACATTGGTATCAAAAAGACTCGGCTTCATAACGGAAATTAGATGCGAATATTTTATACTCACACTGGCCAGAAAAAAAAGTTTATGAAACGTATGCATGACCGATAAAGACATTGAGATGATGACTTTTTTGAGTCAAAATTGAATGGAATACCAAAAAGGGAGGGAAATGGGATGAATGAGATAAATGTTGTTGCAAGGAAATTAAAAAGAATATGGAAACATCAAAAAGTATATTTGAAGAGGAGAAGATAGGTTAAAAGAGCGAATAACATGGAATGTATATTTCTGGAAGAGTTTAATGGAAGCAATATTTTTTTTAATTGGTTGTATAGGATCTAACAAGGGGAGTTTTTACTTTTGTCAGGTTGAATGTTGGAAAAAATATATACAGGATGATTTTATATATGTTATTCCAAAGAGCTTATAAATAGTTTCGAAATAAAATCTCACAATGTTGGGGTTGTTCCAGATAATTCCGGATAAAAATTAGGAAAAAATCTTAACCAGAAATTAATCTTAGCTCTAATAAGCACATAAAAGAATTTATCAAAATTATGAATCCTACCGTATGCCTAATAGACTTTAGTTCAAAAGGTTTCACATTTTTTGCAAGTATATAGTTTTTGATCAATGAATTCAACAATGAAAAAAAATAGCTTAAAGGAGGGTATCACAGAGAAAATAAATGACGTTAAATCGCCGAAAAATGACATAGTTACGTTATAAATGGGCTAAAAAAAAATTTAATTCACTGAAGAAAAAACGGAAAAAACGAGCTACCTGGAAAAATGTTTCAACCGCGGAAGAGTTTTAGTTTCAAGTCTGCGATAGTTTGGGTTCCTAGGCCACCTATTAAATTTGTGCATTTTTATGCATTTTTTGTTGCTTTTTTGCTTTTAAAATGAAAACCGATATAAACACTTTACAGTTTACATTTCAAATGTAAATAAACAAACAAAAATGAACAAAAATGCACAAATTGAATAGACGGTCTAGAAACCAAAACTCTTCCGCTGCGGAAACTTTTTTGCAGCCCGTTTTTTCCGGTTTTCTTCCACGAAAAAAATTTAAATGTTCTTAAAATTTCAAAATTTGGGATGCTAAATTGCAACCTTGTGCATATTAGCAATGTTTAAAATTTACCCGCTTCCGAAGTGAGCTCTTTCTAATGAGCTGAGCCATCTAAGCTAAGCTGCTCTTTCTAATGAGCTGAGCCATCTGCTACATTCCTTTTTTAGTAAAGTATCTTATTAAAAAACAAATCAAGAAGAACTGCAATCAGATGGCAACTGTTGCTATATTAATTTGATTTAACATTATTATGCAAATAATGAAAAAAGAAAAATAGCAATAATGCGAAACAAAAATGGTAATTAAAATTTGCGAAGACACTTTTGTCTAAATAAAATTTTTAATATTAGAAAAAACCGTTCGAAGTAGAATCTAAAGATTAGAAATAATCAACGGATACTGAAAAAGACAAAAATTTAGAAAAATAAAAGAAATTTTGATTCTGTTTACAAAAAATTTAACAAGTGAATGTTTCACAATTCAACGCTATCCACTTTTTTTTACAATTTCAGCTAATTTGTAACTTTTAAAACTGGTACTTTGTTAATGAAATAATCATATTTCAACAAAAAAAACGTGTAAGATACATACAATACTGTTTACAGACATCACTAAACAAAAATGTATTAATTGTGAACATCTACAACAAATGTTGCAAAATGTTGAATTATGCCTCCCTCTGATGTTTATGTTAGGTCAACTGATATTATTCAAATAGCAAGAAAAATTTACATACAAGTGCGTTTAATTTAAAGTCACGTGATTGTTTCAATAAGGTGCAAAAATATAAGTGAAGATTGTGTCGAACAAATATGTATATATTGCAAAAAATGGCTTCGTCTCTTCCAATTGAAGTGAGGAAATGAAGAAAAAAAAACAATTGTGAGGTAGAGGACATGTTTTTTTATATATGAAGGCATTTTTTTTTTCAAAATGTTTCCTATTGTGTTCATGTGACTGCTCTTGTTAATTAAAGTACATGTATTGGTGTTCGAACGAGGTTCAAATTTTAAATATTGACTTAGCTCTCGAAGTGGTTTAAAATTTTAAAGCAATTGGAATTTTACGACCGTTATATTAACCTATTTCATCTTATGTATGTCCATTTAATTCATCTCAAAAAAAATGCTATTAAAAATAATTCACCAAAAAATCAAACTCGAACAAAATTTCTAGAAAATGCGTGCAATTTTTTTAAAATTTGATAAGAATATTCATGAAAAAAAACTAAATATATCATGATCGCTTAACATATTGTTTGGGCATTTTTTGTTTACTTTTTTCTAGAGTCTGTCTATAAAACGCACTTTTCAGATAAGAGAAGAAAACATTGTGCACAATATAATTCTGTTGTGTATGTTCGTACAAAAATATGTTTGGGAATTTTTTTTTGGAAATATATGTACTTAAAATATAGTTTTTAAACAAATTTGTGGATTTTCTGGAATTTGGGAAGTGGAATGCATGAAAAACCTCATTACAAAAACTAGAAAGGGGGTAATTGATATGAAACACATATTCCTAATATGTTGCTTGCCACATGATTAGTACTAAAACATATGAAAACGGAATTCATTTAGACGAATGAGTTTTTTTTTGAAACGGGTAGTTCATGAAACATTTTTAAGGTCGATCAATCAACAGTAAAGCATTCTTCTAGAAAAAAATAACCGGAAATTTATTAAAAATAAAATAAATATAAAAATAGAATTTGTTTGGTTAAAGAACAATTCCTCATTTAGTTGGTGTTACCTAGGCGAACAACAACCATCTGCTCAGTTTTCTGAAAACATAAAAAGTAAAAACGAATAATTGAAAAATATGTGTTGTAACCATGGAGAATCGCTTTCTGATGGGATTGAATAGCCAATTACGGAATTGAGAATTCGCAATAAGCACAATAAGCCTATAACAAAAGAGAAACTGATAAAATGTTAATCCTTCGAAACAAAAACTAACGCGTCCAAACCAAGTGCTATTATAATTGAAAACGTTGAGAATAGATAACAATACCAATAAGATATAAGATCCGAGTCAAGTTTGAGAATTAAATTAGCCATATAAGAATAAACACAAAATTCACCAAAAAGCAACAAACCTTGTCCGATAACCTAAAATTCTCTTTTATTTCACAAAAAATGAGGGCATACGTTTTCTATTTGTCATAAAATGTATGAAACTTTTGTCTCATCATGTGATTTAATCTGTACATCTAGCTTGGACACATGATGATCTTTGAAACTTGAAAAAGACTATTATGCAGTGTGCAAATAATCAACAACTCGAAATATTTATATGAACTTTGAGAAGCTTCCTATTTTTTTGTTATCACTCATGTTTTTGATAGGAAGATTAAAAATAATTTTATATTATATTTTTTTTACCTGATAAGTAAACATAATCTCGCTTTTACGAATTTGTGAAACTCTTGAACTTTGCTTGTTCTTATAATCCTGAAAACCAAATAATAAAACTTTCATAATTATAATATTATGAATAATAATAATAATACCCAATATTTAAAAATAAGTATAATTGAGCATAGGTCAATCCCAACAATTATAAAAACTGTATAAGATTGTGAGAAATAAATTACAAATTGCAATAAAATTGAGCAGCTCTTTAAAAAGAAGATTCTAGACAATCGAGATGATTTTTTGAAAAAAAAATACCTCTGGTGAACTGAGGGCCATAATGAACCATCCATACCGAAAAAAGCCAAATTCACAATGTCCTGTAATTTTATAACTTTTTGTGATACTTATCCAATTAAAAAATACTTATAAATGCAAAATAAACAGTTACTCCAAAAGCGACCAGCCAGCAAACCAGATTCAAAAAGATTGGAATATAAAATCTGGAAAAATAATGTTTTTTGCCCCCATTTTTTGGTTTTTCGAGTACTTGTCAGCATTTTTTCTATACCACATTGGAAACGATATTGCTAGTAAGCGATTTGCAGATATTAAAATATGTGTCAAGAGACTACAAAATTTGCAAATACTCATTAAAAAACCCAGAAGAGTTATATAATTGAGAATTTTTCGAATATCACTAGAAAAGATTGTCTTGAAATATAAAAATATATAGAAACTTACATGGCCACCAAGAATAAGTTTACGAAAAAATGAAGGAGCAAATATGTAAGATTTGAAATAGCTTGATTTGCAGTTAATTGAAGAAACAATGACTTTTGGACAAACTTTCGAACCCCGACAAGAATTCCGGCGTTTAGAACAATGCCCAACATCGAAAGCTGGAATTGTGTTATGGGAAAGCCCTGGGGGAACGAAACTTACTATAACTGAGAGGCTTCCAGCCAACACATCATCTGTCGTGTGAACGTAATCGTTCGACAGCAGCATTCCTGACTGATCGGCCATTAGTTTAGAAAAAAAATTTGAAAAAAAAGGTAGTAGTAGTTTTTTTTTAACTTTGAGAAAAAAGTGCGATTGAGTTCAAATGATTATACGTTGGTCAAACATGCCATTACATGTTTCAGCGAAATGGCCATGTGGTACAAGTTGTAGTGAAAATTAATAATAGGGTAGTCCCTGGTACCAAAAATAAAATTCTTTTGAATGTAGATTGAGCTTTGCTACTATAAATGACACGCCCCCTTACGTACTATGAGAATATTATCTTTATAACATGACAGTTTTCATGGTTACTTATAGTTAACGTTTTGGAGTTATTGTTATGGATCATTGCAGAAACTTTTAAAAAATTTCGGAATCTTTAAAGAACATGACAACCGAATCGTGTCTCGCAAGGAAATAAGAAAACAGGAAGCCGAGATTAGATGAGTACTGAAATAAAACCTATTTACTGAAAATAACTAAGATTGCTAAAAAACTATCCGGCATTTCGTAAGTTTCATTACTGCTTCCCTTAAAACTGAAGAATGACAATTGGTAAAAATGAAACTTTTTCAATGTCATCGTTAAAAAACCATTTGGAAAAACTATAGAGTACAAAAATGCTATTGAATGTCTGCTAAAAACAACTTTCAAGCTAAATGTTGAAATTTTCGATTTTTGTACAATCGAAATCCTAATGCCCAATATTATTGATTCACCAAACATAATCTAAATCGAAGAAAAACAGATTATATTTTCGCGTTTGGCTTTCGTAAGATTTTCTCAGATAATGTGTATTAATTTTGTAATCTGATACCATTCGTTTTGTATTTCATAGTTCGAAATTTCTAAAAAACGTCTCGAATTTTTTTCCGGCAGAAATCGGAATAATGGACGTCAGGAGTATTTAAAAAAAACAAATATAATACAAAGCAAAAAAAAAAACATGAAAAATGAACGAAGAAAAAACTAAAGTACTTAAAAACGAGTGAAGCAGCAGTAAAAACCAGTAAATGATCGGTGAAGCAGCAATGGAAAATAGATAGCTCGATTTTCTCACAATAACAAAAAAATATTGGAACCGTTCGAGATATTTAGTTTAGTGCAAATTTTTGAATTTTAAAAAAAGAACTATACGCCGGTTATAAATGTCGCTTAATTTATTTGAAATTCGATTTGATATATCGAAACGAAAGTGAAAAAATCGCAAAAATAAGGGTATCGAATTTTGGTCAAAAAAAGCAAAAGATTCTACCACATTTGCAGCCAAGTTTTTTTTGTATTTTATTTTTTTGCAATTTTCTCTACCATTTCGGAATATAAAATTGAATTTCATATCAATTATGCAACATTCATTGCCTGCGTAAAGTCCTCCTGTACGGTTAAATACTCATAGCATGCACAGAAAACCTTTATTGTTGTTGATAAAATTACAAAACTTCAAATAAAACAAAAAATGGCTAAAATGTTTCATCCAAACTTTTTTCATACTCTGCTCTCGCCCCAGTTTCACTATTTTCTGGTGGTTTGTATATCAAATTTTCATAATCATTCGGTTTCGACAGATCCAAGTTACTGTAATCTGAAATAAAACAAAATGTAAGTATTAAAATATTTAATTTTTAACCATCTTCATCGCTGTATAAAATCGTCTCATCCATCTGATAGTGTGCAATAGGGTTAGAAGACAATTCGTGCTTTGTTGTTCTGAAAAACAAATGTATTAATGAAAAAAGAAACAAAAAAGATAATACCTCAAAATTTCATCAAGACCATCGTCATCATCATCAATGTTTGATGGGGGATCACCAAGCAAATAGTCTTCTTCATCAGAATCTAACAACTCCTTTCTGAATTTTGCATCATCCCACACCGGGTTGTCAAAAAATATCATTGTGGTATCCGCATCTTTTGTACTCTGTCGAATTGGGCCGCCTTGAAATAATATATTTTATTTGAAAATGTTTTCTTAAACCTTTTTTTTTTAGATTAGTTTAGGAAATAAAATATATTTTTTGTGCAAATTTTATTCAAATAGATCTTTTTGCCAACCTAAAATAAGCATTAAAAAATCGATCTCTTCATCTACCAGACTTCAATATAGTTTTTATCAAAATAAATGTTTTGATCTTTTTGTTTACTTGTTTATGACCCGGGAGGTTTTGAATTATTAGCAGGCAGTGGGGGAGGGAGGGGTAGACAATGTTCATTTGTGTCGCGTCCTTCCTTCTCTCCAACTTTTTTATTTGCTAAATTTTGCGAAAACATGGATATGTGGAAACTTTAAAAAAAACGTTGCAAAAGTGTCGATTTTAATAATTTTTCGACATTTTGTTATATTTTTTTTTGAAGTTTCTATATGATTTTTTAAAATTTTCAAAAAAGTCAAAATTTGCAATGTTATTTTTCCAATTTTGTTCAGTTACATTCTCTTTATTTGATTTTCAGGTCAAAATTAGTATTGCCTCAATTTATAAATTAACCTTGAATTTACAACTATTCTTTAAAAAATTGTTTAGCCGTGTTGGGCCCAGGAAACTTTAAAGGACAGCTTAAAATTTTGTGTCAAAAAATAGCGAAAATACCATTTTCAAACTGTTTCTGCATTGAATTATTTGCAATTTTTCAAAAAACCCTTTTCAACCTACGTTTTTTGTTCCCAGTGACCATCGATTTTAGCTCTTCCGGGAGTGGTGGAAGCGGTGTTTCTTCATAGGATCTAGAATTCTGCAAACAAAAATAATGTTTTTCATAAAATGTCTGCAACAACAATTGTATTTTGAAGATACAATACCGTTATTTAACCCTTTAATGAAAAACAACGAAATTTGAAAATTCAAATTTGAATTTACCGCCAAAAAACAAAGGCGCACACATTTCTCAATGTCAACGGTCTCAGAGCGCGTCCCTTTCCTTGCTGTTCGCACGCCTGCGTCTCGCACAAACAACACACTGTCTCGCTTGTTTTTTAATGCCGTTCGCTAACCTTCTTTGCGGCCCTTTCCATTATTTCTTCGAAAACTCGTGGTTGTGGTTTTATTGAAGTTTTTGACGTTTCTTAAATGTTTTTATTTTAACTCTTGTTCATTTTTTAAACGGAAAACTTACCAGGGTTTTCATGGTGGTTGGAATTTTCACCCTGGTCGAGGCTTTCGGAAATTGTTCGCATTCTTCTCAATTCTGTTAAATTTTGTAAATTCATAACTTTAACTTTAAACAAAAAAAAACTCACTTGTTGTCGCAATAAATCTTTCATGGAATCGTCCACACTCACGGTCGCATGGCCACATTGGGCAGTATAAATATATTTTCTTTTCTGTCAATTGTCTGTACATTTCTGCGAAAAAAATAATATGATAATATAACAATTTCCGAGCTGAAACTTTGAGAGATTGTTTAGTTACAGAACTTTTTCTAAAGGGATTAGTTTTTTTTTCTGAACAACGTATGTGATATGGCGTTTCTATTAGCAACATAAACTCTTAATCACTTCATAATATAACAATAGATTAAATAGTACTTTAACAACAATTGTTCCTCGTTTTTTTTTCGTGATAAAAATTTATATCTAAATAAAAATGAACATTTTCAGAAACTTGTGTATAAAATGAGTGACTCAGACAAGGAGAAAGAAAAACACAATGATGATTCAAAAGACTCGGTTGAGCCGAAAAAGGAAAAGATTGAGGTTTGCTTCTTTTTTTATAGATTAATATCATAATACAAAAGATAAAGAAGCCTTTGAATAGTCAGCAGTTTCAAATCTTATTCAAAAATGAATTAATGAATATAGAGAAAGATTTCAGGATCCAGAAAGCGAGACTGAGGATCAGAAGCCTTTGAAGGAGAATGAGAGCAAAGAAGATGTTAAAGTAGAAGAAGAGGAGATTGATGACGAAGAAGAGACTGTGATTCCGCCCCCAGAGGTAATATGCAACTTTTGAACTGGGATTTATTTTCAAGAATATGAAAAGGAAGAGGGTTTACTGAAACTGTTTCACTCCCAAAAAATGGAATGTTCTCAAAAAATCGAGGAATAGATAACTTAATTGCGCATAAATATGAAAGAATGATGTTTGACCAAGATTTATAGGAGGTTTTTTCAATAGTACGCGAATCTATCGAAAAAAATCATTGGTTTCGTTTTATTCCAATTCACGGAGAGTAAAATTTGTACTCTTGTTGACCAGATCTTGCGGCTCCGGAAGATCTGGAATGACTGGAGTGAGATAAAGCTACCGCAATCGTTTTCTTTTGGAAAAAATGAAGGCTGCTGAAAAAGTTCGGCCTGGATGCTAAGAAACTCTAAAATTGTTTAACTGCTATATGCATAAAGGCGTCTCAAAGTCTAAAAATTTGAAGAACATACACTCATCAGTGATGGATTAAAATCTAAAAGTTCAAAATTAGATTCACTACATTCAATTCATTGTTTTTATAGGTCGACGTCTCGCAACTTCATTCCGATCCAGCTTTTGCCACGATTTGCTGTTTTTTCAACAAATTTTCCTTTGTCGGCGGACTCAAGCAGCTGTCGTTCAAGAAATTGGAAGAGCTTATGACGACTTATGAAAATAACAGAGGTAGAGGAAATTTAAGGAAACTTTTAAAAACCGTAACAAAATGTTCTCTTTTTCTTCAGTTCCAAAAGAATTGGTCGACGTGTATGTGCAGCTTTTGCGCAGAATCAAATTTCAACACGCGCATCCAAATAATTGGGAGAGGCAATTGAAGAAATTTTTGGCGGTGTTTCCAGCAAATGATGATGATTTATTGAATATTGAAAGGTGAATCATACTTTTTAAATTTCAAAGAGCTGTTTTTTTAAATAATTTTCCTTTTTTTCAGATTTGGTTATGCTCATACACCAATCGCTTCGAAATTACAAATATTGAAAGCACTTTGTGATAGCCAAATTGATGTCAACAGTCGCGTTCGTGATGCGGTATGTCGCTGAAATTTTGTGAATTATTGAATTGATTTGAGTTTTCTTCAGATTGCGACTTCTTGCAGAACAATTGATCTTCGTTTGATACCTGTCGGAACAGATAGATATGGACAATCGTATTGGTACCAACAGGATAACGAATGTAATCTTAGAATGTACACTGAAGAGGTTGATGATCGTTCGGGTGGTACTTGGAAAATTGTTGCTAAGGATTTCGACGAGCTCAAATCATTGATTGAACAGTTGGCTAAAGATGATTTGGGTTATGATAAGAAAACCGATCCAATGGAGAAACAGAAAGAGAAAGATGTGGGGAGAAAATTTGGTTTACAGATTTAATTGATAATATTTCAATTTTCAGGCCGCAAATGGAAAACCACTTCCAATCGGATTCACAACCAAAAGAGGAACTTACTTAGACACTCATGTTGGAGAAGATCTCGTCAAAGAGCTCAAGGATTTATTGACAAAACAAAAGGAATTGCGACTTCAGAAGAAGGAAACAAAACCAAAGGCGAAGCGGGAGCAATCAGATGAATCTGAGCCGGAAGCCGAGCCAGAACCGGTCAAAGAAGAGTTGGAGGAATCGTTTGATGAGCGTAGATGTCTTCCACGTCGCGGTGCTTCGATTCGGGCTGCATCAAATCTCAAAAAAGCCTTGACGCCTGCAAGAAAGGCCGCCACACCGGATGCTAGAAAAAAGAAGGTTCCGGAAAAGGAGAAAAGCGTAACGCCGGTTGAGGAAGAAGTGGATGATGAGGATGACGAGGATGATGAGGACGACGATGAAGAAGATGAGTCTGGTGCTTCAAGTGGCGATGAGTTTACACCGGCTAGCGAGAAACGGAAGAAGGGAAGGAAGAGAAGAGGGTGGGTTTTTTTGAAAAGATTATTTTTAATTTAAAAGAGCCTTTTTTTCCAGAAAAAGAGAATCCAGGAAGAAAAAGTCTCCACTTGAGGAATCAGACGATGATGAGGAAAGTGACGAAGAAGAGGTAAACATATCGTTGTAAATTTCAAACAACACTACAATATTCATTTTTAGGAGAAGAAAGAACGAAAAGTGGCGACTGGAGACAATGCGTGTGGTAAATGCAAAAAATCCAACGACTGGGATGTACTTCTTCTTTGTGATTGTTGCGATGATGCGTGGCACACTTATTGTCTCAAGCCGATTCTGTTTTATGTTCCTAATGGTGATTGGTTCTGTCCAAAGTGCACGCATGGTAGATTGGTTGAACGGCTCAAAGAGGTTTCGAAACAATTGGAAGAGGCGTTGGCTATAAAAGCAGTTGAAGATAAGAAGTTTGTTTCTTTTTTTAAGATGTTTAAGATATTAAAACAATGCTTTGTTTAGGAAACAAGCTGCCGCTGATCGTTTCAAAAGAGAAATGGAATTCATGTCCGCTGCAAATATCATCCCAATGGCTGACGTTTTCAATCCAGTTGCTCGAGCAGAAGTAGCAAGCTCTTCTTCGGAATCAGATGATGATGGTACACAGCGTCGCTGTAAGAGAAAAGCGGCAAAGTATGGTTATTGCATGACATTTCAGAATTATCTATTAAATTTCAGACGACTTGCTGGTGTGACTAGAAAGCCGGTCCAACCGCTCAGCTTTTATCATCAGAGTGAGAGAAGATCCTGCAGACAGCGGAGCAAGGTTGATTACAAAGGTGAAAACTTTGATGAGATGATCAATGAAGCTATGGAAAATCTGGACAGTGAAGCAGTGAAGCCAAAAGAGCCGAAAGCAGAAAATGGCGACAAGCCGAAAGAACCTAGAAAGCCAAGAAAGCCAAAGTTGAGTGATCTCGATGCTATTGCAGACAGTGATGGATCGGATAATTACGTAGCGTGAGTTTTTTCTTGTAACCCCAATGATTGGTTTATTTTTATTAACCGTTTCAGGTCTGACAATGAGCCAAGCGATGCGGAGTTTAACAACGATGGTGATTCGGGTTCTGACTTCGAAGATGAGCTTCCACGCACTTCAAAGTATCGTACTCCTGCGCGCAGGTACTGAATATTGCTGTATTTGCTTTTTAAGTAACGCTTCCTTTCTTCAGATCTACTAGACGTGGAGGTGGTGGCGGCAGACGCGGCAGAAGAAACCGCAGTTTCTCAGGATCGGATGGCTCAACTGAGCTTTCGGACAATGATTGGCAATCTGGCTCAGATTCGGATGATTACAAGAAAAAGAGAAATAAGAAGAATGAGAGTGATGAGGAAGTTCAACGAACCAGCACTGGAAGACCATTGAGAAAAGCTGTTGTGAAAGCCACTACTGCACCACGTGGAGCTGGTTCGGATTACGAGGATGAAGATAATGAGGAAGATGCGGATGATGATGAGGAGGTGAAAGGGAAGAAAAAGAATGATGATGACGAATTTGAAATCAACGAAGATGAAAACCCAGATGAGGAAGATGATGAGGACGAAGCCGAAGAAGAAATTGAGGTTTGTGGCAAATATCAAGAAAAGATTGAAATGGTATTTAAAAACTTATTTTTTAGGATGAAGAATCGCCAGTAGTAGACAATGAAGAGGACGAAGAGGAGGATGACGAAGAAAATGAAAGTGATTCAGGTTCTGATGGAGAGCCGAGAGCCAAGAAAACGAAGCAAGAGTTTCGTAGAATGGCTGGTGCTCCACCATCAAGTTTGCTCCAGAAGTCAAATGTTAAGAAAGCTGTTGTGTCTAGTATCGTACGTAAAATATATCAATTTGGAAGTATTTATGATGGATTTTCAGATGAACTCTTCGTTTGGCATGAATTCTGACTCTGATAAATCGAAATCGCCGTCGCCTGTACAAAAACAAGAAGCTGCAGCGGTCAAGCCGGCAACCATTGAGAAGCAACCAGTGGTCCCAAAAGAGGAAATTGTTGTGAATGGTCCGAAGGAAGACGAGAAGCCTACTGTTGATGCAAAAGTAGAAGCCTCTGTCAAGCCATCGAATGAAGTCTTGACCACTCCTGTTGAAACAAAACCGACTGTTGCCCAACCTCAAGCGCTTCCTAATACAAGCGATATTAAAAGAAGTGCCCCTGCGCCTGTTGATAACGATTCCGTGCTGACACCACCAAGCGCAAAGAAGCCGAGAGCTAGACAACCGAAACTGGCGGCGACAAATATTCCGGTTCCATTGTCAACTGCTTGGACGAATCCCGTATCCCAGCCACAAGGATTGTATCCTTCCCCATATGGTCTTCCCCCACCGCCGCCACTCCCATCAAATCCTTACAAGGCTCGCGCTACTCCAGTTTCGAATCCATATGCACCTGTTCCTCCGCAACAAGTGTACCCCTATGGTTCGCCAACCGTATCCAACCCATATGCAGTTGTTCCACCAGTCCCAATTTCAACAACTGTTCCAAATCCGTATGCTCAACAACCGCCACAAACTCAACAAGCGCGGTAATTTGCATTTTAAAATGATGTTTTTTTAATTTTATAATGCTATATTTTCAGCGAAACAAAGCCCGAAGAGAAGCCTACTTCTAATGGAAGTTACCTTACTTTGTAAGATCTCAACATTCACTATTGGTCCTTCAGAATATCACTTCAACTATACCCGTTCCATGTTTTATATTTTATTTATTTCTCCACGGTTACTGGAAAATTGCAAAT
Organism: Caenorhabditis virilis; assembly: GCA_964036255.1. Lineage (NCBI taxonomy): Eukaryota > Metazoa > Nematoda > Chromadorea > Rhabditida > Rhabditidae > Caenorhabditis > Caenorhabditis virilis. The sequence continues at coordinate 12,810,179 of OZ038420.1, read as the reverse complement.
TGCCCCCCAGATATGTTTTATCATTTTATATTTATTTATCCACGGTTTTTTTGTAAATTCACCCCCCGCCCTCCCCCATCATCCACACCAAAAATGTTTTATCGATATTTTCCATCAGCACTTTTTTTCAAATTCAGCCCGATGCTTTATCAGCAAACTTTAAGATTTCATGTTAATATAATTTATTTTCTTCAATGTGGATTATTCATTCCCCATTCCCCCCTGATCTTATTCAAAAGTAGCATTAATGTTTTGATCATCACTGAACTCGGTTTATTTTTGTTCAAATGTATTGTTTTATTTTCTCTATTTTCATTATTTGAATTGCACAATATTGAATTGTTTTATTGGGAATAAAATGCTGATGGAATATTGATTTTTTTTAATTGTTGAAGCTTTGAAACATGATGAAGCTTTTGCTTCCAAATGAGGGAAATTTGAGTTTTTTTTCGTTTTTTTTCTTGCAATTGTTTATTTTTTTGAGGCTGGCTATAATCGGCCTAAGTGGATCGTATTACAATTGCAATAATAAATCTAATGAAAAAGCATCCTTTTTTTTCATTTTCAACAAATTTGTTAACTTTTTTTGGTTTTGAACGCAATGTGTGTTTATTTTAGCTGTGTTCTAAAAAAAGAAAAATTAATTTAATACTGGAACTATTGATATAAATAAGATATTTCTGTGTTTTTTGAAAAATTGATGATTTGAGGTCTTGCATCTGTTTCAGATTGTGAATTTGAAGATGTATCTCAAAAGTCAGTGAAAAATTTAGGAAACCCAAAGATCTTCTTAATTTCTAAGAGATATTGATTCAAATTTAGATGAACGTAACCAAGAGAAAGATTTCGCAAAGTATTTATTTTTTGGTTTTTGGGCTGTCCTAGGAAATAAACGCAGAAAAGAAAAATTTTAGTCATCCTTGTGAAGCGAGGATAGTTCTTTCGTTAAGTCCTCATTTTCGTTTTTGTTTCTTTTTCATTTAATTTTTATGTTATTGTCAAGATAAACATCTCTGGCCGGTCGTTTTTCGGAGTGTCGTTGGGAATTTCCTCGCAGCGCAACAGCATCGCGCAAGATCAACTGAAAAATTTGAATTTGAGCGTGTTGCGGTCGCGCTGCGAGGAAATTAACAACGACACTACGCAAAACGAGCGGCCATAAATTATTATCTGGACAATACTATGAGTATGTCCCAATTTTTAACATAATTAAAGGGACCTGGTCTTTAAAATTCTGTTCAAACATTAGTTCTTATCCAATGCAACTATGTATGTAGCTCGGAAGTATTGACTGCTACGGTTTGATGCAAATTACAAAAAAAATCTAAATGGTTTTGAAAATTGCATTTATTTTATGATAGTTCAGCGCTTTTTAAAGCATTTTGGTCGAAAGATTCTCATAAATTTCAGTTCTGGTCGCAGCACGCTTTTTCTGAATGTTTGTGAAAATTACCATTGCGCCGCAGGGGTAGCCCTTCTTTACCAGAGGGTGTTTTACCCATAAATAATTGGATTGAGTCAAAAATCAAATGAGAGTTATCTGAAGTATTTTTTGCTTCATTGTTATCAAACGATAACTTATTGGATAAAGATGTTTGACGAAAGTAGCATCTCGAAGTAATTGTTTCATTTGCAGGCAAAGCGAGTTTGGAAGCTCTGGAAGCTCAGTCGAGAACTATGGACAATCAATTAGAACATAATTCTCAAAAAAAATTTTTAGTTTCTCAAAGTTTAAAATGAAATTCCGACCAGAATATCTTAAATTTGAAGCTCTGTATAACCGTCTTTCATAGTAAGATCCATTTTTGATGGCTAGAAAATACGAGTAAACGCTATGTTTGAAATATCTCTAGATGTCATCTTTATTGCTATTGTGCTCCTATTTTTCAGAAAAGCGATTTATTTCACAGCCCAAATTTCTCGAAAAAATACACATGGTGACTTATTCGTGTATTAATCATTGAAGGTGACGTTTAATTCAGGATTTTGAGGAATAGTAAAAGACAAATTCAACATTTCGTCTTCTTTCTTTTTTTCAAGAAAAGAGTGGTTCGATTGGACATTTCTAGTTGTATTCCCTATGTTGTGATTAATATAATATTTCTTTCATCTCAAAATAACTAGGAGACCATTTTAACAGTTTTCGAAAATCCTATTGAATTCAAAGGAAATTTTTCATGATTACTTATCGAAAAAATGTTAAATATAAATCAGCAATTGTGAAATCACGAGTCGTTAAAAACGTCGTTAAAAATGGAGTCAAACCTGAAAGTTTGTCGAAGACCACTAAATAATAGGCAAAAAACTATGATTGCCGGTAAAAATAAATCCTTTTTCAAAAATCTTCATATATTTTAAAGGTTTCACAAAAAATAAAACGAAACGGCAAGAAAGTGAAAAAATGGTAGCGACTTTTTATAGCGATTTGTTTTCATGAAACGTTTTTTCTCTCTTTTCCATCTATCGCTGTACTATTAAATACCATAACGATAACTTTTACCTTGAGGTACGGCAAAGTGATTGATTATGTTTCACAGATTGCGAGAAATGTTGATTTTTCACTAATTTGCCAGGGGTGTCATGAAAAGGGAAAAATTCTGACAAAAAATGATTCATGACATCGGAAAATATCACGTTACGAGAAAAGAAAGTGACACAATCATGTTTAGTGTACTGTTAGCGCATTCCAACCAATTTTCCAAAATTCTCGAATATTTCCAATGTTTTTCTTCAAGATCAGATTAAACCTTGGTTTGACCCCTTTATTTCAACATGTTTTCATGTACTTGTAAATATTTTTTCTTTTAATTATTGTGAATCGTTTTTTTTTTTAATTTTTCTTCAAATCACTCTGGATTTACTTAACAAAATAAATGGCGATGGTAAAATTTTTAATTGTCAGATCTGGATTAGTTAAATTTTTAAGTTGTCAGCTCTTGAATAACATATTTCGGTTTTTACGATGAGAATTCAACTTGAAAAAATGGTCGATTATGCCGCCAAAGAAATTAAAAAATGACTTTCCCATATCTTCACGGTATTGAATGTTTTATTTCCTATGTACGTTCTTGTCAGAACTTTCGTTTACTTTTTAAATAGGCATGAATTCTACTTTGTTAAAAATTAGTTATTATATTAGAAAATAGAGTAAAAATTTTCATAAAAACTTTTCTTGACCAATTATTCAAAGATTATGTTTTCAGTTAACCACGCTGATAGTAGTTGGGTCAAACTAGAAGTATTTTCCGTAGGCGATCGAGCATTCATTACTGTCTCAAACTCCGAACTTACTTTAGGAATATAAAAAATAAAGTTTCCAATTCGTCATTATTAGATATTTGTCATAAATCACTATTCAAATCGCCGAGGAGGGGTTTATCACTGCTTTAAGCACGTTTTCACTGCTTTAAAGACAGTGTCCAGTTAGTTTGACCCTACCTGATTTCAATGTTAAAAATTAGAGCTTTCTCTCATTAGTACAGTGAAATTTATGCAAAAGCATATCGATAAATACACGCCTCATAGCAACGATCTTAAGTTGCAAAAATCAGAATTTGAATGTGCCCCGGAAAGTGCAGAAATTGGCGCGAAACCCAATTATTTGAGTGATGGTTCGACCTTCTGGGCTCTTATTCGAATTTTAAGTGTTCGCTTTGAATTTGAACACTGTTAACTGACACGCCGATGTCTTTAACAACCCTTAAAAGCGTTTAAAAATGGAGTAGGAAGTTTTTAAAAATTATATTTGTTAAGAAATAATTTTCAAAAATATCCAAAAAAGAGCATATTCTCAATAGTTATATTTTTCTCTGATGCTTCTCCTAATCCATTGACTCGGTTTTGTTATTGCTCCACTCCTCGTCATGTAGTTTACATTTGTCGGTTATCAATTAACAACTGATTTGAAACCGAATACCTGAGCGACATGAGTCGGTTATAATTGAGAAGATTAACAAGAAGCAGGTAGCGTACGAGAGTGTAATTTGATGAGTTAGAACATGACATATGTTGCCATGTTCCTGACAAGCTGATTGGCTCGAATTACAGTATACGTTTCATAAAAACCCCGCAACTACTTTCATTTTGTTAAGAAATCAATCGGATAATTATAAATTCTAATTTTTTGCAGTTTTTCTTCAAATATCGAATTTATATTCGTAAACGATCAGCATTTTTGGTTGGAGTTTTTGCTTCGTGTTATATGGCTTTTTGATTTCTCTTTTCATTTCTTTTTATTTTAATGCATGATAAGTGACGATTTAAGTATAATGGATGTCGGTCGGGGGATCCATTTAGATATAAGTTTATGCTCGGTTGAGAGACGAAAAGGTTTGTAATAAAACTGCGCCCCGGAATTGATTGCAGAACAAGATACGACGGCTCATCTGAAAACAATCATTCAATTTTTGTCATAAAACTTTTTCGCACTGGGCCCGCTAGTTTTTTTTCATTTCAAGTGGTAGGTTCTACAACCGACGAACATGTGTTGGATTGGTTTTGACTGTTCAGAAAAAAACGTTCGTTTTATCTTGCGCGGTGGATTGCTTTCCAAATTCAACAGTCTACTTGCAAGTTTCAATCAGGTAAGTTTCCATATCTTGAAAAATAACGAAAAAAGTTTAGAAATCAATTCGGATAGGAGAGAACAGCCCAAGAAACCTATTTTCTCGCTGTGTTCATAAAATCAAAAAGTGACGAAAATCAGGATTCTCAAAAAAATATTTTCATGGCTTATATAATCCTCGAAGAAAACACTATGCCTAAACCTTGCTTAGGGTCCTTCTAGGAAAAGAGTCCTTCCACATCGAGGACCCAACAACGAAAATGTTTTTGAAAAAACTGGGGGGGGGGTCTCAGTTGGCCGAGAAATGGCTTACCTAATTTTGTAGTTTGGGCTGTTTGAGTATGATTTTGATGGGTATTACAATGAACCTATGTTCTCGAAATTTTTCCGATTTTTTATTTAATAAATGCCAACGGACTAGATTTTTATGGACCGAAACATTTCCTTGGTGATTTTTTCGTAGCCTAACATATTTTCTGTGAAGAGTTTGATAAAATTGTAGACGTTAATCTGCAGTTTTTTCAAACAACTGTCAACCAAAAGTCTGTAAAAATAATCACGACACTTCGATAAAGTTATACGTCCGGTTTAAATAAGAAAAAACAACTTTTCTGACTAATTTTTATTTCTAATTCACTAAAATGCAATTTTGGCATACCGTGTGAATCTTTTGTGAGAAATGCTATGCTTTATAATTTCACTGTTCATTCGCCTAGTCCCCCCTGCATCAAACCGTAACACATAAGTATTCAAAAAAGAAGTAGCGTAGTGAGTTGTTCATTTCATTCATTTGATCAATCGGAAATAAACAAAAAAGTATTGCATCTACTTTTGTTGTAAATTGAATAGAACACCCCCTTCTGTACTTGTATTCATTGATGATTATTGCTCGAAATAACACAATTTGCTAAACAAAACAAGAGCAGACCAATGCTTTTTTTTCAACATAAATGTTACGATAAGTGTCGCTGATGAGTCATCTTTAAACAGTGGCTCAATAACTGTTTCAAATGTCGTTTTTGTTTTAATTATAATGCTGATGATACAACAAACTAATGTAATACATAGGGTGGTGCTTTTTTGCGAATTCAATAACAACAAAATTCTTTTGTTAGGATTCATCCAAAAAAAAAACGTTGCTACATATTTATTGCAACAAAAAATGATTACTATTATAAATGTGTCCAGTTTTCCCAGATCGTTTTTGTTTCTCGAACTTTGGAATACAAAAACCTCAGCTCATTGTACTATTTATTACAATTTATACAAAGAGTAAGATGTGATTAGACGTGGGAATAATGTTACCTTATTGCGTTATTTTTATTCGTAATATGGGTTTTTTCATTTGTCGTTCCTCGCCATTTGGGTCTAATTGTGATCGATAGGTATATGTTGCAATGTACTTGTTTTATTTCGCTAAACGGATTTCAAAACATTTCACTAATACGTTATCCTATTTTATATATGTTGCCATTTTTCAGTCAGGTCAATTTTTTTTCCACTGCTGTGGTAATTTTCGTTTTTTAATGAATCATTTAAATTCTTTTTCAAATATTCCTCCACCCCCCACCCCCTAGAAATTCCACTTGAGAATCTAATTTCCACTGCTAGTTACTATTAAAACAACAATTAAGGAATATTTAACAAAAACCCTGAATGAATTGCGTGTTAGGATAAAATCCCCCTAGAATAGTATTAGAAAAGAGAGGCGCCAAATTTTTTAATAAAACCAAACCAGGGCGCTTGTGCTAAATGGCGCGATTTGTTGGGTCATCAAGAGGTTAGTAATTAAATTTGTTAGTGCCACTAACAACGATTTCATATTGAAATCCTTGAGCAAATAGAGAATGAGAATTCATTTTGGCAACATTTCGGCATTATTTTTTTCCTTCAAATGGGATTACATGTGTTCCATAAATTTGTTTTTAGCTCCGCTAAAAAATGGAAATTTTGAAAAATCATCGGCAATTATAAACCAATTGAAAAATCTTAAATACTTCAGTAATAACCAAAGTTATTGTCTTCAACTCATTGTCATGAATTCAATGAATTGGCATAAGTAGTTTTGTGAGCTTTTCTTTTCTGAAAAGCAATTATAATCGAGCACATTTTCTGAGACAATAATATTTTTTTCGTCAACTAATACAGTAGGCGAATGAAAAAATTTTGCAATTTTTGAAAATATAAATATAAAGAACCCTCAAAACCTAGTCAACCATGTTTTGCTACCAATAATTATAGGGTTTGTTTGTTTCATAAGTTTTGATTCGAAGTAGTAAGCAAACGGGCGGCCGTCGATTAAAGGATCAGAAACGAGTTGAATTCGATTTGTTTTTACCACAACTGCAATTGAGAGCACTACTCGTTTACACCAACTGCTAATTCCTTTACGATATTTAAGAAGAATACAATCGTTTTCCTAATAACACGAGTTTTCGCCAATTAACGACTTTTCGACTGGTAGTTGAGCCGATTTTCGAACCAATTACTCATTTTAAAAAGTATTTTTGTTTTTACAATCAGATGACTTTTTGTTTCTCCCCCACACTCCCTCTGTCAAACAAAATAAATTCCCTCAAAAAGATTTGTTTTTGAAAAATGTTTCCAAAAACCCTACATACACGCAACCCATCTTACCATTCCATTTATAACCACTAAAATTGAATAAGGATTAAAATTTGTGTATTTGATTCCACATGAGATAGTGATCAGTATGCATGTAGCGAAATGAGTTTGGGCAAAAAGTATTAAGGGGTGATTAGTTTTAAAAATGAAGACGCTGCGCGACGCTCGCTTATTTTGGCGCTACGTTTTCGATTTCTGGTAAACTCGCTCGAGTTATGGCGATTTGTCTCATATGTGCCGTACAACCGTCATTTTTCATCGAGAGTAGACGCTTTTTCCTCCCCACCATCCGAGTAATTCTTTGGAGAGGAAGAATAAAGAAAACAATGTGATATTCAATGGGCACCCATTTATGATTGATTTACATGTTTTTTGGATAAAATGACACATATTAGGTCGTCAAAATACACGGAATTTTTATATATAAATATATGTTTGATTCGGACTTAAACGAGCTGTTCAATTCATTGGTTCCCCCCTTCCTTCATTTTTCAAAAAAAAAAGGTTTTGTACATACTTATTATTTGCCAGCATCACAAATTTGAGGGGATTACTGTAATGATATTGATAAAATAAGTGACAGTGTTGAATGCTAATATTGATAACGTGATTAGTGAAATTAACGCCTTAACTAAGCAAATTTTATTGAATAGGGTTACAGAAATTGGTGTTATAATCGTAGATTATAAACACGTAAAAAATTTTCGAACTTACGATACGTTTTCTTTTTTTTTTTTTTGCAATGATACTAATTTGATAAGGAGATAATCGTTTTTATGAGAAAAAGAAGAAACATTTCAACTTACATAAGGTTTCTGTTTATGCGGAACTTGTTTGATACACAAGAGAGCATGAAAAGACGAGATCGTTTTCCGAGTTCGAAGAAAAGGAAAAGAGATACGTTTTTTGTGTCCTCCTCCTCCCCACATCACTGATAGATATCGATAGTATCATATAGGACAGTTTTGGAAGTGTCGTAAAACTTGAGAATTTTGCCAAAGTCTCACGATTGCTGATTAAATTAAGAAACGAACAGAAAAATTGCAAGAAAAAAAAGGTTGACGTCCTAATCTTGATTGATCGCCTTTTTTTTCTGTCGGCTATTAGAACCATATAAAAGGTATGACGATTTTTATCAAAAAATAATTAGTGTTTTTAAATAACGTGAGAATGTAGACATAATAATAATAACTCAAAAATTAAATTTAATGAGGACATGAAGGAGAATAACTTCTTAATATATGGTGATAATGTCAACAAGAGGTAATATTCCATATCGAAACACGTTTTTTTTATTTTTTATTTATTTAGCCAATTCATTTACTTTCGAAGTTTTAATTTCCAGACTTCAAATTTCAGTCTTTCTTAATTTGTAAAAACCTTTTGGAAAAATTTAGCGGTTATCATCAACAACAGAAAAAAACGATTAATTTCCCGTTGTTGCGATAGTCAGTAACTTTGCCAAACCAATTTTACCTGTGTTTCTAGATAGAGATCCTTTTTATCTCGTAGGTATAGAATTTTTCAACTTTTTTGGTTAGTTTTGTCAACGTTTTTTATCTTTTTAACTCGACTGTAGGTACTGTTTTGAGGTGTTGTAAAAATGTAAAGAATTCTAGTTTGTTTTCATTAGCTCTGGAATTTGTAGACGATGACTAATCGGATGTAGTAGGATAGGCAATACAGTTTTAAAATTTGCTTTTTGATGAATATTCTGGTAAATGTTTGCGAAATTGTTTTAATGATCATGTTTAATAATTTAATATTCTCAGAGAACTAATAGACATGATGTTCCAGGACAAACATTTGTTATCAAATCTGATCAATCCATCAAAAAAAAAACATTATCATATGTTCATCCCAACTTTTTTCTCACCCATGTCTCCAATTAGTCGTTTTCATTATTACCGCCATCCATATTTGCCAACCCACCCCTCATAGGCGCCGCTCATTCTCAATTGGTCGAAGCAAAACGCTCCGCCTACATTCTCACACATTTTTTTCGATGGTCTTTTTGGGTCGTCAACCATCGTCAAGCCGTCTTCTGGAGCACCGTTTTGGTTTTCCGACCTCCTTTCGAGCCGTCGTTTTGTTTTTTGCTTCTCCCTCTGTTCCGTCAGGCTCGGATAAACGATGGGGGGACAATTCAATTAGCGGTATTTATAGCTCAACTGAATTATGCAAATCCTTAGATTTTACGGGCTTTAAGGGGTCGTTTGGCGGTAGAAAATCTCACTTTCAATAAATGGCTGTGAAAGCATGACCTTTTCTTTGCTTCTTAAAATAAAATGGTTAGAACACTTTGGCCCATTACGCTTCATTTCGCTTCAGCTCTTTTTTGTTCTCAATGTTTCTTCGAACATTTTATTATGTTAGATGATTATGTATATTTTATTATTCTTTTCTTTTTTGAAAATAATACGATGACTATCAAAAAATTATAATTGAAAAATGTTGAATTTTCATTTTTTTTCACACAATTGTTATGTTTTGCCAAAAAATTTATTCATTCTTAATTTAAACAACGATTTAAAAAAAATGCTTAATAGTTTCTCATGTGTGAAAATGATGTGTTTGAACGGCAAATTTTCTAAATAGTGACCTGAATGTGTGTGTGTCGTTGCATGTTAGGATAATGTTTTTCTAATGAGCGTTGTTCAAATCGTTTTCCATCGAAATTTGGCCAATATCTTCACACAAGCACGCCTCATTAATTCGTTAGTTTTTGGCACCTGCTTAAACTGCTTTGTCCACATAATCGTCATCGTTTTCATTTCGCACTTTCTCATGATACTCCTTCTGGATAAGTAAATTTCAGAGTATATTTTTAAAAATTACGGTAGATGGTTATATTCTTCAAATTAAATTCTCTCATTATTTTCGTTATTCAACAACAGTTCTACAGTATGCCGGCAAAAAAAATGCGAAAATAAAGATGTTGTATCATCATTAAATGCTTTTTCAACTTGCGAAAATCAAATTGTGTGCAATAAGGTGCGGATAGTGATAGTCATCATGTTAATCATAAGTGTACATATTGGACAAGCTCATCGCTTTCCAAATATCATTCTAGAATGTTTTCTTCGAAACATTTTATATCGCAATAAAAGCACCGTAACTTTATTTTACATATAAACTTCTTCTTTTTTTCTTCTTTGATCAATGTTATTTGGTAGCTGGTGGTTTCGCGCAAAGGCTCCACGAACGCTCTCCTTTTCCTCAAACATGTCGTACATAAAGCCGAAATGACAGAACGTTTTGCTTATTGGCTCAAATGGGACACAATTATACTAATCCTTTTCGGTAGTTCACTCATATTGTATTGGTGCTAAACATTTCGTCAACGTTCATTTTTTCCGATGGGTTATGGCAACTCCATGTATTTTTTCGTTATAATTTTTCTTTATTTTTCTTTGCCTTGAGCTTATAACCCTTTTAAAAGGTGGCGCCATGCACATTAGCTCGTCTACTTTAGGTTTAATACGCATGTGTTTTTTGAGTGTTTCTCCTTATTATTTCTCCTTGTTGATGAATGATGAACATTTTGCTATAATTCGACAGCGAGCAATCATCCCTTGTTCAAATAATGAATGAACAGTCCAAAGTTTTCATGACTTTCACAACCAATATATTATAATTATACTATTCATTACAAAGTATTAGTTTCTAATCGGATATTTAATATATCCACGCATCAGACGGTCTGAACCAAAAATGATTTCTTTTCAGCGAATTGTTGCCTGAAATGCCCTATAATTAGTATGAAGAAGCGACCATACCGTAGTATTGACAGTTGTGAAAGATGGCGTTTAGGCGGGCCTTCTTAGTCTCAAGGAACAATGATTGTTTGCAAATATATGAGTAATTAAAGGGAATTATCCGTCCATATTTTCCAGTTGATTTAAGCCCCCCTTTTGAATGGTTGGTGCTGCTGACTTATTCTTCATACCAGTCTTTTAGTTTTCTTAAAAACAAATATGACAAAGTTGGTCAGTCACACTCTCCTCATTTTTTTTCTTCTTGTCTAATTCTAATTTTGGTTTGTTTGCCTTATTAATTGATAAACTCCATATTAAATGGATTAGTAAAATGAGTCATTGAAAGTGCCGGAAGATGTTGAAAAAATGTGTTTTTATGCATGCAGAGTACGTACGAGTAGCAAGACAGTTTAGTGACAACCTTTGAGGATCGGATTAGCCTAATCTAATTAACGCAATTCATTGACATATTAGAAAAATAATAGTCCATTCATTTTATTTGTTCTTTGAAAAAAAAACATTCATTTTTCAACAAGCTCATCAAATTTGATGGACTTGCGACACCAAATGACTTATTATATTTCATAGATTTTGGTTATAAGAGGGGAGGAGAACTCAATTCTTCATTCGTGTAGCAGCTCCTCGCAATTTTGGCGCGGTGGTTAGTGGGGTGCTCATGTCGAAAACGCGCCTAATAGACCACCTCAAATGATTTATTTCCTCAATTGCGGCCATTATATTTTCTCAGAGATTGTAAATAAGTAATCTTATTTAGGACATGAAGGTGCCTACCTTTTTTTTCCTCCCCCCCCCTCCCTTCTGCTCTGTATGTTGCTCTGTTTTATTTCACTCCACCCTTTTTTGTGTGGTTCCTTTTTGGCAACAATTTCTTCTTATCATTTTAAATTCTCTTAGACCTTAGCAAATAGTCTAATCTGGTATAAGCCTAATTATTTTTGCGGTGTTGAATTAAAAACTGAAACAACCAAGTTGTGAAAGAGAATTCTGAGGCCTTATTTGCACTTTATGCATCAACGAAAAATTTCATGATTTCTTGAATCATAAGAAAGTTGATGGAAAGATACCCTATACGAGTTTAGATTCAATATTTCTTAATAAATTTTATCATTATTTATCGCTTCGTCTAATACAGTAAGCAGATTATGAACATTTTTAAAATTGTTTCGTGCCCCCTTTTTTATCACTTATTACCATCTTATTTATTTTTGATTCCAATTTTTGTTTTGAATGGAAAATGCTGAAATATTTTTCAGAATTGTAACGGCCATCATCATCTACACTCAAACACCGTTTAGTATATTGTGGTAAATGTGGATGAAGCTCGGTAATGAATTGAATTACTTCTCAAGTTAGAAAAAAGGAAGAAACCAATTCGAATTTTGTCTCGTTTTTTTTATGTGGCGTTTTTATAGCTAGTTGTTTTGTTTTTTTAATAGTGAGAAATTGTTGATTATTAAGCAACGTTCGTGAATTTTATTTCGAGAAACTAATAGTCGATATTATAATGTTGGGACAATATTCAAAGGTTTTGAGGTTGCCAGTGCGAAATTATTAGGAAAATAGTGTTTTTTTTCTCAATGTCCTACAACGTGGAAAACAACCATTTTACATCTGTCACTTGGAATTTCATCGCGAAAAAACTGTCTTTTTTCGATTTTTTGATTCTTTCACATTTCCACATGTCTTTTTCCTTCTGGAAAAAAACCTTTTCAACTAATAGACGCCATTAATATTCACATAAGTAAAACCATTGACAAATCCTTTAACTCAACTATAATAATTCCACTCATTTGCCAAATAAGAAAGCAATTGGGCGGAAAAGTTAGGCGAGGAGGCCGCCGCTGCGCCAAAATCTCATCATTTATTTGAATTTCAACCGTTGCTACGGCCAATATTCATAAAATTAGAGGGTTTCGATGGGATCTATACATATATTTTCACCCGTCGTGAATCGTGAAACTTCGTTTTTTTTTCCTGGGGCCCCAAATTTTTGTCCCTACACAAATTTTTGCGGGCTGTTGTTTCCAAACAACCGCTGCGGGAAATAGGCAATGTTCATAAATGCCTAAACAACTCATCAACTGCAATATAAATATGACAGCTTTTATGAGCATATTTGGAAATGAAACAGCTAAAACTCGGTTGGTTTTACTATCCGATAAACCATTTTTATGCATTTCTATAGTAGAAGCGTAGTGTCGTAATACTTGACTTATTCATCTAATAGCCGTGAAATAAGAGAAGAGCAGATAGTAATTCCTCCTTTTTTTTAAAGCTATTCTAATTGGTTTCGATTGATCATAAGGCTCACACCTGCCTGCAAAAGATTTAAAGGTAGATAAGAAGCATATAGTAACAAAATCGGAGCAATTAGCGGTTTATGCCGCATGGTTTCTAATTAGGACCTCACCTCAATCGTTTTGACAATGGTTGACGAACTGACCGTAACAAATGAAGGACGATGAATTGTAACTTAATCTTATAATGTTGCCTCATTAATCTAGCCCCCCCCCCCTATTCGTTCGTAATCGACATAATTTTTTTGGGGTTTCTGTCAATTCAAACGTGACTAATTTCTAACTTCTGACTTCGCATAGTTCCCACACTTTTTTCTTCGATAATCATTCGAATTAGTTTTTGCTCATTATTTTTGCCCCAACTATTTAATGAACTTATTAGATAAAAGTACATAATCAGGTTATGAACAAGAAGGTTCTTCAAATAAGATAACCGGAACTTTCCAAAAGCAAAAAATAAGTGGAAAAGTGTGTCTCCTAAAATGTGCTAAACACATTGGCACCTTTGAGCGTCCCGTGTAATTGTATTAGCACCTTATCTCAATAAGTGAATACGGTATTTCTATTGTTCACGCCAATGCTAATATATTTCTATAATTAGATGATATTCGATCCTTCTTGTGTTTCATGGGTAAAACGTTCCGAAAAACCCTTTGTTTCTTATTTCCGGCACCTTGAGTCTAAACTTCTAATAATGCATACTAGACCAATTTTGGTAAGGCTCCCCCCACTCCCCATTCATGAAAAGCTTCCTGTGTTTTGAGTATACATTTTAAGCTGAATTTTGAATGATGGTGGTGATGATGGAAATTGAATAGTTTGATAGACATGAAATTGTCTTGTCTTTTCTTGTTTCGTTCGAGGATGCGCAATTTCGATGATGATTCTTAATGCATAAGATATATGTCCTCTGGCGTGTGGAGCAAGTGTGTATGTGCTTGTAACTATTACACAATTCATTTATTGGATTCTAGCAAGAGACTTCTTTACTACTGTATTTATCAAAACAACAACGAAACAGAACCAATTTTTCAGACCAATTAGAAATTGTTTTCAGAAATTCCCACGCTTTGAATGAACATCAATGTGAGCATATCTTATCATGCACTCTTTTTTAGCGACCCAGATAAAAAAATTCGAATAGATTTCATTAGTTTTCATTTATATTTTTTAATATGCTATATTTCCTTCCCACTATTACTACTAATCTGGAAAATTTCGTAATATTTTCATTAAATATGAGCACAGATTCATTTATGTAAATTATGAAAAAAATAGCGCTTATATAGATATTTTTCGTAAATTTCACGAAAACATTAGTCTAAACATGCTTGCGTTTATTGCTTCAGAACAACAAATTATGAAAATTAGCATCGTTTACAAATAATAATAATAATAATAATTTCTTGTTTTCAATAAATCCAATTGTTTTGACTTACAACTTTCAAGTGAATATCCGGTGGCGCTAACTCAAATTAATCTACTTATGAATCAAACATTTATTTACTGTCAATCATTGTTAGTTTTTTTTGTTTTACAAATTGCAACACTAGTGCTACCTTTGATATTAATGACGGGTAATAAAACGCATGAACATAACTTACTTATTGTTATGACCGGAAATCCGTCGTAGTATTCGTCAATATTCTTACTTTTCTTTCCCCAAATTTGTTATATCTTCTTTTTCTTCCTTTAACATTTTATTGAAACATTGCATTTTTAATGAAAAATTTGAGATCCAAAGATTACGTCACAGGCATCTGGTGATCACAAGAAATTTGTGATTTCGATGAATCTTTAGTGTCAAATTTTCAGCCAATATCCTGCTGGTTCAAACGCCAGAAGTTTATATTGCATCATCTAAACTCATCTAAACGAAGTTATCTCAATGGGTGGTCCAAATTTAAATAAACTCAATTTAGATTTATTTAAAATGTATAGACATGAAATGAATTAAGGTGAGAACTCTGAGCCCATATAATTAATTCAGACCACCTAGCAAGAAAACGGATGGACCACCCTAGGGAGTAATCAAGTCGTTTAGAACCATAAGTAATTGCAATTCAATTTCCAGTGTCTATTTCACTCACACCTTTTCAATATTTAATGATGCACCTAGTGTGCTTCATAAATTACCATATTTTCTGCGTTACGTATGTTTTACTTTCCTATTGTTTTTTTACAGTAACCGGATATCCGATTTAGGTAAATTTACACTTATCGAATATCTCGTACTGATTTTTATGATAGGTCCGCCTGCTCATGATAAACAATGTATTTGTACTTTATGACCATGTACAACATGCAAAAATTGCCTTTATAAGTATACAAGGTGTCAAATGTCGATTTCCATGTGGTCCCCCTCCCCTTCCTGGCCAAAACTACGGTGGTGAGCTAGAATGTGGGCGGAGTTTCATAAACGGAAGCAAGTGTGCCACCATTACTCCTCGTTTTGACACATTGTCACATTATTTCTTGTATTATTGTTTCCTAATTTGGTGAAAAAATATTTTTTCAACCAGCTTCTTATTCTTTTCTTGGCATCTGATAACGAAAGGTTTTGAAATCTGATAAACTAAACGTGTGATTTTCAAAAACTCGTGCTGTGTTTTGACTTCCGATTAGCAAAAAAGGAAAGTTTTCGAGATATTAAACTGAAAAGTCAGATTCTGTTAAACATTATCGTTACTAATCTATTTATTCGCATTAAGATGTTAACTCAATTAGACCGAATTTGCACGCCGTGGGGTGTTGTTGTGGTGGTTGTTGTTGTTTTATTATTTGTCAGACCGAAAGATATGGGATAGTATAAATCCGTTTTCAATTATTATTGTTTTTAATAACGTCTTACTTATCGCAAAGCATTTATTAATAGCACGAAGAAAAAAGATTAATTAAACCTCATTGGATGGCTCAAGCTAACGTTTCATAAATCTTTACATTAATGAAAACATATCATTTTTTTTCTCGATTTCTGAATGTAAAACTTTTATTCAAAACATTACATCAGCATTCCAATAAGAAAAATTCTCGGTTTCTTCATTTCATTTTCATTAACATTCCAATTTCATTATTTAAATATGAAAAGTTCTCCGTTCCATTCATATCACACTTCTTTAAAAACGATGCAAGCTCTCATTGTTTATAGCTAAATTCGGAGGGGGGTGCATCATTATATTTTTTATTTCGAAAATTTTCTCACCCCCGAAAGAAAGAATAGTATTGAAATAAGGCACTTCTTTCTCTGGACTTCTCATAATTTCATTAGTTAAATGACTGAAATTTGAAACCAAGGTGAAAGGGCAACAAAGAAGCTACGAAGCCCCCCACCGAAAAAAATTTTTTACACGCAGATGGATGCATGTATAAATGTATTTGAAGAAGTAGTATTTGCCGAAAAAATGAAAAAAGACGATTTTCAATACATTAACTAATTAAAATTGACGCCACAATTGAAAGGCGGTTCATCAAGAAAGTGTTCAGTAAAAAGGCGTGAGAGAATACTAATGATTTGGTTTGTGGGAATGTTCAAATCTGATTAGTCAAAAGTCGAAATTTTTCTCATTTCATTTTTGATACGTTTTTTTCTGGTCATTTTATTATTATTATTTCCGAATAGCCGCCATTTTTAGAATAAAAATCGTTATCATGACTAATCCCTAGAACAGACTTTTATTCTCAAGTCCTTGTTTTATTTTTAGATCCATTCACTTATTCTCGATCTTAAAATAGATTTGAAGATAATAATATTATCATAAGTTTCAAAAAGCGAATGAAAAAAGTGATGAATATCTTTAAATAAAGACGTGCGCCCACATTCAAATTATCTGCTTATAATTCTATTTTGAGGTGTTGCCTTTGAAAAGCTGATCCTAAAATAAGTCATAAGATATAATAAAAAAGACATCATTTTTTTCAATGAAAATATTTGGAACATTCCTTCCCGTTTTTTGATTAATCAGAAACATCGCTTCATTTTTTCTTGCTTCACACTTTGCAAAAAAATGAATAATAAGTAGGAATATTTTGTCTTCTTCCCAATACCTTTTATTAAATTAGCCCCTAATATCACTTTTTCGCATCTCATTTTATTTGCTACTCATTTTTATCGTCATTTTTGCTCGATTTTTCTCCGCATTTGCATTCAATTTATTAATCGTTTTTCAGACACTTTTTTCTCAAGCCAAGTTTATTCAGTTGTTCGAATTTTGTTGGCGCGGTTAATGAAAGAAGCTGAAGAAAATTTGGAAACGATAGATCCGAAGAAAAAACAAGAGATGAATGTTGCATTGAGACCAAATGGAAGTGATCTAGACGCACTTCAGAAGCATTTCTTGGAACAGTTGCAGGTTTGTAGTTTGAAAAAGAGAGTTGATTTTTAGATTCACAAATTTTAGGCTCAAATGTTTTCAACTAACGTCCCATCGGTAGGATATCCTAATTTCCCGGGTTTCACAATTGCGGCATTGACCAAACCGGAGAATAAAGACGACGAGGAGAAGAAAAGTCCAATCGGAGGTACAAAAAATAATATCCCCATCCCTCCAAATAACTTTTCAATTTCAGACAACATTCTCGAGCCGGCTTCATTGTCAGATAGTCGTGAAAATGGTTCTCCTTCAGATGGAACAAACAGTCCTGATGAAAATGGAAAGAGAAAGCAAAGAAGATATAGAACAACATTCAGTGCATTCCAACTTGACGAGCTCGAGAAAGTGTTCGCACGTACTCACTACCCAGATGTGTTCACCAGGTAAATAATCAAAAATCTTTTGCAATTGACATGTTGAATAAGAAACATTAGCTCTGAATTAAATTCAAATTGTATTCCAATTAAAATATGTATAAATTTGCATTTTTACGAATCAGGTACATGCATTCATACACCAGCTGTCATTTTTGTTTCGAAAAATGATAATAAGCAAGGCCACTTTCATTATATAATTTACCTGGTTGTTCGAATTCGTTCTTTTTCATTCCACAATATTACTAATTTTAATAATGAAAAAATGTTGAAAACTCATAATGAAGCAATCATGCAAAATGCACAATATCAAGTGTCGCCATTTGCGTGTGTTTGCGCTTTTGAAAGTGTAGATCTTAAATTGAAGATGAATCTTCTCATTACTAATGGGGGGCCACACTTTAAATGATGTAGTTTTAGATATGAAACACACATACACAGCCACAAAAAAATGATATTATAGCACTCGAGACCACCTGTTAGATCACCAATTAGCGGATTTCTTTGGAAAATAATTATAATTACTTGGGCACTACGCACTCTTAAGTATTTGATTCCCGACACACACTTCCGGCTTTATAATGTTGAATACTAATCCGAAAACAATGGCTCAATTGTACTGATTCATGCCGAAAAGCCAAGCGGGTTCCGCAATTCAGAGCTAATTGAGCAATGACAATTGCTTTGTCAAAAGATTTGATGTATCTTAGAACTAACTAAATTTTTTTCGTATTTTCAGGGAGGAATTGGCAACACGTGTTCAATTGACCGAAGCAAGAGTTCAAGTAAGTTTTGAATGTAGATTTCGTTTTTGAAAATTCATTGCAGCTATCCAATGAGTCGAATTAAGTTATGAATCTGTTTAATTAAAAATGCATAGGTTATCATCATACGATTTCATGTGTGCAAATTCAACTTTTTTTCAGTCTGACGAAGATTTAGCAAATTTTGATGAGTGCGCAAGCGAGGTTTATATGTTTTAAAAAAATTAGGCACGCGATGTTATCTAACTCAATCTACGCCTGACTATTCTATTTACCTCACGCGATTAATACCTAATCTTCTTATGAATGGTTGCAATGAGTAAAGGGGGGAGACATCTTAAGATTTGAATGGGTAAATGTAGCATCTTCTTTTTTTAGGTTTGGTTCCAAAATCGTCGTGCCAAATTTCGGAAACAAGAGAGAAGCAGCAGTCATCATCCATATCAAACACCAATAGGTATGCAACCAACATCGAACGAGATGCCGTATTCGTTGATGTTGAATCAAGAAGTGCTCTTGGCTATGAACCAACAAGCAACTGCTCAACTTTTGAGTGAGTTGAAAACACTTGGATGAACTGCAATTTCAATCTTATTTTATTTTCAGCCGAACAAATGCTAGCAGCGACCACAAACGCAGAGCGTCGATCACAATCCCCAAATGTGCCAGTCACTACATCTTCTCCACTTGGGCCAACCTCAACAGCTACGACACCATTCGCCAATTCCGATGCTTTGAACATGTTCTTGAGTGGTATCACCCCACAAATGGTGTACATGCAACAATTGGCCAAAGCCATGGAACAGTTCAAGAATCAATTCGTCGCAAGTGCTGCAGTCGCTGCATCTGGTGCTGGTGCCACCGCTGAAATTGTTGATGGTGCTCCAATCAAGCCTGAAGTTTCACGACCAACTTCTGCTTCATCATCTGCTGCTGATTTGACATCATCTTCTTCTGTCAGCGCATCAAAGAGCCCGAACAATTTTGCCGATTTGAGCTCATTGGTCGCATCTACACAATCTGCCACCAAATCTGAGGAATAATCCTCTAATTTTTCATTCAAATTTATTTTTTTAAATCCGTTTTTTAACCCGTAGAATTTCAAAGTGTGATTTTTTCTAAAAATTTATAAAATACTAAACATGGTGTAGACCTATTGCCTGCCTCCTTTAAAGCGTATAATTCTCTTTTAAATTGCTTATTGTATCATCCCCCCCCCCATTCCCGCCAATAATATTGAGCACCTCAATGTCTTAGGCCATTCTTGTCTTTTTCCATGTTCTTTTTTTTGCAACAATTATTTATTCAGCATTTTTGTGGCTTTATTTCTCTAAACAAATTATTTAAATTTGTGTCGATTCATCGATTTTTGCCGGTGAGCATTATTATCGAATTTTTAAAAAAGAGAAACTTTTGATCTCTCGACTAGGATGACACAACAATATAATTTTTTTTCAAATGGCTCTCTCTTCGTTTTCATGTCTTTTTTCCTTTTTATTTGTAATCGCTTTTTGGATTTTTTGTGGTAGTTAGATTTTGAATTTATCGCCTTGTGTTATATAATTTGCAATATGTTTAAAAAAAAGGAAACAAAAATTTCCTGTCTCGGATTTGCATTATTATATTTTATGTTTTTTCTCTGCTGTATTTTCATGATTTTGGACAATAAATAATCGAATAAGAGAATGAAAATTGAACATTTTAAAATTAATAAATACCGAAAAATAACCTGGAAAATCCTGAAGTTTTGAATTAATTGATTGATACTGAAAAATCATCATTATAATGTATTTATTTCTCTGGAATACAGAGAAAAAAGGCGTCCAAAAATTGTTGGAACGCGGCCAAGTCAATAAAGAAATACGATAAACAAATGCTAAAGTGTCAACACGTAGCATTGTAGTGTGTTTTTTGTATGGAGGATAGTTTTGCGTAAGCGTCCTTCAAAGACAATTGTTCTATCGATTTTTGCACATGATGGTGTCTTATCTCATTTTTTTGCTGGCTTCTATTGTTCCTAGTAAGTTCTTTTCTTGAAAATTTCAGGGTATAACTATAATAATAATTTTCAGTTCATAGTAGACATGTTGGCGATTTATTATGTCGGAATTGTGGCTTGAGCGTCACTCGTCAATCCGAATTAATCAATTCAACAGGAGTTGCCGAAGAATATGTAAAATATAAATATGATTTTCCACTGGTTGGAAAGAATACAACAGTGCATGTGCTCAAAAATCCGGCAGGTGAGATTTTCTAAATTTATTTTTAGAAATAAAAACATTTTTATAAACTAAAATTAATAAACAATTTTTCAGGAGAATCATTTCACGTATTTGGTGCGAAGACAGCTCATTTGAAATTCCATGGAGCGGTATTTATATTATTTATAAATTTATTTAAAATAACAAATACAGGCTCAATCAGATGCGACATGGTTCCCTGGAATGCAATGGACTATTTGCGTTTGCAAGACATGCGGCCGGCACATGGGATGGTAAATTTTTTGCTAAATTACATTTTGTATGAACAATTTCGTGTTTTAAGGACTTTTTCGATATCCAAAAAGGAGGCTAATGTACACCTTTTGTGCGCAAATAGTGCATACAATTTGCCCGTGTTGATAAATTTCAAAAATATCAATTTTTCAGGTACTTCCAACCAAAAACGCCCTCAACGCCTTCTAGCACTCAGCAAAGTTTTGTGGGATTAGTCCTGGATAATGTGATTTCAGCGGATTGTAAGTTTATTAAAAATATTTTTTCAAAAAAAAAAATGAAGATTTATTAAAGTTCATTCAAGTATTAATATACCTTAATAATAGGATTGCAATTCAGAAAGTATGTATGGCATTTTTTTGAAAAAAAATGTGAATATTTTCATAATGAAATTGCTAAAGTAGGGCGTTATGGAGATATTGAATGCAACAGGGATGAAAATAGGCTTTATGCTTATTCCAAATCTTGTTTTTGAAATTTTCTAAAAAGAAGTAAAAGCCGAGAAGGCAGCTTCAAACAATGGCCTAGGAAACGTTACCACTGTCGAAAACTATTCCGCAAGCGTTATTACGTAAAGAATCCAGAAAAATACAAAAACATAACTTAAAACAAGGCTAACTTAAGCATTTTCAATAAATATTTATTAATAAAACACTATAGAAAAAGTTTGGTCAGGTGGAAACTTTTTCTAGGGTCTTGTTTTGATGCCTGTTTTCTCGGCTTCTACGCGGTTAAAAACATCTTAATAACAGATTTGAAATTCGTATAAGGTATTTTTTATCGCAGTTGTATTCGTTAACGTGTAAAAAACACCTTTAATTAAATCTGATTGAATTTATCACTCATTTCGATATCCAACTTCCAGTGTATTGTTTTTTAAATATTTAACAAATCACCATTTTTTTGTCAAATTTCAGATGTCGACACCCTAGCTGACACACCTCTATGAATCAACACTTATGGAACCAAATTATGCTCTAATTTTCAGTCTTGCCCTTCACTTCTTATTCTGTTTTCATTGTTGCGGTGCATCAATTTTTAAAATTATGGGTTTAATTCAACCGTTATATAACTTTAATGCTTACTTATTTCTCTTTTTTTTCAACGAAATAACAATCGTTTCTGTAAAAAAATGTTTTATTTCTTTGTTTTTTTGATGCTGGATTAGAAAAATTTAAAAACAACCATTTGATGACAGGTTTTAGATTAAATTTTCAAAAATAGTTGGAATTTGCGCAGACAGCAGTATTGGTTGGATGACGATTGCCGACGTAAAATTGTCAAAGAAATTCGTGAATTGGTTTGGATAATCGTTATTCGTCTCTCAAATTTGGAACATTTGGTCATAATGGGCTTAATATGAACTTCTAGAATGGTCTCACTGATAAATTTGTTTCTCAAAGTTTAATAAAATCAGCAGAATTTTGAGGGTTCTTAACTTCTGTAGAAATTCGTGAACTCACGTGTGTGAATTTTTTTGTGTATGAAAATAAAACAAAAAAACATCAGAAATTTCAAGGTTGAAATTACGCAGGTTTTAAGTGTCGTTAAATCGAGATTGTATTGTGGTCATCGACAAATTGTGAAAAAAGCGAGATATACGAACAAAAGCAACGTCCGGAAGGGTACTTTGGTGTCAAAATTTTAATCGTTTAGGCTAATACTTAGGCCTTATTTTTTAGGCCATATAGGCCAATATTTAGGCCAATTCAAGTGTATAACTCAATTGTTAGTAGTGAAATCTATCGATAGTGTGCAACATAGCTGTAAAAAAGCCAGCGGCCAAATCACCCCGCGCCAAAATGTCTACAAAACCGAAAAATGACAATAGTTCTTGCTACATAAAAAACGGGCCTATTTTTAAAATCTGCCTTTTTTATGATAAATTATACCACAATTCCCAATTTTTATTGTTTTTCTTTGTTCTTTTCCATTGTAGATACTGTTCAGAAGTCTTACGTATCCTTAAACCTAACCCCTCTTCGTTGACTGGCCTCTTCGTGGCGATGGGGATACACCGTGAACTCCTCAACAAATCGGAAAATTGCTACCCGATGGAGGGATCGGGCCAACAGTCAGTCGTCCCACTTGGAACGAGGGCTGCGGCTAAGCTCCTTTTTCTAAGTGGCTCCATTGCGGAGTAAACAGGACACGTTCGCGCTTCGGCAATCCGGCGGGGTCTGGTCCACCCCGTTTAGGTAGGACAAAAAATCATTACCAAAAATTCTAAAAGAAATACTACGCACCGCTCAACATGTCAGGACAAAAGTCGCGGGAAGCACCGGTTCTCGCCGAAAGCGACTCCTGACGGGGATGATGGGAGAACCAAGGATAGAATAGGAAAGAGAAAGGACATGCTAAAAATCGGAACATGGAACTGTCGAAGCATAAAAGAAACTGCAAAACTAGAAGCTGGGACAAATTTCTGCAGACGTTCAAACTGTCATATAATCGGAATTCAGGAAACTTTGCACCCAAGCTCTTTGAGCTCAATCGATCACTCAAATGACCAGTGGATGTTCAACACCAGGAAAAGAAGTTCGGAAAGGGGATTAGGATTTTACATCAAAAAAGACAAGTGCTTAAGAATAATTGAAGTCGTATGGGAAACGCCAAATATGGCATACATCAGATTCGAATTCAATCGCAACGAAATCTTATTCATCAACTTCTATGCGCCGGTATGCAAAGCAAACTCCGAACCCGAAGCGTGGAAATTCTACAAGAACCTAAGTAATTACTACCAAAAAATCAAAACATGGTTCAAAGGGATTATCATCCTAGGGGGAGACACGAATGCCGCACTCGACGTTGCACAGGATGGACAACTGCTGCCCTGGGTATCAAAACATGGGAGTCGTCAATTGAATCAGCACGGGGACTTCTTGTACAACTTCCTAGCCGGATCGAGACAATATCATCTAAACTCCAGGTTTCCAAAGAAACCAAACAAGAGATGGACACACTACGGACCGAAAGGATCTTCCGAAATTGATGCGCTTATCTCAAACAGAATTGACATTGTCGAAGACGTCGAGGTCTTCACAGACAAGTTCAACCTGAGCGATCATAGAATGGTTCGATCGAGGTGGAAAATAAAAAACCGAGCGGAGAAGAATCACAAGTTCGGGAGACGATTCAAGAAGCAAACCTTGAGAGAAAGAGAATGGAGTGGATTTGAAGAAAGACTGAGAAACGTGGAGAAGCAAGCAAAAGTGAACACTTACGATGAATTGATTACGTCGATCAAAAAAGCGATAACAGAATTACCAACAAGGAAGACAGATAAATACAGTCCGGACACAATGGATCTACTGAGGAAAAGAAAGGAACTGCTCGCCAAGAACCAAAAGAACATCCTAGAAATCAAGGAAATCTCAAGACAAGCAAGAAAAGCCATTGGAAAAGACATAGAAGAACGGAGAAACAGATTAGTTCAGGAATGTATCAACAAGAGATCCTCCAAAAAACTGAAAAAAGCTGTCATAAAATCGATACCACTCGAAATTCTCGAAAGAGCCGACGGCACCATCACAGCCAACAGAGATGAAATTAGAGAAATTGTCAAAAACCACTACATGAATCTATACAAAAGTAATGGAACCGTCGCAAATGCTACGAACTACTCAAGGCCGAAAAACGAAGACATCTTACCAATATTGGATTCTGAGGTGAAAAATGAAGTCCGAAAACTAAAAACAAACGGAGCACCGGGAGCCGACAACATAGATGGGAAGACTCTGAAAGAAGGTGGTGAAACGATGATAACCACACTGACAAAACTATACAATGACGCACTTCAAACGAATACTGTGCCTGAAGATTGGCGGAGAGCCTCGATGAAACTTCTACCGAAAGTGACAAATCCAAAAAAGATTAAAGACTACCGTCCGATAAGCCTACTTCCCATAATAGGAAAGATTTTCTCTAGCATCATCACCAGAAGATGCGAAAGGACACTTGAATACTATCTTGAAGAAACTCAAGCTGGTTTTCGGAAAGGAAGAAGCTGCGCCGACAACATCCAATTGATAAGTCAACTATTCGAAAAGTGCAACGAATTCAACATTCCACTGATCTGCGTTTTTATCGACTATTCCACAGCATTTGACAAAGTCCAACAATCGTCAGTTATTGGAAGTCTCAAAGATGCAGGAATTCCGAACTACATAACAAACACGTTCGAGACGATGATGTCAAAAAGCTCAACAATGATAGAAGTCCACGGTGAAAAATTGGAAGTTGAAATTTGTTGCGGAGTGAGACAAGGAGACTGTGCGTCACCAACGCTTTTTTGCACAACACTCCAAAAAATTCTTCGAGAATGTGACACCGAATATGAAGGAGAAGGGATCGAGATAGACGGCACAAAAATCCGAAGGTGTGAATTCGCCGACGACGTCGTTCTCATTGGAAGTTCCGATCAAGACTTGGAAAAGAGGCTAGAAATTCTTGAAAATATCAGCACCAGACATGGACTCCAAATCAATGTATCGAAAACCGTTCTCTTGAAAAATTCTGCAGCTGGAACAGATTCGATAAAATGTAAGAATGGTATTTTAGACGTCTCGGAAGGTTGCAGATACCTCGGGAGATGGATCGACTCGCGAGGAAATATCGAAGAAGAAATAGCGAGGAGAATAAAATGTGCTTGGGCGGCGTTCAACTCGATCAAACCAATGTTCGAAAAGATGGAAGTGCGAAATAGAATAATACTTTTCAAACAGAACATACTCCCCGCTCTAACATATGCTTCCGAAACATGGACCACGAACACCGAGAACATCAGAAGGATTGAAAGAACTATAGAAGGAATCAAATTTGCCGCAGGAATACAAAGCTGGAACTTCAATATACAAAAATTCATAATAGGGAAGAAGATTGCATGGGCTGGCCACTTAGCACGTCGAAACAACGAGAACCTAGCGAAAATTTGTACGGAATGGGATCCACGAATAGGGTCAAGGAAAAGGGGTCGACCAAAGAAAAGATGGATCGAAGAGGTGACGGAGAAGCTGAAAGTGTTTACGGATTCCAGAGCAATGACAGGAGAGATTGTAAGCAACCGAAGAAGAAGAGGCTACACCGTCGCAAAACAAACCTGGTCTACCATCGCAAGGGAAAGCCGCATAGTATGGAAAGAATTTGTCCGCAGCTGCAACAGCTAGAAACAACGGACTCCAAAGTATCCAAAGTAAGTAATAAACAATTTTTCAGGAGAATCATTTCACGTATTTGGTGCGAAGACAGCTCATTTGAAATTCCATGGAGCGGTATTTATATTATTTATAAATTTATTTAAAATAACAAATACAGGCTCAATCAGATGCGACATGGTTCCCTGGAATGCAATGGACTATTTGCGTTTGCAAGACATGCGGCCGGCACATGGGATGGTAAATTTTTTGCTAAATTACATTTTGTATGAACAATTTCGTGTTTTAAGGACTTTTTCGATATCCAAAAAGGAGGCTAATGTACACCTTTTGTGCGCAAATAGTGCATACAATTTGCCCGTGTTGATAAATTTCAAAAATATCAATTTTTCAGGTACTTCCAACCAAAAACGCCCTCAACGCCTTCTAGCACTCAGCAAAGTTTTGTGGGATTAGTCCTGGATAATGTGATTTCAGCGGATTGTAAGTTTATTAAAAATATTTTTTCAAAAAAAAAAATGAAGATTTATTAAAGTTCAT
Source organism: Caenorhabditis virilis (assembly GCA_964036255.1). Taxonomy (NCBI): domain Eukaryota; kingdom Metazoa; phylum Nematoda; class Chromadorea; order Rhabditida; family Rhabditidae; genus Caenorhabditis; species Caenorhabditis virilis. The sequence continues at coordinate 12,783,215 of OZ038420.1, read as the reverse complement.
TCAAGTATTAATATACCTTAATAATAGGATTGCAATTCAGAAAGTATGTATGGCATTTTTTTGAAAAAAAATGTGAATATTTTCATAATGAAATTGCTAAAGTAGGGCGTTATGGAGATATTGAATGCAACAGGGATGAAAATAGGCTTTATGCTTATTCCAAATCTTGTTTTTGAAATTTTCTAAAAAGAAGTAAAAGCCGAGAAGGCAGCTTCAAACAATGGCCTAGGAAACGTTACCACTGTCGAAAACTATTCCGCAAGCGTTATTACGTAAAGAATCCAGAAAAATACAAAAACATAACTTAAAACAAGGCTAACTTAAGCATTTTCAATAAATATTTATTAATAAAACACTATAGAAAAAGTTTGGTCAGGTGGAAACTTTTTCTAGGGTCTTGTTTTGATGCCTGTTTTCTCGGCTTCTACGCGGTTAAAAACATCTTAATAACAGATTTGAAATTCGTATAAGGTATTTTTTATCGCAGTTGTATTCGTTAACGTGTAAAAAACACCTTTAATTAAATCTGATTGAATTTATCACTCATTTCGATATCCAACTTCCAGTGTATTGTTTTTTAAATATTTAACAAATCACCATTTTTTTGTCAAATTTCAGATGTCGACACCCTAGCTGACACACCTCTATGAATCAACACTTATGGAACCAAATTATGCTCTAATTTTCAGTCTTGCCCTTCACTTCTTATTCTGTTTTCATTGTTGCGGTGCATCAATTTTTAAAATTATGGGTTTAATTCAACCGTTATATAACTTTAATGCTTACTTATTTCTCTTTTTTTTCAACGAAATAACAATCGTTTCTGTAAAAAAATGTTTTATTTCTTTGTTTTTTTGATGCTGGATTAGAAAAATTTAAAAACAACCATTTGATGACAGGTTTTAGATTAAATTTTCAAAAATAGTTGGAATTTGCGCAGACAGCAGTATTGGTTGGATGACGATTGCCGACGTAAAATTGTCAAAGAAATTCGTGAATTGGTTTGGATAATCGTTATTCATCTCTCAAATTTGGAACATTTGGTCATAATGGGCTTAATATGAACTTCTAGAATGGTCTCACTGATAAATTTGTTTCTCAAAGTTTAATAAAATCAGCAGAATTTTGAGGGTTCTTAACTTCTGTAGAAATTCGTGAACTCACGTGTGTGAATTTTTTTGTGTATGAAAATAAAACAAAAAAACATCAGAAATTTCAAGGTTGAAATTACGCAGGTTTTAAGTGTCGTTAAATCGAGATTGTATTGTGGTCATCGACAAATTGTGAAAAAAGCGAGATATACGAACAAAAGCAACGTCCGGAAGGGTACTTTGGTGTCAAAATTTTAATCGTTTAGGCTAATACTTAGGCCTTATTTTTTAGGCCATATAGGCCAATATTTAGGCCAATTCAAGTGTATAACTCAATTGTTAGTAGTGAAATCTATCGATAGTGTGCAACATAGCTGTAAAAAAGCCAGCGGCCAAATCACCCCGCGCCAAAATGTCTACAAAACCGAAAAATGACAATAGTTCTTGCTACATAAAAAACGGGCCTATTTTTAAAATCTGCCTTTTTTATGATAAATTATACCACAATTCCCAATTTTTATTGTTTTTCTTTGTTCTTTTCCATTGTAGATACTGTTCAGAAGTCTTACGTATCCTTAAACTAATTAAGAAATTATATGATTCATCGATTAATAGGTTTTCCAAAAACAAGGAAATTCTCAGAAGCTACTTATAATGAGGGCAGACCTTCGTAAAAAAAAAAGAAAATTGGTTATACATACATCCTCATTATTTTTATAGAATTTGTAGCAGTCAAACATGGCATTATGGAAACTGGACTTATTTCTTTAAAAAAATAATTTTATGATCCTGATACTCAATAAAAAAACAGAAAACTGTTATACAAATGTATCCTCATCTTAAATGAAGATTAATGACTGGGCCCAAATTTTGAAAAAACCAGTTCAATCTTTTCCAAAAAAAATATCACAAAGAATAATGTTACATAAATGACCATCCCTTATAATATGGTTATTTAAAGTGCCGAAACGGGTCACAAAAGTGCGTGAAGATTTACTATCAAATTGACCAAATGAAAGTGAAAAAGATATTATGTGATGTTGTCACTGATGTTTGTTCTAAAATCGAAAGTAATAAAAATTGTCATCATTCTTTGTCCTTATAACATTTTTTTAGGTTATCCTTCCTGGTGTCTGGAAAAAATCTGAAAACTTTGAATCGTAGGCAATAAATCCAGAAGTCCTGGCCATTTTTTTGGTTCACTTCATTTCTGCAGGCACTTTTCATCTAAAAGGTCAGAACAATCCGCGTAGGCGCAAAATAATAAAGTGTATTTATGGTAGAATGCAGGCACATTTTACCCAACTTTTATCTTTAATGTTTTTTATTGTTCATGTGCATCAATGTGTGAGCAAATCGGACCTTGATTCGTTTTTTCTTTCTTTCTTGATGCTCTTAACCACGCCCCACTTCTGAAAGTCATGGTCCTGTTTCTTGGATTGTTATTCATATCTGCTCTTGTTCGCCTCGAACAACACCCGCAATGAGTTGTCTCTTGAAATTCATGGCTGCCTTCTTGGCTATTGTTCTTATCATTGAAGCGATTCCGTTGGTGGCTTCCCACGATGAACAGATTATCCAGAAAAGACTTTCGAATGACGCGCTCATCCGTTTACTTATGAGGTTTGTTGCTATTTTGAAAATTTTTATTCAAAATGACATTTTCGTGATCACTGTTTTTAATCGCTCTTTTGATTCTATCATATTGGATTAGACATTCTTGAAATCTCCGTATACAAAGAACAGAATTTGTGAAAAAAAACGGTGAAAACATTTTGAGAGACAACATTAATTCCTCGTTTTTTAGAAATCGGGGAGATCAAATGGAACTCGCAACAGGATTGAAACGTGGAATGAAGCGTTCCGATCTCGAAAGACGCAGCGTTGACGACGAATTCTCAAACTGTTTCCTTTCGCCTGTTCAATGCATGCTTCCATCAGCGAGAAAATGAGAAAACTTCCAATTATTTTAATTAATTTGTACCCCCGATTTCAATTTCCATCCCCCAACTTTTGTCTGTTCTGATTCACCTAGATAACAATTGACAGAATTTTTTTATTCCAGTCAGTTGTTGTAATCGGAATCTAGAAGAAATATATATTTTATTTGTTGAATTGGTTTCCATTTTTTTTCAAAATACACACAACGATTACAAAGAAAATATAATTAAAACAAATAAAATTAGGACGATGCGTATAACTTTGGAATAAATTATTGATAATAAGTTATATAATTTATAACTAACAAAAAAGTTAGATAATACCCTGATAGATGATTATTATATATGTATGTATATATATATATATACCTAATTTTTCTGGAGTAGGTACTCCTAATATACTTCCAAGTCTTATTACAGACGGGAAGGTATTGGGAGAATTAAATGCATTATTTCCCTGGTGATTGACGTTCCAGTTGGTAGTGAAATCTGGAAAAAAATGTTACTTCGTAATAGAAATGTATTTTTGATACCTTATGGCTTGCAATCATTCCGAATAGTTCGACAATCTTATTTCTGATCCGATTAGCAGCCTAAAATATTAAAAATTGTGAGTTTGCTAAAATATTAAAAGTTGTGAGTTTGAAATGTTAACCAGAAAAATGTGTTCTTACCCAGAAAAATGTGGTCTGAAGAGTGGATTGTTTCAGCTCACTATAACACGAAGCCAACATGTCATTCACAATAATTCTTCCATTAATTGTCAACGGTGAATAGATTCCTTTCCTTGTAGTTATCGTGATCTCTTCAATTTTCTGTTGCCTGTACTTTCCTTTATACATCACAATAACACAATCTCCAACTCTCAAATCCTCAGCGAAAACTGCATCAGAATCAAGTGGAAACACTTTGATGTATCGCTCATATTTTGCTGCAACGTTCAAAATTAGATTAACCTGTTCAGACATCATGCAACAGTTGAAGAAAAACAAGAAAAAAAAACCAATGAATAATTAACTTGAAAAACTTTCAACTTACCTCCGCATTTGTTTCGATACATAAAATGACGCGAGGTAAGTCTGAGCATTTTCCCGTACTCTGTCATTATTGTGACAAAGTTTGAAACTGTTTCTGGCTCGCGATGAATCCACAAAGTGATTGGAGTGAAAATTGTCTTAAAACAATTTTGATTAACAAAAATTTTCCAAAAAATATTACATTATTATCAGTTGCTGTTAGCACAAAATCACCAACATCAATTTGATCCATCCTCTTTTTACCAGTCGGTGTTGTAACCCATGTATCAAGCGAGAAACAAGCGCCAGCACCACCTGCGCCGCCAAGAATGCCTCCCAACCCGCCAGCGGCGTCACTGTTCGCTGCTGCTGCCGCTCCAAGATCAGATCCTACGCCAGCTCCGACATCGCTCGATTGCGCCACAGCGGCGAAACTATTAAAGTCAGGAATAATTCCGTTTCCGTTGCCGAAAGGTGGCCCACCAGCTGCACCATCTCCATTTCCACCCGCTGCAGCATTTCCAGTTCCGCCAGCAGCAGCATCTCCATTTCCACCCGCTGCAGCATTTCCATTTCCACCCGCTGCAGCATTTCCATTTCCGCCAGCAGCACCATTTCCATCTCCACCCGCTGCAGCATTTCCATCTCCACCAGCAGCAGCATTTCCATCTCCACCAGCTGCAGCATTTCCATCTCCACCAGCTGCAGCATTTCCATTCCCACCAGCAGCACCATTTCCATCTCCACCCGCTGCACCATTTCCGCCACTACCACCGGATCCTCCGCTGCCACCAGATCCAGCCGCGGAGTTACTTCCACCAGAACCACCAGCTCCACCGCTTCCAGCATTACCTCCGCTTCCACCTCCACTGGATCCAGATGGTCCACCGAGGGTTGGATCATTAGGCTGAAACATTTTTACTCTTTTTTTTTTCTAACTCTTTTTTTATTTACAATATCTAGAAAATCTGACGCTGGAGGTGGCTTAGCGCTTGATTGGTAAGTAAGTGCAGAATAACCATTTGAATCAATTTTGCAAGTTCTTGCGTTAAATTTATTGGTTCCCCAAGAGAAATCGGCTTCAGCGATTACAGATTCAAACGTCGTGCCGAATCGTTTTTGAACCGATCTTGTCATCATCTGAAGATTATCGAGTTTTGAAACAGATATGTAACATTGAATAATTTACCTTAGCCAGTGAACGTGTGTCATGCTTATCAAAATCCGGTTTCTGTTTTGCTTGATCAATCACTTTGTTTGCTTCAAATTGAAGACCGCCATCACAACAAGCCATGCCTAGAAATCATAACTTTTTTGAATTATACTTGAGTTAATTTACTACAACTTGATAACTTCATAAATAGAAAAATTTCATATTTTTTTGCAGAAGGCTAAAAAATACCTGCTAATCCACTGAGATCTGCAGGACAATTGAATGGTTTTGCACTACCGATGTCGTTGTAAATGTTTTCGTGAATTTTGTACTGAATCATAATTTTTTGAAATGCAAGGATTTAATTCATTACCGGTGATGCTCCAATTTGTCTTTTCCATCTTTTCACACCGTTTTGGGAATAAAATGGATGTCCGATGTATGGTATTGGTTGAAAAGCATTGTACATTGGAGCGAATTGTTGAACAGGAAGGAAATTTGGTGGCTGTTGTTGTGTTGGTTGCGGCAAAAACTGTTGGTTTTGTTGATATTGCGGTTGCTGTTGTTGATACTGCGGCTGCAGTTGCTGTTGTTGATACTGCGGTTGCAGTTGCTGTTGTTGATACTGCGGTTGCAGTTGTTGTTGATGATACTGTTGTGGTATTTGCTGTACTTGTCGATTTGGTTGCCATATTTGAGTTGGTAAGATAGTTGTTGTCACTGGTGCAACTGTATAATGAAGTGGGACTCCAAAATGCTCAGTTGGTTCATTTATAACCGGTGCAACCATTTCGGCCTCTGTTTCGCCGTCAACCAATGTAATCTCGTTCTCATCGTATTCTTTATATTCATCAGAAGGAGGTGTTGTATAAGCAAGCAATGTGTATTTATCAACTCTGTACTTGCATGTATAATTGTTATTATTATAAGAAGCATATGTAAAATCATCAAGTGAAACAATCACTTCAGTTGAGTGTTGCAACACTTCCTCAACATTCCATTGAACCGCACTCGCAATTTTTCTCAAATCATATGGATCGAATTTGGAATCAGCTATATGCTTATCATATCCGGATTTCATTGCGTTAAAAATGATCAAACTACAACATTTGGAACCTGCAAAAAAACGATGTAAACATCCATCACTCATTTATAAATGAAGTATACCAGTTCTTGCTGGTGTACAATGTGATCCGACAGGGTAACCTGCCCTCTCACCAGAAAACTCGATTCTGAGAGGTACATGCCATGGTGCTTCATCAGTGAAGTTCGTTGCTATTGATCCTAATGGGTCTTGATCTGAAACTGATGCCAAATCCCTCTCTTCGTCTTTTTCATCAATGTCATACTTGAAAAAAAACCAACTGATTACACAATCAAACGATAATTATATTTACCTGCTTCGGGGTGGCATATGCCATAATGTGGAAACCTTTAAGCTCATATTTACAAAAATTGTCACCACCTGCATAGGAGTTAATAACAAAATCTTCTTTCGATACAATAACTTCGTATGATCTTTTAAACCTCTGTTGTACTCGATATTGAAGTTCTGACGCAATGATCCCTTCTTTCCCCAACCCAAACTCAGGTGAAGTGGCCATTATTCTCATAGCATCACGCATTGTTGATGCTAGCTGCCCGTCGCAACACTTGTTTCCTGTGAGATTATTCAAGTTTTGAGGATATAATTCAAAAATGATTTTTTAGTCTTTCTTATCATCTGTCGGTTTAATTATCACCGCTGGCATGATCTAACACGATTTTTTTGAATTAAAGATCAGATGAAACCGCTTTTTTTATATGATTTGATTTGGACCTATTCTTGTTTATGCATAGTACATTATGAATTATTATCAAATGTTCAAAAAACACACCATCTCTTCTCTCTTTATCGCAATGTGTATTGTTTGGAAGACGATCCTTCTCTCGTAAATTAGCAAAATTCCTTGGAATCGGTTTTGGATTTGGAATTTCCACTTCAGTGATGTTTATACTTGAAAGTGTTGAATTAGTGTTCAGGATAGAAATTTCCGTCACTTCCTCCATCAACTGATCGATTTCTTTTTGCGCTTTTTCTTCAGCAAGCTGGATGGATTTTGAAATTGCTTCTTCTATTAAAAGATCGATTGTTCAAGAATGATACAATGATTAACTCACTTGGGTCGGGAAAAGCAAACTTGTTGGGATATTTTAAAATACTGTCAATCGCTGGTTGAACAGATAGGTCTTCTTTAAAAAAAATAGAGAGATATGTAGTAAAACGAAATTTTAAAACTCACCACCAGCAGTTGAGTCTTCACGAATATCAGGAAAATCACCTCTCAAATTTTGCAACTTTGTAGATCCTGACGGATCGGCTGAGTCAATGGTAGACAAATAATTTTCATTTTGCTTATCATTAATATTATATGGAATCGGAGTTTCATAAATCAAAATGTAGTTATGTTTGTCAACAATTTTGCACGAATGTGTCCCATGATAATGACTCGAAATCGCAAAATTTTGCTTTGAAATAAAAGTTTCGAAAGATTTTCCAAATTGATGTTGTGCCCTTTGCTGGATTACCTGCAAATATACAAAAAAAATAATCGCAAAGTATTAGAAAAAGTGTTCACTTTTGCGAGATCACCAAGTTTCGGGGTATCGACTTCAATGTGAATAGCGTCACGCAGTAATTTATCTAGTTCCTGATCACAACATTCAACAGAAATGCTTTGATATGGTAGTTGCCAGTCTGAATGCAAATTTATGGTTAAAGCTGTGACGAATATAAATTGAAATAGAACACATAAAATAAGTAAGTTATTAAATGTGGAGAGTGATAGCCAATTTACTAGTTTTTTATCAACTTTCCCTAAACACATATATAAAAAAAGTTACTTGAGGTTTGATTCCAATAACATTGATGTGGATGTGTCGAACCCGATAATCCATCCGTTTTGAACTTGTGTTTTCTTGTCTTTCCTTTTGCATAACATAAAATAATTGTGGTGGATAGCAGAATTATCCAAGACCGCATCAAAACTGTAAAAATACGCATCTAGTTTTACATGTACAAGAAAAATAACATTTTTAAAAATACACGAAATTCACTATAATATTAAATGTGCTGAAAAAATTTTAAAAATAAGGAATAAAATTTAGTTGAAGATTACGGTATTTTCCTGAAATCGAATTAACACCATCTTAACAAATAAATTTCATAGAACGCTCGAGAAGGATATAACAATTAAAAGGAAACAGTGAACTATGTTCACATCGGATCAAACCAGAGCCATCAATGTGAGAAAGAAGGTAGAGCGGGTTTTTCGAATGTCAATTGTTGGTTGAGACTCTCTTCTTTCGCTCTTTATCTGTTCCTTATCATTTTGAACTTCTAATGTGATCTGGGCGGCGCATAAATCCTAGACTAGGATGGATTTGAACAAAACTACCTATTTTTTTTATTTATGGTTTGCATCATTTGCATCGTGTTTTAATTGTTTCTTCATTTTTTGATTCTTAGTGAATGTTGTGTACTTCTACTGTGTGTTAATTTGATGTTAATGGATGGATGAAACAAATTTGAATGTTTATTGATAATCTATTAAGGTCAACTTTAATCTTCTCCATTGTTCAAAGCGATGGCAAAAAACGCTGATACACCAGTTCCAATGACGGAGAAAACAATTGCTGCTAATTCGAAAAATGGGGAGAATCCGATCTATAAAAGTAACATTTTTCCAGGGGACACGTTTTTGGTGCTATAATACTGTTATATAGTTTGAAAATCCATATAAGAAAGAGTCGTAGTTCGCAACGAAAATAATGAAAGCAACCGCTCCGAATAGCGCACAGATGAAGGTAGAGCTGGCGATTGTGAAAAGCGCAATAACTTGATAGTGATGGTCACCTCGTGCAAGAAACAACCTGAAGTTTTTGGAAAGATCTATTTTAATAAAAAAAATGTTGACCCACAAAATAGATACCAAACAAGCAATGCAAGAAATAAGATGACAGGTGAAGGTTAAATACATGAAAATGCTTGTAGCTACAAGCCATCCATAACCATCCGTAGAGTCAAAGTAACTCTGAAAAAGAAAAATATTTAATTTTTTTAATTTTTTCGTTTACTCCGATGTATGGTACAATTCCGAGACCTTCTTCATAACCATAAAAGTTTGGAGCATACAACCAACCTGAAAATCATTTGTGATTTAGTGTTATGTTGTTTTTCTTTTATTTACAAATATATCAAAAAAATTGTGCGTTAATTTAATTCAAGTTATAAAGTAATATTTCCGAAAATTCGATTTTTATCACACTTTACAAATCGCTTTTACAAATAAAAAAACGTTTAATTAAAAAGGTTTTACTGCTTATTTCCTTGACGAGTTTTATGTCATTAACTTTCATCACTACATATGTTTCTTAAAAATAATCATTATAAAACCTCCTACCATCGGTAAACAAGGCCACTGCGCATAAAATAGTGGTGAATAAGTTCAGACCACTGACAATTGCAAGAGCAATCCACATTTTTTATCCAGAAAATATCAGAATGAAAAAATGCAACACCGGGTTGGTGACCTTAAAAAAAAAGAGGACTTATTGTTCAACATGTGTGCTTTGCCATAAAACGGTTTCATGGCTATCATAAGTAAATATGAATTGGGGGAAGTATGTGATGAATAATTCGAAATTGTTCAGATGACATATATTGAAGTTCAAGTTTTGAATGAAAAAATGTGATGACTTCTCACTGTGAAGATTTTCATATTCGATTTGTTAAATAAAATGTAAATAACATATAAAATACATGTAACTAGCAAATGACCGGACTCATCAAAAGCAGTGTTAGAATAGTAGGATTGTCAAATCAAAGATGACAACAGACCCAAGCAAATTTGGTGAAAAGACATTTTTTTCGATACATTGTGTGAGAACAATCCATTGCGTTGTTTCGATCCTGGCAAAAATTCCCTGAAAGTTTTGAGTAGATAAAAAACATTATTTTCCATTCAATTTGAATCAAGATTTCATAAACTAAACATTTTTGCGATAATGCTACTAATATGTAGCAAATTCAAGTAATATTCCAGATATTTTAACAAGCACCAGCCGTAATTTTTAATATTTTAAAATTTTCTGCAAATTTTCTGGAAGCTAATTGAAGTTTCAAGCAATTCTTTATAGAATTTAATTAAAGCGTGTCAACGTGCTCGTTGTTCTAAAATACCCACTAATCTGGTCACCAGTGCTTTCGAGCGAAAGTTTCAAAATCACAATACTAAATATATAAAAGTAGTTTGATCAACCATGTTTAGAAACTTTTTTTTTTAATTTTTCACCTCAATTTTCAAACTGCTCATTATTATTACTTTTTCAGGTTTGTTTAAAATCATCTGACTTTGGATTACTTTTCTTTCTGACATTGTCACGTATCAATATTCAAAATCAATATTGACCAGGTTGAACATTTCGCAAAAAGTTGTACAAAACATTTTAGAAGCTCTTTAAGTTTTATCACCAAAAATTTGTTAGTACAAATTCGATTTCGAAAATTAGTGCAGCTCCCAAAGGGATTGAACGCCTACCTGGTTCCACGAATGTCCTTCTTAACGAGGCAACTGAAATTTCTTGAATTATCATTGTTTTGGTTGTTAAAATAAAATTTTAGAAATCAAAAAACATTTATGATGAAGACGTTTTTTTTCGATAGAACTTGGAAAATGCGTCACTGCGAAAAAGTGATATTGTCAACTCAAATATTCTTGATCATGCAAGTTGGTTTTGACCTACACAAAAAATCTAAGTATCTCACAAAGTCATGATATTTTTACCTGCGAGGGGTTGCGCTGCGGTCTTTTATTGTCAAGATAATAATTTCTGGCCGCTCGTTTTGCGGAGTGTCGTCGGGAATTCCCTCGCAGCGCGACCGCAACGCGCTCAAATTCAAATTTCTCAGCTGGTCTTGTGCGTTGCGGTCGCGCTGCGAGGAAATTCTCAACGACACTCCGCAAGACGAGCGGCCAGAAATTTGTATCTTGACAATAGTAGAAAATGGATGATCCAAAATTTTTAAGTTGACAATAGAAGCATTTGATGATGACTCTTTAAGACACAGGTCTTTGTTACCGAATAACATTTGATCTGACAGAATAATGTCCAAATGTTGTACTAAGAAAAAAAAATCGTCAGGTTTTATATTTCAAATCGCTAAACCTTGTATTAGTGCATAAAACTTGAAAATCTTTTAATTTCTTAAACATTATCCTTTCTCCAAAAATATTATCGATTTTTCCTCGTACTGTGAAAAAGTAAAGAATGTTTCCTCATTTCCAATAAAACCCTTTTTTGGGGAGGGCGACAAGGGGCTTGGGGGCTTTGTTTAATTTCAGTTTATCTTTTTTTAGCAATACGATTCAGCACCAGCGCGACTGACACCATGACAACGAGCATAATCAAGAGAAACTAAAGCTGAAAACTGCAGTTGTGTGTGTTTTCCATTGTAGCAGTATGTCGTTGATAGATAATGATGGCTTCCCAAACAATTTGAAAATGCAGAACGAAGTGGAAAATGTCGTTTTATCTCTTAAACCAGGTCGGATTTGTTGAAATCTTCTAAGATTTAATTTCTCCCTCATTTCAGGAACACCTCTCTCGATATCCCTCATAACTTTCCAACTTGTGTTTTTGAGTATAATTTTGATCATTTCCCCAATTGTCTTTCAAAAAGAAGCCTCATTTACGTTTTTTGCGCTGGTTTTTTTGCCTTTTATTCTTCTGACAATTCTCACTGCTGGCTTCATCCTTGAAATATATTTTTGGCCAGTGTACTACAATGATTTGTGAGTTTTGATATAGTTTATATACAATTCGAAAAATGGGTTTTTCTTTGTCAGCCAGGATATTTATTACAAATTGTATCCATTCATCAATCATACAATGTTTTGGATTTTTACGTACGGTATTTTGATCCTTGCTTCGATGACCATTCAAAATCCTGTAGGAAAACAAAAAAATAAATCAACTCTCAGGTTGAATATTCAAATGATCAAAAATAAAAATAAAAATTATTTTCAGGAATACTTACATTTTGTTAGCATTCTTTCTTGTTCTTTACACGTCAAAAGTCATCGATCAGAGTTGGGTTGTTTTTTTAGTTCAGAATGGCCCTCTATTGCTCTACCCACTAATTACATGTCACGTATGCATTTATTTTCCACTTAAATGTTTTTGATTTAAATTTGCAGCTTCTTAATCACATTCTCAAGTTCAAAAACAGCTCCCATTTTGTTCGAATTGTCGACGATCTTAATGAAATTTCTATGCTAAAGGCAAAAATAATTGGAAACTTTATACTTATTCTAATTGGAGGTTGTGATTATATATCCGTCTATTATATGGGTGAGCAAAAATAATTTACATTTATCTTTTTTGTTTGTTCAGAAAAATATGGAGTTCAAAACAATTTATCTTTTTATTATTGGTTTCAACTTCATGACGCTTTGTTCCCTTTGATTATGACCATTGTCTTGATTGGTTGTGTTCAATCTTTAAGGTAAATCAATAGTGATTAATTTTTTAAACCCCCAATTATAACAGAATGTCCCTATTCGGATGTTGCTACAATTCTAACAAAACCGTTGAAGTTGTGGCACAAGCTGAAAATCGAGTAACTCCCATACCCCCTCCAGAATGGGTGTACAATTATTTAAACACGATGGGATTTGTAAATGTGAATCATAATTCGCCGCCACCATCCTACTTTATGGTATTCTTCCGTAACCAATTTAATTTAATATATTAATTAACTTTAGCCTGGAATGCTTCTACCATATATAGATAATACTACCGGTCAACAAATCATGATGCATCCTCCTTTGCCACCTCCCTCCTATCAAGCTCTACCGAATATGGTGATTCCAAGACAGGAAGAGTCATCAAACCCAGATGAGGACAGCGCAAGAATTTTTTCGCGCTCAACAAGTCAGCAGAATTCAACAAGTGCACAATCGTCAGTGTACTTTGGAAGTACAACAAGTTTGCAAAACGACTCGAATAATGCGCAACCTCTTGAGCCATCAGAGCCTCCTGAACCAACTAACGAAGTTATAGTAATTTCAAGACCTCCGTTAGTTATTTCTTCGGCTTCAATGTCAAGAAATGTGAGGAGCGATCTACCTCCAGTTGTTTAATTTCAATTACAAAATTGAGACATATTGTACAAAGAGTGATTATTTTAATTTATTTTATTTTAACTGGGCAGTTCTTGTGCCAAATATTAGTTTTTATATATTTTTTTGTATAAAGTACGAGTAGAAATAATAAATATATTTTGGAGAAATAAAATTGAAAACATTTATTTTTTAAAACGGCAAAAAAATTATAAAGTCATCAAACAATTTGTAAGCTATTCTTCATCTTCATCATTATCACTTTCCACAAAATGTGAACGATCTTGAACGACTCCAGTTGGCGTCTTAGTGTATTGTCGAAGTGCGTCTGGATCCAATTCTTCCATTGCTTCCAATGTCTCGAGATGCGGGAGGACGGTCTCCCAAATCTATATGTATTTCTTTTTATTATGTGTTAACCCAAAAGTTGTTATACCTTGTTCTCTCTGACCATTTCAACAACAGCATCAATTTCCGGTTTCATATAGCGATCTTCGTTGAGTGGCCTAAAATCAGTGAGTTTTGGACTATGTGATATGAAGTTTCAAACATACGGAGCAACTGTTCTAACAAGTTGGTATACTTTATGAAGCGGAGCAGTTGACATCAAAGGTTTCAGGAACTCAATTCCTTGACATGCGGCAAGCAATTCCATAGCGAGAACTGAAATCATAACAGACTTCGAGATTATCTGAGTTTTCAAACCAACCAGCCTCCACATGTTCAACGATGGTAAGTGCTTTTCTAGCGGCAAAACCTCCCATAGATACGTGGTCTTCTTGATTACAACTTGTTGGAATACTGTCAACGGAAGATGGATGGCAGAGCACTTTGTTTTCGGAAACTTAAGAAATATGTTTTCTATTTTCTGTTTCATATATCTCGCTCACCCAAACTCGCAGCACACAGTTGCACAGTCATAAAACCACTATTAAATCCTCCATCCGGTGTCAAGAAAGTTGGAAGACCACTCAATTCATGGTTCACAAGTCTCTCCAGACGTCTCTCACTCATTTGTGCCAACTCGGCTACAGCAATCGCCAAGTAATCCAACGCTTTTGCTGGATATTCTCCATGGAAGTTTCCACCACTGATAATTTCTTCCCGATCAGCAAAGACCAGAGGGTTGTCGGTTGCCGAATTCATTTCCGTGGTTATAATCTCGCGAACAAATTCAATTGTGTCGTGAACCACTCCGTGAACCTCAATAGTTTTGCATTTGCAAATAAATTGTATTATTTCATACACCCGGTCTTTTCTCACGTTTAGCATAACAAGTAAACAAAATTGTCTAACAGACATTGATTTGATATTCATATTTTTTGGGTGCAATTTATATTTAATTCATATGAATAAATTCGCCCCTTTTTTTCAATAACTGCATTCATTTCCGGTAATAATATTTTTAATTAAAAAACGCGGTGTACCTGTGGAACACAACGAAGAGTGTATGCATCTTGAACTTTTTTGCAATTTCTATGAGATTCTATAATAAACAGTTATCAGACAATACCTAAGCAATGCAAATACCTGCAATTTGGGATGGGTTAGCTTCAGAGTGAAGAAGAGATCGGAGTCGAAGTGCGGACATGTTTTGTCCGCGGTGAGGGCGAATTCGATGAATATCTGGATCATAGGCTCTCGTTGTTCCCTTGAGAACATCCAACGAAAGTGCAGCGATCACATCGGCTTGTCGAGCTATATTATACGCTCTCTCCAAAGCTGAGAAAAACACCGTTACTAAAAATAGTCTTCATAATTGAACACTTACTATAAGCCCCAAGAGCCGTAACCATTTGAGTTCCGTTAATTAGCGCCAAGCCTTCTTTCGGTCCAAGGGTTAGCGGAAGCAAATTGTTCTTTTTCAAAACAAGATCTGCTGGTTGCCAACCAGTGCTTGGACTCCACATTTTTCCTTCTCCAAGAAGTCCAAGAGCTAAATGTGCTAATGGGCACAAGTCTCCGGAGCATCCAACAGTTCCTTGTTGTGGAACGTATGAGACGCAAAATGCTGAAAATAACCAAAGTTGTAGGAATGTTTAAAAAATTCTAATACCATTAAATGCAGATATCATTTTCTTGATGTTTTCCAACGAGATTCCACTATGACCTTTTGCTAAGATATTGATTCTGAGAGCCAAAAGCATTCGGGTTCGGTTTGGTGCTAATGCCTCGCCATAACCGGTAGCATGTGAGCGAATTAGATTTAATTGAAGTTGTCTAGAAAACGTAGGGTTTTTAAAGTATTTAAAAAATTTCACCTACTGAATTTTCTCGGGTGGAATGAGAACATTAGAAAACGTTCCGAATCCTGTTGTGACTCCATAAACGGCTGAAAAGGGGGGGGGGGGATTTAGATACCTATCTACATATTTTCAACATACCACGGTGTTCACTTGCAACTTTTTCCAGAAATGCCCTTCCCTTTCTGATTCGATCTTCAGCTTCCATTGATAATTGAATCGCACATTCTCCTTTCTCGCATCGAACTAGATCTTCGGGTAGAAGACTATTTCCATCCATGACGAGAAGTTTACTTGGTGGTTGGAATGATATTGGAGTGACGGCATCGAAAGCAAAGGAGACTCTGAAATATAGTTATTCAAAATTTAAGAAAAATCTGAAACTTGTCTCACTTTCTTCTTCTGTTATCTAATCTTTCCAGCTCAATTTTTGAGTTTTCCATTGCTTCTTGACGCTTCGCTTCTTTTGCTTCCTCAGTTTCTTCCTCATTCGCTGCTGAAATGACGAAGAGTGCGATTAAAGAAATATTTTCGCATCCAACGAACCAACAATAATAAAATCTCCATCTTTCAAGACATCAGCAACAACATCTTCCGGGTCGAGAAGAGAATTTCCAACAGTTCTACGAATTTCATAGTAATCATTTGCAACTGGAAGTTTTGGGCGAAGTCTTCTAAGCTTCTCAATTGAACGACGAGCAACCTAAACCGCGGAAATCAAAAGAAACTAGAAACCACGAAACACTTACAGCATCAATACTATCATCAGGATGACATGGCACAACAACACATTCAACACCGATTTGCACCTGGAGTCTCATCTTCGCGTTGATCGGGACGCTTCAAAACGACACGAATGAAGTAAAATTGGGCGGAGAGTATACCTTGGTTTTGTACGGTCTCGCCGTTTTCCCGACATCGTGGTCATGCTGCACCCTTTTACGGCTGCCGTTTGCGCGAGGTCGTCAAAATTGCTGTCATCCTCTTCAATTACAATGTCCATTTTATCACTTTGCTCTATTAAAACTGGAATTTTGATACTGTCAGAAGATATTCAAATCGTGATGTTTCAATGAAATCCATTAACAACACGTTTTATCGTTTTAAGTCAGTTTTCATGTTTGATCTTCTGACAAAAAAAAACATGGTTTTCGGAAATAAAATGATGACTAAGATGGGAACATTTGATAACTGCGCACTGATTTTGCAGGAATTTCGGTTTATAGACCTTTTTTCATTAAACTGAAACAGACTACCTTATTTTATCTGATTGAAAGACAATGTTTGTATCACGTTGTATTGAATCGAAAAAAAAGCTGGACAATATTGTTAAGAGACCAAAAAATAACTAGACAATTTACAAAAAATGAATGCTTTTGACCAAGACATTAGCCCCTACGGCACTGATAACGCTGATTTCTATCAGTTCACTGTTTTTTAAACCAAAAAAAAATAATAATCAGTTTGTCTGAAACACCGCATTCTGTAAGAAAAAAAAGACTGTCTCGTAAAAGTAATATCTATCGTTATTTTTGTCATCCTTCTCATTGTCATTTATAGCCGATCTTGTTGTTCTTTTGACGAAATGTTCTATTTTCACCACCACAAGGTGCAATATTGGTTAATTGGCCACTAAACATTTTATTAACCAACCCAATGACCCAACCATCCATTCTGTCTAGATCCAGTCTTTCATCATGCGAATTTTACAACCACGTGTTGGTGATTCGAATGCCCTTCAATTTGATAATAAAAAAACTTTTGAATAAAAAACCTTTTATTCAATGAAAAATGTAAGATCTTTTCGATACAATGTTTTTCTCACTTTTCTCTGAAAAACTAATAAAGTAAATTATACTCGTTACAAAAAAACCTAAAATATTTGTAACGACTACGACAAGATCAAATAAGGATCAATCCGAATAAGAATTTTTCAATAGCGGTGAACAAAACAAAAATTAAGGTTTTACTTTAAAAAGCAGGTCTCTCTCGCCCAACCAAATAGCCAGCACATTGAACTTAAAGTAAGATGACAACCAATGTCTACAATAAATCATGAAAAAAAATAGAAGGAAATTATTGAATCCCAAAATAATAATTGGAACAATTTTTAAAAGAAGACAAATTAGATGGAGAGCTCGAATTTGACATCAATGTTGGTAGCACGGGCAAGATCGACAATGTTTGAAAGTTTGACAACCATTTTAGCAGCTTCATCAAGGTTATCGCATGGAAGAATTCTGAGCTCTGATGTGGCGATGAGAGCCTTGGCATCTTCGACTTTGGTTCCTTGCAGACGGACAACAATCGGGATTTTGAGGTTGAGTTCTTTTGCGGCTTTGATGATTCCTTGAGCGATAACGTCGCATCTCATGATTCCACCAAAAATGTTGACAAGGATGGCGTTTACCTGTAAAAATATTATTCATACTGTGAGTTTAAAAAAAATTTTAATTTGAGTTAATGAAATGAATAAACATGTGTTTTATTGAGTATAATAATGGCTTAAACATTTTCATAATGTTCATGATATCCATAAGGCTGCCATTTTTCTAACCATAATTCCAGATATTGTATTCACAATTTTTTCAAGAAAAATGATTTTAAAATCTTGTTTGAGGAGTACCTCATGTTGGAAAATTGCTCTTGCAATATTATTTATCATTTGGAGTGACATTCAGCAGAATTAGTAACGCTTAAATTTTACTAAATACATAAATTCTAACTGTCATACTTCCCTTACTTCACTTAAAACTTTAAAAAATGCCTCTCTGTTATCTTAATAACTTTTAATACTTTCGATTAAAACTATACCTTCACCGAAAACCAAGATATTTCCAGCAGTGAAAGCCATTTTAAATGCTAGTTCTATCGAAACACAAATTAAAACGAGATCGCTTTTTTCCTCAACGTTTTTATGAAAAGCAAGTTTTAATTATATCAAAAATATTAATTTTCAGCAAAGGTACAAAACACAGAAAAGAAAGGAAATTAGTTTACGGCTGTTACTATAAAGAACAACTATGCTTTCATATTGTCAAGCAAAATTTTCTTGGCCGCTCATTTTGGGCTGCAGCAGCGCTCAAGAAAATTCAGCTTGATAATATCACCACGTGGTGGCTAAAAATATCTAATACAATTGTCTAAAAAATTTTATAAGACCCTAGAGTGACTATGAGGAAAAATATAGACTCCAAAAGTGATACGAATCTCGTTATTGAAGTCTAATAAATACGAAACGAATAAAAAAGAGTGGAAAAAGTTCGAAAGATCACATATTGGCTCAAACTGAATAATTAACGACGAAATTTTGTGATTTTAACAATGAGACTTTCTTCATTCGTTTTCTACAGTTTGAACAAAATTTGATTATCTTTTGGGAAGTTATGATCCTTCAAATTTCCACCTTTTTTTAACTGAAATCACATCGTAGTGTGCAAAATTTTAAAAATTCCAATTTGGCGGAGGTAAGCCAAGCTTACCTTGTAAAAATTCGTATAAAACAAAATGTAGGCAGAGTTCCATTTCTTGTGCTAGTTTTACAATCAATTTCTTAACTATTTTCTAAGTTCATTATTATTTCAGTGTACAGCTTGGAATTTGAAATCAATCTAACTATTGAGATAAATCGACATGGACTAGTTCTCCACAGCTTGTGTTTTCTAGGTCACGTGTTTGGACGTCTCATCTGTTTTGAATTGGGAAAAGAGGGAAAACTCGCTTTTAGTAAATTTGGGCTCGTTTTGTTGTTTTCTCGTCTGGTACTAGATCTTACTAGCTGTGGCTAGTATTTGTTTGTTCTTTGCAAACCAATTAACTATTTGTTTCGTTATTTTATTCTTGGTTTAATTAATGAATATTTCTGAAATTATATGGATTTCATTTTTGTTTTTAACGTTTGTCACTTCCATTCACATTTTTCTGTGAACGTCGTTTTATACACGGAACACCATTTTAGTTAACACCATTTCAAATCTGGGTAAAACCCTCCCTTAAAATTCAGTTCCCAGGTTGGAAAACCTGACAGTGTGTTTGTCACTTGATTTCAACTAGCAGAATAAGAGCACGAGTAAATGCTTTCGGAGAATTGTGATCAGTGATCGTTTATCAATGATGTAGCTAGAATACTAGAGACTGGCGAACATTGAAAATGGTTTTTCGGTTACTCAACTCTCAACTATCGAGTTCAAATAGTTTTCAAAATTTTGCATTTCTTGCATACCTTATCTTTGTCAGCAGTGATAATTTTGAACGCTTCAGTAACTTGTTCAACAGTGGCACCACCGCCAACATCCAAAAAGTTGGCCGGCTCTCCACCATGCAATTTGATAATATCCATTGTCGCCATCGCCAAACCAGCTCCATTAACCATGCACCCAATGTTTCCATCCAATCGGATATAATTTAAGTTGGCAGCAGCGGCTCTAATTTCAAGTTGATCCTCTTGTTTCTTATCTTTCAAGTCGAACAAATTCGCTTGACGGAATTCAGCATTCGAATCGAGCAACAGTTTGCAATCCATGCAGAAAACGTCACCATTGACATCTTCAGCCATTGGATTGATTTCAAGAAGTGTGGCGTCTGATCCTTTGAAAACCTTGTAGAGTTTCTCAATAATTTGAGCCGCCTGTTGCTCGCAATCTTTCTAAAAAACAATTTATTATGACCAAAAGCTTGTTTTGCATGTTTCATACTGAGAATTTCATTCTTCTAGCAATCTCAGCAGCAATATCTGGAGTAATTCCCGTGTTAACATCAATTGGAAGTTTCACAATGGCGTCAGGGTTTGTGGCAGCAACTTCTTCGATATTAACTCCTCCTTCTGATGAAGCAATCACAATTGGTCCCTGTAAAAATGCGTGTTTTGTTTTAAAAGTGTTTTTTTTTCAGATTTCAGTACATTTGTATTACGATCAAGAGTGATTGAGAAGTAGTATTCTCTGCGAGTGAAGAGACGTTTGCAGACCATGACCTGAAACAAAAAGTTAATAGTAAAAACAAATTCTTCCACGACATTTCATCAGACTTAATCATTTTTGCAACCTATTATTTTTTTTATTCTTTTGAACAATATCTAATCGAAAATTCCGTTCGAAACATGCAACCGATCACATGTGTCCATCATGTGAACATTATCAAACTTCACATGAAAACCCTCGAAAATGTGAGGTCAATGTGGCTTTTTTAAAAACGGATAGGAAACTTTTGTTTTACCTCTTCGCATTTTTTCCCTCTAAAGTCTGTTTGTTTAGTAATCAAATTGGCTCCAATCATAAGTCCGGCTTTTTCCTTGACCTCATCTGGGCTGAAAATATCCAATTCACTTTATTTTAAAAATGGTCCAAAGTAAACTAACGTAAAAACAATTTGAACACCTCCTTGAAGTCCAGACGAAAATTTTCCCTTTCCACGACCTCCGGCAAGAACTTGAGCCTTCACAACATAATCTTTTCCCCCAATTTTCTGAGCTTCTTTTTCAGCTTGGTCAGCGTTTGTAGCTACTCCGAATGGTGGCACACGGATTTCATAATTTTGCAGAATTGACATTCCATGGTGTTCATGAAGCATAAGATTTCTTGCGGCTGGTGCAAGAATCTGTAAAATACTTTTAGTTAATCTTAATTTTCTAAAAAAAAATAATTTAATACCTTCTGTGAAGTCGTAAGAAGTGGTTGACTGACTCTTCCAAGCATTTTGTCTGGAAATAATGACACTTTGAACCAGAAAAACGAAATTATCAGAAATCAAGAAATAAAGTGCAAAGGCGAGAAATTGATAGTGAAACTTTTATCTTGAGAAATTAAACAAAAAGGTGGAACTTGGTAGAAATTTAGGTGTTTTCTTTGAAACGAACAAACGAACGTGTTCCTCAAAATAAACGGAACATGTATTGATTGAACCGCTGCCTCAAAAAAACTCCAGCGAGGCACATGGAGTGAAAAACATGTTGTTGTGCACCTAAACAAAGAAAAAAAGGTTGGAATGAAAAGAAGGATGAAGGAAGATTGTATGACGGGCAACTGCGGATGGGGGGATGGATCAATGCATTTGGGCGCTCTTGGCGTTTGTGTGAGAGTGTCTCAATCAACTGTGCAGTAGGGCACAACTGCAATAATAGACGGCATACTGAGTATGCCGTTCCGAATGGCCAACCAACGAGATAGTGAGAAAATAAGTCCTCGCTTTCTTTTTTTGCAGCAAATACACGCCGAATTGTGATAAGTGGGAGGGGAGGAGAGAGGTTGCGTGAAAACGTCACACTGATGATTATTGTGAAATTGTCTGATCATTGAAATTTATTTTTTGACCTTTTAGTTAGATATCGATAGTTGGAGAGACGAAAAGATAGCGAAACAATGTGGAGAAAACGTGGAGAGATGACAGTGTAACACACTATTTGCTATTGCGAGTGCTTTTTTTTTGTTAGGTGCAAGTTGATGTTCGGAAGTTTAGAAATTGTTTTTAGCTGGATTACTGCGGAGAGCTATAAAATCTAAAATCCAGCTGACTTTTGTTCATTTTGCTGCAGAAAGGAAAGGAATAAAACTAAACAAAAAAGTTTGAAAAAATCTCTGTTAATAATGCAAAAAGTTGTTTTTTATATAACGTTTTGCAATAAATACAATATTAAACAGTATTATGAAAATGATAGAAAGAATTTAAAAAAAACAAAACTAATTGACCAACCTAAAAGGAAATGGGAACAACAAAAAAGACTACAATATAGGCGTAGTGCGTGGTGTAGTGTTCGCGCGCGTCAATTCAAAACTGAGTCATCTCTGCAAAACGTCTTCCATTGAATATTAGTTATTTATTTGAATATTCCATTTTTTTAAAATTATATAAACATTAATTTAACTGTCACCTAGTTTTTTTCGAATTAACAAAAAAACTCCATTTTTACCCATCGTTTCAAACTATGAATTTATTTTCTCTTGTTACAAAAGAAGTAAACATTGGTTGCCACGGACTACACGTACTTTTCAGAATTTCGTTTCTAAATTATCTCAAAACGGTCCTGTCTTAAAAATGGTTTCCTTTAATGTGTGTCTATTTCTATCTAGTTTGATTATACATAGCTCACCCAATTTCGAATTTTCAAATTTTGAACTCAATAAAATCATTGTCAAAGGCCTCTATTTGGCAGTTTTGAAAATAGATTTTTACTCTTCGGAATAGCAAAAAAACGTCACAAATCGGTTGTTAACGTTTGTGTATTTATAATAAAATAAGCCGCTTTCAAGCAATCATCCAACAGTAAAACTGACTTTCAAATGTTTTTAATTTGTGACACATACTTATCTCTTCTTATTAACATGTTTCCTTCACGTGAAAAGTTCAAAAGAGAGTTCAAAAACGGCTGCAATTTTTTTGGAATTCTATCATCTTTTAAGAATATCAAAATCATCATTTAACCCTCTTGGGCTACCATAATCCTAAAAATAATACATTTTTTGCACTCGATATGTTAAAAGAAACCATATCTTTCGATAATACAGCATCTTCCGATAATACACGTGGTCAAGAAAAAGTTCAAAAAGAGAAACAATAATGACTGCAACCATTCGATACAAATTTTATATTACAGCAGTCAACACTAAGGCTTCCTTATCACATAGAACACATTATAGGCAATTCGCACTGCGTACTAACAACCAATGTTTGTTATTTTTGTTTAGAAACAAATTTTGTCCTTTTTCAACCGATTGATTCAAATCGAAAACCACTACGATGAAAAGCGTTCTTTTTCGAACACTTAAAATCCAATTCTTCGAAAGTGAATTGCGTGAAACATTGCGGATCATAAGTTCAATAATTGTCCAGTCGCGGGTGTTTCTCTCAAACCAGAACGAATTTCCAAAAGGTCTTGTGTATATTCAGGAATTATCTAGGTCACCTTCGGGCATACATCGCTTTTTTCTTCAGTGTTATCCATACGATGTTTCTTCATTTTTGTTGTTATCCTATCTTCAAACTCCCCTATATGCAATTTTTGCAACTTATTTGATACAATTCATTGTTCTAGCTTTAGTTGATCCACGGAAAATTTAAAAGTTTAGAAAAAAAATCAAAAGTGTAGGTAAACACATCTTTTCTCTTCCTTGTTTACTTTATTTCTGCTTTTGATCTTTTGTGGAGCAAAAACAACTGTTTTTTTCAGAATGTCACTTCAAGAAAGATTCGATGCGGCTGTTGAAATCATCCAAAAACTTCCAAAGCAAGGTTTGATTTTTATTTTCAATTTTGGACCTTGAACTTGATCATCCTACAAGACTATCATATTGAACACGTTGTAACCTCTAAATTTATATGATAAGGAATGAACAAACTTTATAACAGAAAAAAATTGTAGCCTTGGGAAACGGAACTATTTCTAAATTTGGATTTTTCTTTAACAGGTCCTGTGACAACATCCAACGACCAGAAGCTCGCTTTCTATTCGCTTTTCAAGCAAGCGACTGTTGGAAATGTGAACACCGATAGACCAGGAATTTTCTCAATCATTGAGAGAAAGAAGTGGTAAGTTTTTCAAAAAAAAAAACACACATTCTGAAAATACACCCGTTTTTTAGGGATTCATGGAAGGAACTCGAGGGACTCACCCAAGATGAAGCCAAGGAAAGATATATCAAGGCTTTGAACGAAATGTTCGACAAAATCGCACAGGTTCGTTTTTTCACAAACATTATTGACTTGAGAAAGTAAATATTGCGTGGGTGCTAAATTTTCACAATTGCAAATATTAAACTTTTGTCGGTGTTATTTTCCAATTAAAAAAATATTTTGCAGGAACTTGATGTTAACGCCTGGCTTGAGCAAATCGACCCCATTATCAAAACAAACCTTGCATTGATTGGAAAATAATGTTTGTCTTTTGGACCTTTAAACCTGAATATGCAATTTTATTATAAAATACTTTATTATATAGTATGATAAAACAATTTATTAATACATTTAAAGTAAGAATGATATTATAGGAACCCGTTTAATTATTCATATTATAATGAGATCAATTTGGTGCTTATGAGATGATTGGGTTATAGGAAATTATTGCCTTTTTGTAAAACTATTAACTGTTCAATTTTTTACAACCTTTCCTTTTTGTCCATTTCTTCTCGTTTTTTATCTTCCTTGTAGGCGAAAAATTGGAATGTTCTGTAGACAACATGCAAAAATATGCAATCAATCACGATGACAAGAATCATTGCAGTCATTACTCCTATTGTCACCAGAATTGCTGCTGTAAATAACAAAAGTGTAGAGTGTTTTTTTAAATATCAAAATTTATATACTTGTTGAACTATATTTAGGGCGGTAGTGAAAATGGTCATCATCGTCGGGGTCTGAACGCAAGGTGCGAATGTTTTCAAGAATGTTTCTGGAAAAAATTCCCTTTGGAACGAAAAGTTAAAAAAAACAAACTTTGAAACATCATGACCTTCTCTTAGCATGTGCCAGACAAAAACCAAAAAAAGAATAATGAGTCCTAAGCTCCAGAGAGTCTGCAAAAATGAAAGGAACGTTTAAAAAAAAAATTGTTCATTTTAAACCAACATTATAGAGTAAGTAGGGCTTCAGAAGACCTGATCTCTTATTTGAAACACCGCGGAGTAGGGTGAGCACAGCGATGCAATCAAAAATGAGAAGAAAGACTTCAACGTAGCCTGAGAATAAAGAAAGTTTTGAATTTTGCATCAAAAACTATAACAAACCATTTAGACCTAGTTTTGAAATTCCAAGGAAATATAAAATCAGATTTATTATGAATCCAAATAATGACAAAACACCAACAAATTTGCAGGTTTTCTGAAAAATTCTTAAAATCGAAATGTTTATCCCTTTAAATAAAAACCTGTATTTTAAACTGTCCGCAACAATAATGTCCAGGTGGTATTGGATCTTCTGAAAACCCAAAATTGACAACAGTTTCCCTTGGTGGTCCTTTCATAACGCCATTACCATTGCCATTTGCATCTGTAAATTCACATACATATCTTTGAAAAGCGTTAAATATTTCTATAATTTTTTTTTCGAATTGCTCACCGTGAACAATACCTCAGAAGATAATAGAGACCCAAAATAGCAGATTTCTGTTTCTTTAGGAAATAAAAGAGAAGAAAGTTAGAATCTAGAACCCGTTGCACGAAATTGAACGGGAAATCAAATGTAACGAGTAGCGAGGATTCGAAGAAAATTCAATATTTGGAAATAGTTCTTTTTTTTCTATTTTATGAGCAAAAAAGCTGTTGCTATTCGTTATTTTAAAGTTACATCACAGTTTTCCAAAAAAAAAACGAATAGTAAGAAATGTCATAAAATTTTAAAGTTAATGGATGATTGGCTATTAGAACAGAAGGTAAATAATCTTTAAAAGTTATCGTTTCCTGAGCAGAAATTGCAAAAAAATATATTTATTGATCAATTTTGAGTTCTTAAACTATTTTCAGCGTTTTTTAAAATTTTTTTTTTCAATTTAAGTTGCCAAAAATGAGAGAAAGTTCGCATTATCACTCGTGCCTTGCCGGCCAGTTTTGGCCTCGTAAGTTGAAACTTTAATTGTTCGAGTTCCGGAAAAGGGTATTTCGATAAACGCACCTTTCACAAGTTTCCAAATATCAAGATGATTGAAATAGAAGTGAAACTCAAAATTGGGTTTTAAAAGTTATGAGCAAATTTTTACGAAATTGAGGACCTGGCCCCGAATTCGAACACCGTCAATATCTAGGCTACTGGAGTCGTGCTCAGTGAAATAAACAAGCTATTTTTTCAAAAATCCAGCCGCATCAATGCTCTAAAATCTTTGACGATTTGGCCTAGAAATCCAAAACAAAACAGCTCGATCACATCTCCAAATTAGGCTTATATTTTGCATATTCTCAGTTTTTCTTGAAGTTGTATTTTTTATTATAAAATTTGACTAAAATTTCTTAATTTTTAAACCACATATGTTCAGTCCACCTTTATTTTTGAAATAAAAAGTTTTGAAGCTTCAAACAGACACGTGACTAAAATGAACGAGTCTTTTGTGATACGTAATGATATTTGCTTCATTATCAGAGAATTACTTATGCAAGAGAAGATTGAACTAACAATCTTCAAGTTTATAGAAAGAACTTGTTAACGTTTTGGTCTTTACAGAGCGTGAAGAGCGTGAGACATTTCCAAAAAAAGCTCACGTTCATCGCATATTTCCTAGAAAAACTTACGATTTAAAATAGGAACCATAGTGTCGTCGTCGTTTTCGAGTATAACTGAACACTGCTCGAGTCCCATCTCAACTAAAACTTTAAAAACATACAAAATATTGAAAAATAACAGCATTACGAAAACCTCAAAGACATGATCCAAAAACTACTAATTAATTCATAGATTGCGTGTGGGATGATATCAATATCATATGTATGCTTAACACAGATTTTGAAAAAAAAAAGATTTTAGTGTCAAAAAATAAACGGAAAAGGAAAAAAATGCAGAAAAAATGTCGAACTTTTGAGGACCAGTGTGAATTTGTGTGTTTTTTTGTTTGAGTAGCTAGCCTAGTTTCTCAACATCATTTATCAAGCGTTTTTCCCCCCGCCGTGCACTTCTTACGGTTCCTCACACAGGTGTGCTCATTAATACTCATTTCCTCAAACATATTTTTCGCACCACTGCCAGCCGATCCTATTGATAATAGTTTTTGGCGGGGCTGACATTTATGTGCAATTTCACGGAGGAGAACGAGACGAAACTGATAAATAAAAATAGATAAAACTCCCGATCTGACAGCATTTGTTTTTGTTGATAAGAGTTTACACATAATGCTCGAAAATGACTGATTATTATGATTGGAGTGGTGAGAAAATTTATGATGAAAAAAGTTTGACCAACTGGCACGCAAAATATTCCAGTCCGTCTTGTGGAAAGGTACTACAATTTTGAATAAATCCAAATTGTTGACAAACAATTTTCGAATATAGAAAATCAAATATTATACTTATTGTTCATTGTTAGGATGTGCATATGAGAGATGAGACTAAAAAATGAAAAAACGTAAAAAAGTGATTTTTATTTTTTTACTACTGAAAAGTTCTTTATGTCCGAAAAAAAGGAATAAGAAAAAAACCGAGCAAAAGAAATAAAAATGCTCTATAGTAATTAGTGTTAAATCAAAAAAAAGGGGTGCTGTCACAGACTTTTGATTAGAAAAAGTAGCAAAATATGGAAACTTACATGTATTTTTCTCAACAACAATAATTCCAGGTACAGATTGAATATTATAACTCCTCCGTATCATTAGTTTTGGCATACTAACCGATCGTTTCACATCGTTGAATTGTTTGAAATCTTCATACCGTTTCAGCATCTCAATTCCGGAGGGGTTTTTCGAACTATTGGTGCGGTTCTTGATTTCTTTTATTATTTTCGTCTAGTGTTGTCACAACAAGTAGCAATACTCGAAAACAACAGTTGACCTAGCATTTTTCTTTCACGGCGGCGTCAATCTGATTTTCGGTAACGAGCATGAAAGAGCATATCAGGGTTAAAGGATTGCTTAAGCAGGAAAAGCGAATAAAAGGGTTCCTTGTGTGCGTTCTCAACTATATCTCGATGTATTTTCAACCTCTTTTTTTCATTGCAAGGAAGAACAATTCAATTGTCGCATTTCTTTGATAGATGTTCATAAGATTGAAAGCGGAATTTGAAAAAAATAGGCTTTTAGAAAAAGCTAGTGTTGATCAAATTTCCAGATAAAATGTTATTGTGAGTTTCCCTACGCACAATAAAAAAAACCACGAAAAGAAATTAGAATTGCTCTCTTAAAAGATATTCCTCCATTCCTTTCTGTTATTACAACATAACTAGGTGTTAATAGTTGTTCCTTAGAAAAAAATTAGATCGAATCGAAAACCCATCAATCATTTGAGACAAGCTAGAATGTCTTTTTACTGAATACATGCACATGTATGTTTGTTTAAAACATTGTTATAAATCTCCCTCCACAGAAATGAAAAATCTGGAATGTGACTTTTTGATAGAGAACAAATGGCGTCAATTCGTCACGAGTACGTTTTTTGAGGTTTGCTGGGAAGAAATTAGAGCAATTTTTAGGAAATATTTGGTTGTGAATAGAGTATAATATCACATCATTATAATGAAAACGTAACTGGCATGGAAGTAATTCTAAAGCTTCCTTTTCTATAAATAATTTTTCTTATTAATTTCTCAAAAAATTCATAATAGGAAATTGTTTTCCTGGTAATTTTGACTAATGAGAAAAAACATCAAAAAATATTTCTTTTCACACATTCTAGACACTGTACCCAATAAAGTTTAAAAGATCAGAATTTTCATTTGCATATTTCTAGGAAATTAATTTTAAAGGAACGAAAAACAACTTGACAAGAACAAATCAACAAATATATTTGACTCGTGGACTGGAATCGTTAATTCTGTATCTGATAAAATTCATGAGACTACTTTCCCAATGCCAAAAAAAGTAAAACTTACGAGATCTGATTGAGGTTTGTCTTGGCTGCCTGGGCATTCTAGGAGTTTGTAAAGAATTGTTACAACTTCTCAATGGAGGTGTCGGCTTTGATTCCGAAATCACTTCAACTGGTTTATCCTCTTTCGCGGGTTTCTCAATGCGGATCGCGGGAATTGAATGCGGTATACTTATAACAGCCGCCGGAGTCTGATTCGGAACGGTCGGCGATTTCGCATTCCGCGCCATTATTTCTTTTGATTTGAACAATTTGAAAAACGAGTGAATAATAGGGGCCAAGATTGACGGCGGGATAAACGCACTGGCCGCGATCAGCTACCACCGGCAGAACTCAAGCTAATTGTCTTACACCAACACTGCTCACACACATACACCGCTGTCACTACTCGGCAATGCCGGCGGCAGCATTTTGTGCTAAACGATGAGAACCACTTGGGTTTTGATACCGGAACCGAATAAAAACAACCTTTTTGAAGGGGAAAAAACGTGAGAAGAAGATGATTTATGTTTCATTTATGTTGATTGTCGTTTCAGTTTGTGAGTGCAAAAGATATCCAGTTTTTTTATGATTCAATTTTTACGTAGGTAAAAAGCTAAATTTACCTTCTGAAAAAATCATAAATTTTGTTTATCTTCAACCTCTTAGTGTTCTTCTGTTTTATTGTTCGGTGGAATTTTTTTTTAGAAAAAGAGCCTAATTCACAATGAGAATCGAAGTTTTCAAAAAGAGCTGGGAAAATTCTAACTGAAATAAAATTGTGGTTAACCATAACGTACGCTGTCTGTTATTTTAAGCTTTATTTATTGTTCCAGATCAGAACCATACATCGAAAAAAGCCCGATTTAGAGAAGAAAAAAAATAGAATTCCTCGTCGTATACAAACCTGTGGGAATTTCAAAAATTAAAACTTTTGATGTGATACTTATAGAGTTGCTGGCTACAGAATAGGATGCATATCACTAATACAAAATTATGTTGTAGCATCTTTTTGTTATTGTTTAGAAACACACAAATTTCTCTCAAAATTGAGAACACATTTTTTGGTAATCAATACCTAATTGGAAGCTTTTGAAGCAGTTGGTTAACTTTCACTGATGTATTGTTCGTAGGATATGGTGAAGCTACAATTTCTAACAGTTTATTGTTTTCTGCAAAATTTAAAGGAGGGCTTTACGGAGATATTGAATGCATCTGGGATGAAAATAAGTTTCCGACTCATTTCACATCTATTTTTAAAATTTTCTAAGACAACGTAGAAGCCGAGAAAACGAGCTTCACAACAATGACCTAGAAAAAAGGGCCACCTGTCCGAACTTTGAGCTTGTTTCGTGTTTCGCTAATGAATACTCCGACAGAATACTTATATTAGTCCTTTTTTATGTTTTTTTTTTCATTTCAATTTATGTTTTTTCATTTGGTTTTGATTTTTAATGCCTGCGGACTAGTTTTCGCCGGTGGCCCCTTTTCCTAGGAAAATTTTTTTGATGCGTGTTTTCTCGGCTTCTACGTGGTCTTCGAAAATTTTAAAAACAGGTTTGGTATGAATCTGAAGTCTTTTTTCATCCCAGATACATTCATAATCTGCGTAAAGCCCTCCTTTAAGATAACGTCCAGGGGATTATATTAAATAAATAAATTTAAAAAATCAAAAAAATTAATCTTATTTGGAGAATTCGAACTAAAAATGTTTGAATTATGATTGTTCCAATATTTTAAAAAAAGGCAAAGGGTTTTTTTGCAATTTTAACTAATTATGATGTTTGTTTTGCATGTAAAGTCACAAATTTCATGTGTATCTTGAAGATCTCCTCTTCGGAGACTCTTTTTAGTCCTTCAAACGTTTACTTCAATTTTAATAAAAATATTTACTTCTATAACTTCATAAATGCAGAGATGTCTTACATAAGACTAAAAAAAATACACAAGTACATTTGAAAAAACACCTATTCCTGTGTCGACAGAAAATGAGCGAAACAAAAACACGAATGTCAATATTCCTACAAATGAAAAATGGTGGTGATTCAAATAGCGAATCGATATTATGTCGTTAAGAAATACAGTACAGATTTCAATGAGAAATTAAAAAATATTGTTACATAAAAGAAAGTTTCAAACTTTTTGCTTTAAAAAGAGATTTTCGTGATTAAAATCGGTACCAAACATACAAAACGTTTTTTCGAGAAAAGCTTATGTGAATCTCATTATCAGATTAAAAAAATAATTCCAGGAAATTACAAAAAATGACAATTTTAAAGTGGTCCATTCACCCCACTATTTACAATTTTACAGATGTACAAAAAAAATCAAGACACGAAACGAACAAACAATTAGTTTCTAAAAAAATATGCGAGCTCTGAAGTCATCCGGTGGTAAAGCCCAATCATAGTGTGAAATCGGACGCCTGGCGATGTCATACTAAAAAACGTTCCAGTAGAGATTGACCCGTTGCAAGATATTTACCTTTCTGTAAACTCGAATCGAGTCCAGAATTCGCTGCTTTTCCGGAACATTTTCTAGGCAGACATTTATCTCATCCTCACTCATTGATGCAAGCTTCCTGTAGACCGGCTCTATTTCTGATATCCTGTAAAATAATTTGCCTATTTGAAAATTAAAATGTTTTAAAAATATTACTTGAATCCTTGTTGTTCGAATATAATACTGGCATCTAGAAGAGCTTGTGGTGTGAAGGTGAGATTTTTGAAAGCATCTGAATATTATCGTACGAAAATAAAACTAATCTTTTTTGGAAACAAATACATATTTTAAAATAATCTTTATGATGATATTCTTTTCAAAAATATTTTAATTTAGAAAAATAAGTAAGAGAGAGAGAGAGAGAGAGAGAGAGAGAGCTCACCGCTTTTCAACCACATTTTAATGTCATTTTGAAGGCTGGGAAACATAAGTCGATCCGAAAAGTACAGCAAGTTTAATAGATTATCTTCTGAAAAATATGAGTTTAATTAAAAAAAAACATGATTTTGGTTAAGAATGAATATGCTACAAATATGAAATATAAGGAGCACTTTACACGTGTTTTAAGCTTTTTACAAATAATTTTGGAGATATGATTCCGGGTACCTTTTTTCGAGCTTAAAATGAACATTTTCAAAATATCGAACTTTCGATAGCTGTAACTATGCTTAATCTCAATGTTTTCGGACAAAACTTTGAAGTTATCATAATCAGTACATTCTTACTCGATGTGCAAAATTTCAACTTTTGTCGTTTAGGGAAATTTTGGTGGATTTTGCTCAAACTTAGAAAATCAAATAAGTATAATTGCATTATTAGAAATGAAAAATTTTATCCAGAAATATTGAGATTGAGCAAAGCTCTCTAAAGTCTGTTTTTTGAAACTCTTCATACTTTGAACTCGAAAAAACCATGCTGACACCCATCGTTATCAGTCTTTGAAAATGGTACCTTTATCAGCGTAAAATAGTCTTAAAACTGGTCATCTCTGATTGAAAAAAAAGCCGTTGATCATTAAATTATCTTCATATTTTTTTTGCATTTAACAATATTTTTTGTTGTTTATCACATCATCAAATGCCAACATTGTTTCACAATGAAGCAAATTCATCACCTTATCTCATTCCAATAAAATAAACAAATTCAACTTACGATTAATAGTCCTATTGAATAAAAACCCAGTTGGACAAACAAACGATAGAAAAGCTGCAAGTTCATCACCACAGACATCATCCATGTTCAGCATATTGGCTTCTCTTTCGGTATAACGGTGATTAGAAATGCTGAAATTGTTGTGTGATTTGATTATGTGGCTGAAATCCACTTGTGTTTACCATTTAAAATACTCTGAAAGTTCCGCAAGGTACAATAAATTCACATACAAAGGATCCGTCGCAGTATTGATGCAAAATGTTCGAAGTTCTGATGGCGCTTTAAAATCCTCAGCATTCCTGTCGTTCATCGTCATTTTGTCTGTAAAAATATAATTTATTATATTTAAAACAGTTTATATAAATTTTCAAGTGTAATGTTTTTGTTCATAGCTCCATTGTAAAAAGCTTCTAAAGATTAATTTTTGTACAAAAAAATAGTTTTCTTCAATAAAACTTAAATGCACATAAAAAAAGGCTAAAAGACGTTCATGGAAATCGATAAAAATGTGTTGGGAGGAAGTCAGTATATTGCTGGATGAGAGTAAGCAATTGCACAAGAAGAACACTCATGCTCATGGAGAGTGAAAACAGAAAAAAAGACTGCATTGAGAGAACATTGGTAAGTAAACTTCATTGTTTATAAAAACAACAACTTTCGGTATACATATAAAATGGTTACTATTTTGAAATGGTTTACACAAAAAACAAGAATTTTCGTTTACTATTAGTATAGAAAAAAATCAACTGATAAGAACGAAACAGCTGAGAATGCTAAACGTTGAAATTGAGAATGTTCTTAATAAATATACAGCTATGCCATGAAAGTAAGCTGGTGAATCTTCTGTTTGGTTTTCTTAAGTAAAGCTCAATCTATAAAACAAGTTCAAAATCTTGTGATAAAAAAATGTTGGAAGCAAATATATGTATACATTTCTACTGTGTAAATATAAATCTAGAAAAAAAAAGCTAACCAAGATTACCTATGTAAAGATATCAAGTTAAAAATTGAGAGTCAGTTTATGTTTATAAAAAATCTAGTACATCAATAAATGACTCCAAAAACCGTTTGCATGTGGGAGGGAACACAGATGCAAATACCGTCAATTAGATAGATATTTAGGATTTGGCCAAAAAATGTACCTAGTGCAATACAAAGAAGGAAATAGTGTGAAATTAGTGGAGGTATCAAAAAATATGCTCATGAGTACGCAACACGCGGCGTTCAATATAAGGAGGACGTTGTGAACTATAAATCAAAGCGATAAATAAATCTTTACGCCTTTATTTTTGAATGACAGTTTTCAAAAATACACCAAAAAAGTTATTTCTTTCCGATCCAATTGATAGTTTTGTGAAATGTTGCAGAAAAAGAAAAATTATTGAATGATAATGATATATTAACCATTAATGTTTTTTGTTCGGTTTCAATGAAATACAAAACATGACAAAAAAGACAACAAAAAACCGTGAGATTCTATAAAAACCTTAAAATTATCTGTGTCGCAATAGCACATTCAAGCAAGCAAGGTCTTTTGATAAAAAGGAAAGGTTGCAACACCTGTTTACAAAAAAAATCAAAAGTTATCAAATAACAAGGTCAAGCCTTGTGATTGAGGATGGGTTTCGTTTTTTTGTCGAGACAACAACAGCTGAGAAATATTGTAAACTAATTAATTCTTGATATGATATCAAAAAATCTAGTTTAAGACAATGCCATGAAAGGTATTACAATTTTATTTGAATAATCAACAATGAATTCAAGATTTTCAACTTGAAAAAATCGAAAACCAGGTAAGTTGTACGAATCATATGGTACTATGTGTAATCTACCTTAATTTTATGTCTAAAGACTGTATTTTTGTATGATCTCTGACAAGCGAAGACAGAAAACAATCACATTGTTTTCTGTTCCTTTTGAAAAAAAAAAGATTTCTAATCAGTTTCGTGTTTCCCAAGTTATATCAGCAACATTGACCCCCCCCAACCCGAACGTTTTTCCTTCAAAAACAACAGATGGAATTCCAGCACCTGCATAAAGGAATAAAAACAAAAAAGCGTTCGTAAACAGGACGTTTTTTGGGGGAAAAACAACCGTATTCGAAAAGGGTCATAGTTTCTTTTATAAAAACATCCAATGGCACCTGCGAACCTCTGAAATGTCGAAAAACAATTCTTGTTATTCATAAGCACCCGATCATAGATTACGGTATATGGAAAATTCGTATTGATGTTCCCTTATTTTCCTTTCATAATACTCATAAAAAGTTATGAAAAGAAATGAATAAACAAAAAGTATGTAACACCTGCCTTAAAACGTTTTTTTTAGAAATTTCTGTTCGCAGATGCAATGAAATAATATCGGGTCTTTTTTCAGAAACGTTTTCTGTTGCAGCTGTAGGCACCGATTGGCACGGAACGTGTTTTTATAATGAAATGAAAAAAACTTTCCAATGAAGTTCATATAATACAGTAGGAAGAACCTGCTGAATATAACCAGATGATTCTCCAATTTTAAAAAAATATTTGGACCTTTCAGCTAAAGTTTTCAAAAGTTGGTTGAAAGTACCTGTTTTTAAACTTATGAGCCATGTGACCCACATTTCAAACAATCTGAAAAATGAATGCAAACCATCTTATCAAATGATGATTGATCGAATAAAAATGAAATATGAATAGAGTTTTTCGGAAATTGTTCGCATAATTTTTGTAATTTAAAGTAAGAAGTCATTTTAGAAATCAAGTAAGGACAGTTTCTGAATTGTCAGTGGTTTCAAAACACAATTATTCTTTGATAAATCCGCTATATGGGGTTTTCACCCAACACAACTTTAGAATATTGTTTTTCAACTGAACCACATTTCTCACCTATTCTATGGATTACAAAATAAATTAATACTTTAAATTAAAAAAAATACGTTCCAAAATGAAAGCCTCACATGGAAAATTAGTCGGTCTTCAACAAAACTATGCAAAAATGGCCAATATTAAGTAAATTGATCGATTTTCGCATTCTCTCTTTAATAGTAAATAGAAATATCATTTTTCTGGATTACATTACATTTATGAATACATTTCAACCAGTGATCCGATCCGGATCGGAATTCGGATCAAAACCGGATAAGTTTGTCTCGACGATTTTCAGAAACATGTTTTTGAATTTAAAAAATTGTTCTTAAAATATAAATGATAAGAGTAAATAATCATTTTTTAACTGCTAAATAACCGAGCCGGACATGATCCAAAATCCTGTCCGGATCAGAAACACTGGATTGAATCTTATCTCTGGATAAATTTTGAAACTTTCGAAATAAACATGATATTAGAATGTTCACCTGAGATACATAAATGTTTGGTCCACTCGGACTGAATTACCTAAAAAACTTTTCTTGCTTTTATATTTTCCCCCCATTTGATTCAAAGAACTTTCAAACTTTCAAATTTCGCGTAAAATCTCACAAAACATTGTAAGAGATATGTATATATTTCAAAAAGTGCAAAGTTTGAAAATCGATCTCAAAAGGTTGTTGACGTAATGAAACCGCGCAAATTCGAAAATCTTACACCAGATGTGCACTTTCGAAACTTTTAGCAACAAAACATCTTTTTTTTGGCTAATGTTTATGAATGAATCGTTTTCTTACAATAAAAAAAACAAAACATGCGAAAAAAAACTCGGGAATTTTTTAAATAACAAAATGACAGAATGAACAGCTAAAAACTAAAAATAAAAAAAGAAAGAATGGATTGGATGTGGCTTACATTAAAAAAACAAAGGAAGATATGAGAAGTGGAAAATGAGGAGAAAAATGAATTCTACCCATGAGATTCTGTAAATGGTTGGCTGATTATAATACTGAAGCTTGATAAGCTTCAAGAAAAGAAACGTATTAAATTGAGGAAAATTGCAATTAAAAAACAAACAAGAAAAAAATGGTTTCACCGTACAGGTTGAATATTTGGGTTACAATAAATTGAAAGCTTAAAAAGGACAGAAAAGACAAGAATAAACAAAAAATGCTGAAAAAGGGTTAATATATGTATATATTAATTATTATGTTACCAAATGAGGGAGGTTTTCTCGTAAAAATGACTTTTCAGAAAAGAAATACTTTAAAAAACGAGTAAATTTTGTGAGGTTCAAAATTACTGACTCAAAAGATTTCAATCGCAAAAAGGTTAGGCTAAGATAGCAGATTGGAATAAAAGGAATAACAAAAATAATTTCTTAAAAAATGTATATCAATACAAACAGGCTCGGATCGGTTCGGTGGTCATGAAAGTCGGGGGAGAATCGGGAAGAATTGGCAGGGATACATCTTTAAACCATTATGGAGGGATGAATGGAGATTGCAAGTTGTGTTTCGAGGAAGTGTGTCCTTGTCCAAGGCGTGGAGAGTTGCTAGCGATTGGTGGTGGTGGCTTGTAGAGTGGGTTCTCATGTTGCGAAACCTTCAATGGTGGACGTTCCTCGCGAGCCAGCATTGGGGTACCAGCGTGAGTTGGGTCAAGATCCTCCACCTCATCTGGGAAGACAACTGGGTGTCCCTTGGTCGCGTATTCGGTGGCAGTGGACTTCTGGAAAATATTCAGGATAAGTTAAACGATTTTATTTCAAGTAATAATCTTTACCTTCTTTCCATCGCGTTTGACGCATGCACAATAGATGATGATCACAATAGCCAAAACAAGTAGACAGAAGAGCAAGATGCAGATGAGAATGAGTTGGGAATCAGCTTCTTGAACGGATTCGACAGTTGGAGCCGTGGTGCTGACCTCGACATCATCTTCGCAGTTACCAATACGGTTGAGTGAAGCCTTTCTGACGTAGAAAAGGTTGCCCATCGCCTTGACGAATTCCGTCTTGGTGCGCATCTTTTGCTTGATTATCATCTTGCTAGACATAGCCTCCAATCCAGCATCATCGCAGGTCTTATATGGAAGAGTGTTGTTGCTCCAGGTGATGACGGTTTTGTCATTCTTCGAGGTGATTTCTTGGAGTGTGAAGCTAGAAGCTGATGCTCTGAGAGCTCTGGACATTGCGCGAATGAACATGATTCTCTTTTGTGGGTTAGCAGCCATGCTGGCAGGAGTTGGAATATCCAAATCAAATTGCACCTTGTGATTGACTGGAAGCGATGGCTTCACAATTACTGAAAATGCAGCAGTGGCCATCTGAAACAAAATACTCATATTAATTTTGACTTCTGTTTTAAAAATAATTTTACCTGTCCGGCTCTATCTCTGCCTTCCAATCTGTAGCTATACTCTCCTGTTCTCATCGGTACTCCCGACATTCCTTTCATGTCGGTTGTCATCCAAATCTCTGCGTGGTCCAAAGCAAGAATAGAAAGACGAAGCTTGAAAGTGTCACCATCTTCAACATCCTTGAAAGTTTCCGCTGGTACACGTAGTTCACAAATCTCTCCACGAACGCAAGTGTACAATGGAAGGGCATTGAGAAGGATTGGCTTCTGGTCGGCAATTTTACGAGTGGTTCGGATTAATTCGGTAGTCGTTCGGAGCTCCTCAACGGTTCTTGCAACCTCAGTGACTTCATCGCTGGTAATATCATCTGGTTGCTCGCCAATAACGGTTGGTTCTGGTAGGTTGCTCTTTCTGTAGAATCCTTTGCTGAGCTGAAAACTTGTGGATTGATCCAAGAAATTTTTAATTAAAACAACTCACTTTCACGGAGTCGTAGTCGACATCATGATCGATGAATTCATCCAAAACATTGGTTGCTTCATCATAATCTGCACAAGCAACTTTCCAAATTGCGACATAATTTCCAGTAACTTTCTCTTGCATAAGCTCAGTGAGATCACGATTCTTAACCGAAAAATCAAAAGAATAGACGCGAAGAGTTTTCACAGCGGATTTTTCTTCTTCTTCGGCAAACTCGTGAGCCGCATGAATGCGATTCTCAATAGTGTTGTTAGCATTAAAATATGCTTCAATCCAGTAAGTCTCCTCCTCTCCGCAAAGACCTTCTGTCTCTTCAATGACACGAACACTGACAGTGTATGACGGTTTTCCGTTAGTGAGAATCTGAATTTTCATATCAAATATTTTATCATCTTTCGAAACGTGCAACAAAACAGTACAGTCGTTCAAAAACTGGAATGTGATGCAAATCGAATTTCACTTTTTAAAATGCGGAGAAGGTGTTGGTTACACTTTTCGCTTATTATTCCGAAATTTTTCCAAATGACTGACTCGACTCACCGTAATAGTATGAAGTCCGAGATCGTATTCAGTTGGGATTCCTTGAAGAATTTGGTCATTGAACATCATCCATGACGGGATTGGTCTGCCATTTAATCCAGAGACAACGGTCTGAAAAATTTTTGGTTTTTTATAGAATGTAATTATTTAAAAAATTTAAAAATTACCGGTTGTGTGAAGCTGAGCTGAAAGAGTTGTCCAATGTAGATGGTTTGTGAAGCCGGGGCTGCGATTGCAGAAAATGCGAGGGTCGCTAAAATCGCGAGACCAAGACGGGTCATCTTGTCTGTAACAAATACCCGAATTATTCCAATTATTCAAAAAAAAAAGGAGACAAGAGCAATTAGGTAAGAGAACACATGGTGTAAAGAAACATGAGAACGGAAACCAAAATCTGGCACATATTTTTTTTTTAGAAAAAGGAAATGACTCATCGCCTATCAAGGGTGGGGGCAGAGCGCAAAAAATATATGTTCGGCATATTGATATGATGGGCACAGACGGGAGAACAGCGCGAAGAAATGAAAGGGGCGTTTTTGTCCCCCTTCGACTCAACAGCTTGTCTGTGGGCGTGGCTGTCTGTTTTTCTGTTTTGCGAAAACCGTATGGAGTGACAGAGCAATGGCATAGAAACAGAGGAGATGAAATAAATTTGAAGGGGGAAAATGAAATGAAGAAGACATTTTTAAAAATGAGTGATGATTCGTTTTCGAATGGATAATGAAACATAGATCCAATGGGTTTTCCCTATATGTGTCGAAGGGATAAAGGTATAAACACAGGTTTTAAGAAAAAAGGTCAATCTGCACATGGTCTTAGCAGGTGTTTGAGATCCGTGCTGAGCCACACACTATGCCAGAACAATCGTTAATTTGGTGGAAAGAGACAAATATAGAACTTAATCACTGCTAATTTGTCAGCGTGAATGGGGAAACGGGGAGCGGGGAGCTTGATTTGTTGTTTTTTTTTTTTTGCAAAATACCTAGCTGCCAACAAATAGTTGGCCATTCACATGAATATTCATCGACACTAGACCGGGAGGAATTAATCTGTATGTTCAACGAATTTTAATTCGAAACATAACATTATGTTAGGACAAAAGCAGCAGAATAAACATTTTCCGCAATATGTGGTCACCGCGGTAGCCCACCCAAAAAAATTATATAACAATTATAATGCGATAAGATGGCCAATTTGTGCCACTATTGAGGACTGCGATAAAATCAAAAAATGCTCTTTGATTTTTTCCTGTAATGCGACAGTAATTATCTCAAGTTTTTGGTCACATTATTCATCAAATTAACGTTGACAACATCTACATACAAGTTTTTCTTCTTCTTCTTCGCCTTTTTTTCTAAAGACATCTTCTTTCTAAACATCTGGATGTCAATCAAGAACTGTGCGGCAGGGAGTATATTAGAGTTTACAACTGAAAATTTCGCCCCCCGTTTTGTGGTAAGAAACATCTGGCTGTCAGCTTGAATTTCGCGCAAAAATGAATGCCGACATGGTATGAAGATGGTAAATCATATACAAAACGAAGGAGGAGAAGAAAAAGCCAAGCGGCTGGTTGTTGTAAAGTTGAGCCGACATTTTCTGACTGACGAAAGTAAAGTGAGGTCTGTATTTTTTACGACTACCCACCCGGCACCATCTTCTACAATATTTTTCATTTATTGAATGAAGCAGGCGCAATAGTTCTTCTTATCGGCGTGTGAAAAAAAAATGTGGGGGCCTTTCTTCTCTGT
The DNA here is from genome assembly GCA_964036255.1 of Caenorhabditis virilis. Lineage (NCBI taxonomy): Eukaryota > Metazoa > Nematoda > Chromadorea > Rhabditida > Rhabditidae > Caenorhabditis > Caenorhabditis virilis. The sequence continues at coordinate 12,742,515 of OZ038420.1, read as the reverse complement.
ATTTTTGTCGAATATGCAAATTAACTTCTCGGAAATACATTACAGTACACAAAATTCTTTTTTTTTTGCTTTTTCAAGTCTATTCAAAATAGAAAAGACTTGAAAAAGTTGGCCCATTGTCATGATAATAATTCGAACGAAAATGGTAAAGAAGATGCGCAATCGAAAGCAAATATTACGTGATCTAATCTATGGTACCTTCTGCTCAAATTCAACAAAAAGAAAAACATATTTTTGAATGAATCGGTGAAAAAATAAAGAATAAGCATCAGTCAACAACAACAACAACAACAAAAGCGAAATGAGGACCGAGCAAGTAACCATGCATTGACCCCGCCTATTTTATGCCATCAAACATTTTTTTTTCTTTAACAATTGCGCAGTTCGAATCGACTCCGCCTTTCTTTTTCCTCCTAAAATGACACATACATGCGCCATACGATGTAAAAATAGCGGAATACGATATAATTATAGTAATTAGAGATGGTGTATACGAGCATAATGAGGCAAAAGGTAGCGAGCGGCAGATTTACCGCGACTAAGAAACTGTATATGAAACATATTGCATTGTTGTAAAGAAGTTCTATTATAATTTTCAAGGGTGGGAAACAGTGAATACTATTTGGTTTTTATACATTGTTGGCCAATTTTCCAATTTGTAAAATGGTGCAATGGTGTTGTTTCTCACGACTTATTAGAGTTTTATTTCTGCAAAAGTCATTTTCCCTATTCAAAAAGTGCAAAAAGGGTTGGGGGGTTTTAGCACCAGGGATTGAACTATTTCTACTTCTTCGAAATTTAATTGATAGATTAGCACGAACACCATTCGATTAATTGAACACGGACCACACTGGTTTGGATTATGTGGATTAACGAAGGAAGTGTGACTATAAAATAATCATCGTCGATTTATTTATGTCTAGAAAAATTAAAGTGCAATCAAATATGAGATCGAGAATACGAACTTGGAATTAGGGATTCATCTAAAAATGTTGGTTTTTACAAATTTGTTAAAAAACTAATTTCTCACAATAATCTACATCAATTGTCTTAAATATGATAGATGGCCTAGAAACCCTAATAAGTGAAAACTAGTTCAATTAAACTAGACCATAGTCCCTTTGCCCATGTTTTTCGTATTTTCAATTGTATATTTTTTCACAAAGATTAGAAATGTATTCAAAAACATTGGAAATGAAACATTCTGTCAAAAATGTGTCATAAGCAACACATCTTTTGTTCTCATTTCAAATTAACAACAAAATTTCGATTTCGACTTTGAAAAACACTACCCGGACACAGTAGTATACAATTAAAACCATAACTAAATTCTCTATTCCGTTGTTTTTTTAAATTCACAATTCAAACAACAGGAAATTTGTCGTCGAAGTGTCAGAATGGATCATTTCTAATTGTATTGCGAGAGCTAAAAGGAGAAAAAAAAAGACGGGGGATAAAAAAACCGGTGATTGAATACAGATTTCCGTATGTAATCCATCCGTATTATGCAATACTTTTGATGAGCACCGAGTGCAGCTGCGTGGACCAATTGGTTAGGCAGATGCTTATATGTAACGACATTGAGGAGACGTCAATGAGAAAATTCAGGGTCCCCCCTTATCCTCCTTCCAAAAATGGTGAAAGAGAGATGTGATTCCGATGCAAAATGTGTCATTTTGATGATATGTGTTGGACAAGCAACAGAATATTGAAAATGGTTGCGATGAGAGCAATTCAATTTGTGCGCGTTCCTGCTTGGCTGTTTGAATTTAAGGATTTTGAGACGAAAATGTTTGAGATGGTGGCTATTTTAAGGCTTGTGAGAAGCAAAAAAAGCGAGTAGAAGAAAAAAATGGTCGTTTAAGTGTACGAAAATGCAAAAATGGATGAGCTTTCCTTTTTGTGTAAGCTTTGAGATGATGCTGGGAAACCTCATTTCATTCCTTTTTTGGCAGTGTTCCAATTTAATGAGGATCTTGAGTGAGTGTTAGTTGTACGAATATTTTGAGAATGCTTTCACAGTGTTCACAGGAAATGTATATAATAAGCAATAGACCTCATTCAGAATCTATATGCGGATTGTTATCTATCAAAAGAATAAGAAAGGAAAAGAAGACGTGGGTTAATAAGATGACAACAGCTAATCAAGTATGAACCACAATAAGGTCCGATTCATGACATGCAACATTTGTGTGACGATCCAAGAAAAAAGCCGATGAAAAGGAGAGGGACCAGGAGGTGGTCAAAATATTCAATCTGCATAATAAATACAGCACAACAAACAAAGGCTGTTCCCAATGGATTTGCAGACAGAGAAAAGAAAGAGTGACCGACAATCTTTGAGAACTCCCCCGGGAAAGAGGCTGAATCTCAACGAGCAACTCATTTATTTTGAAATTCATTCCACACATTTTGTCATCGGCCATATTATTTATCCGTTAAATTAATTCTAGCGAGAAAGGGTGCATCGTTCGGTTGTTTTCACACCTTGTTAGGAACAAAGAGGGATTTATAATAATAATCGCAAACGGTTTTAATAATCGCAAAATTGTACAAGGAACCTTTTTGATTGACATGCGAATTTGGAGGAGTTTTTTAGAATCCTTCTTTGTTTGTTCTTCAAAATGACAAGTGCGAAAAAAAAAACGGCATTATACACATTGGTTTGTCAAGTGGATTCTTTGTTAAAAGTCAAGTTATAAAAAATGGGATTTTGTGATTTTTCTCATGAAAAAATGTGAGGGGACCACCAATAAAGTATACTAGATTTTGCAGAATCATTTACTAGTAGTTTTCATATACTTTTATGGTAAAAAATTTGAATTTTTCCAGTTAAAGACAGCTGTTCAGTTAATTTGACCCTACCTGATCTTAGTTTCAAAAATTAGAGCTTTCTCTAATTATTACAATGCAATTTATGCGAAATCACACCGATAAATACACGAGTCATAGTAGCGGTTCAAAGTTGAAAAAAATCAAAATTTGAATTCCCGCGTGTCCGTGCGATGCGGTCGTTGTCCGTGCAACGCGGTCGGAATTGGGGCGAAACACAATTATTTGAATGTGGCTACATTTTGGTATTGTTCTTTGGACCACCTGGGATCCCATTCGAATTTTGATTTTTTGCCTTGAATTTGGATCGTGTTAACTGACAAGCTGCCTTTAATATGGTTAGAAAAGCGGGCCGTGAGTACCTAACATGCAAAGTAACAGATTTTTGGAAATTTAAATGATCATTAATTGTTCGGCAGAGGCCTAATGAATTTTTTCTTATTGTAAAAAGTGTGAACCAATTATAATTTATTGCTAACTCAAATATTCTTGATCATGTAATATGGTTTTGACCTACCCAGAAAATCTAAGTCTCTCACAGAGTCGTGCTATTTTTACCTGCGAACGGCTGCGCTGCGGTCTTTTACTAGAAAATGGATGATCCAAAATTTTTAAGTTGACAATATCACTCTTTAACAAAAAATTTCCTTTTTTTCTCAAAGCTAGAGTTTTTTTTTCCAAAAATCCAAAAAAAAGAGCACAACTGCTTGACACCAACCACCAAAGGATTTTGATTAATTTTCTTTTCAAAATATCTGATAACATCTTCACACGAATAAATATTCAAGATATGCCAAAATTTGCATAAATTAAAAAAAACATTTTTCCACGATCCTTTTCTTCCATTTTTTTTCAAAGAGCCTTCTTCAAACAAAAAATACGCGTTGACAAAATATACGAGCGTTTGGATCTTCTCTTCTTTTTTTTGAGATTCATAACAAAAACCAACAATTTTTGTAAAAAAAAATTCCAAAGTCTAAAAACACTAGCCTTCTTATTTCAATCGTTAAATAATGAAAAGCGAACACACAGTGAAATGATGATTCAATATTGGCGTCAACTTTTTTTTCTCCAATGTCCTTTTTTTATCAAGCGTTGTATGTATATTTCAAATAAAAATGAGGAAAATATACAATAAAATTTTGATGGACGGAAGTGAAGAAAAGTGTGTTAAAAAATGACATCAACTATTTCTTCTCTCTTATTTGAATGCAAATATAGCAATCGTTTAAGAAAGTTGTGTTAATGAAAGGTCGGGAAAAGTTCGACCATTTCGAAACACCTTGTATACATGGTATTTAAGACAAAATGGTAGGTTTTCAAACATTTTTACTTGGGGGATAGTATTGTTAAAACATACCTTGTATTCAATGATTGATACTTGTCTTCCTACAACTTCTAAACGAAACGCGGAAGGCGTGTATCTGCAAAAAAATAAAAATAATAAATAATTTTCAAAAAAAAGGGCAAGATTCAAAAAAAGGCGACTCGACGAAATGTTCAAAAAAGGTGAGATGCTTATCAGTAACAATGGTAATTTATGAGAATAAATGACCACTATAACGACTATACTACTACGTTAGTGAAACGGTTACAGACGGCAAATAGAAGACATCATAAATTTTGTAATCGGCAAAAACTTTTACGCCGTCGTCCACTTTGATGAAACACATTCTTTTGATCAATTATCTGAACTGTTTCTGCTGTTTTTGAATTGACAGAAACAAAAAACAATATTATGTTCGCTTGTCAGTTATAATTAAGGATAAACTAATCAATGGTGTACTCTTTAGTGAAGAAAGTAAGCAAACAACAAAACCATGTATCTTTTCTCGAAACATCTTTTTTTTGAAATGATAGAAAGCTATTCCTTTTCCACTTTCTCCTGCCTTCAAACCACAAAAGAACACAACAAAACTGACAATTTCCCTCCCAGCGAACATGAAATAAACGATACAGATATGTACATTACCATGTCATCTTTAGTTACGACATGTATTCAATTTTTGCATGAAAAAACTCTATTTTCCTCACTAAAAGGTACACAAATTCGATGTTTGTAAAAAAAACTGTATCGTTTATGTTTAAGAGCAATAAATGTGCTGCATTATAATCGGCAGCACGTTGTAAGGAGGCTTGTGTGTGGCAATGATGATTCACGATGCTGGCACAATCAGTGAATATGACAAACCAACCTATTTTTTGGCAAAAAATTGTTTCAATGAGACTCAATGTATTATAGTGCAATTGTCAGTATCTCGGGGAATTATTCTATTTAAGTGAGGACTATACGCAGATTATAACTATTGATTAACTGATTGCTTAACTTTATCTTGAAACTATTAGGTTGTCCCGAAATGAATCCAAATTTTTTTCTGTTTCGCCTGCCAGCCTCGCGGAATTTTACGCAAAGGGAATCGAACAACTTCCACTGCGTTGGCACGAGGTCACCTAACAACATGGTCAATATATCACTCATTGATAATTTTTTTCATTTAATAAATTTTTTGTTTGAAAAAGATCGAAACAATTTGGATTCATTTCGGGACAACCTAATAGTTAAGGAATCGGTCAATTGCTTAACTTTATTTTAAAAATTTACTCAAAAATTCTTTAAGAATTGTGTGAAAATACTAGTCAAAAATGCAGATCAAACCATTTTTCTATGCATACAAATAATGTAAGCCTTTTAATGGGCTCAGTTTCTCATATTTTTTATATTTTTAAACAAAATTAGTGTACAACCATTGTAACTTAAAAAGCTAGGACACTTCCTCACGATTGCGATCCAATTTAGACGATCTCTTTAGAAACTAAATCTACTAAAATTGTCCCAAGAATAACGTTTTGAATTCGCGCGCATTCACAAGCAACGCGGTTGCGAAGCGGTCGGCAGTGATGAGGCGCAAAAAACAAAATTAGAGCATAGTTTCTCAATAATTGAAAGGATTTCCTAACAAAATGAAAGTTTTTTTTCGACAGCAATGAAAGATAACGTTTTTTTGGTTTTCTCGTTTGAAGATTCTCATTAAAACTACATTATTTCAACAAATTGAAAAAATAAAATAAAAATTCCCAAACACTACAGTCGACAAACATATTCTGCCTCCTCATTGAATTAATTAATCAGGCGGTTTTTCGGGCAATAAACAATTATTTCAACAAAATGAAAAGCTGATAACGTTAGTGTTGCAAAATGTTTGGAGAAAGTGGGCGATGTCCAAAAAAACTAAACAAGGGTCAAAGATGACTCAAAAGGTGCATGACCAACGGAAAGGGAACGAAGGAGTAAAGGCCAGTCCTTCTTTTGTACAAATTCTTTTGTGTTATTTTTTTTGGTTCAATGTCCAGAAGTTTCGAAAAGATAGAAAAATATGTTTTTTTGTCAATTCTGTGTTGAAAAATCAACAATTTAAAGCAAATAGGGGACATACTGAACAACAAAAAGGTTTAAAAGAATTTGTAGACATCCATGTACCTTACAAAATGAAAGATGTATACAGTTTCTAAAGACGATCAATTTTGCACGAATTGATGCGATCAACCACTTCGAGGGGGGGGGACTGGTAATTGTAGCAGAACCAAAATATATACCAGGCCACAAGCCACCCCGATCTACAAACCCACAATTATAAAATGAAAAACATCGTCCCCAGAAGAACAGAAGAACAGTGGCCATTCAAGAAAAATGAAAAGAAGACAAAAAGACGAGCGAAGAAATAAATACGCTACACATATAATGCATTATGCGTGGCCACATGAGACCTAGATGGACTTCCCAAAAATGGATTCGAGAAAATAAGACGATGGATTTATGCGTGTAATGGATGAGAAGATTTTGAAAAAAAAGTAGAGAAAACAAACGACTCGTCAATTGGAGCATGGTTTTCGGGAGCTTGGGAAAAACGGGAATGCGTGGTGCAAGGTATGTATCCGGTTTCGTTTTTAAATCGAAATAATATAATAAAACGGTATTATTGAAAGTCTGCTTGAAATACTATACACAAACACATCTGCTGGAGGGGTTTTTACAAACTCTTCTCCTTTTTGGTAGCCGATGACATGGTCAGTGCATCCTAGTCCAAAAACAAACAACGTGGTGATGCTTTCGCCCTCCTTTCTTTTGCCAAAACATGAAAACAACGCATTTGTCACACTCGAACAAATTTTCAAGAAGTTTTATAAAAGTTTGTTATGGTGAAAAAGAAACGTTGAAAGGTGTTCTGGATTTTGCGCGAAATTGTAAATATTGGTGAAAAGGTTTGATGGGTTGGAACGGTTAAGAAAACATGGATACAATAAAGTGGAGATTTCGAGTTTGACCACATTTTTGATTTATTGGAATTGGGTTCAAAGTTAAAGAATATAGAATCTAAGCGGGATGTCGGACAAAAATGATGAAAATTTATTTTAAACATTTACTGTTTGTAAGATTACATGCCTGTAGAAACTTTTAAAATTATCAATCAAGAGGGACTCATAAAATTTTTTTCGTAAAGGAAATGTGTTCGTTTATAATCTTAAAATAATTCCTGAATGATGGTAAATGTCTAAAATTAAAATAATCACTTTTCGGAAAGACTTTTGGATTTTTCATGCCTGCGGACTAGTTTTCGCCGTCGGCCACTTTTTCTAGGCCGTTGTTTTGAGACGTGTTTTCTCGGCTTCTAGGTGGTTTTAGAACATTTTAAAAACAGATTTGAAATCAGTCTGAAGCTTATTTTCGTCTCAGACGCATTCATTATCTCCGTAAAGCCCTCCGTTAAATGCGAAAAAAAACTAGCACCCGGAACGGAATTTAGCCTAACTTTTGTGATTATGAGAGCAACGTTCGGATCAATGTGCCCAAATTTTGAATTAAAAATATGTATTCAAATTTTTCATATCAGTTTTGCACAAGAATTAATTCATGTATAATTAAGGATGTGGCCTAGATATCAAACGACATGGGGTCATTCGGTCATTATTTGCAATCTTGTGGGGAAGATTATTTTTAGGAACATCTGCAAGAAGCTAGATGAGGTAGACGCCATTTTCATTGGAATTTTGGACCAACCTCTACATAGTGTGCGAAAATTCTGTGAAATTAGATACCAATGGCCTAGAAATTCAAACTAGGCCACGGTTTTCAATTTTCTTAGCATAAATAGTTTCGGCGAGTGTTTTCTTAATTCTAAAGCCGACTCATCTTAATTTTAATTTTCTTCAAATACTCTACTCATTCTTATTTGTTTTATATATTTACAGTGATTGCCTTGTTCCCATTTTATTATTTCAGTTTATGGGATGGATTTTTAATGTCACTCCGAATACATCAAATTTTATTGTGCTGCCATGTTATTGCACAGAAAAAGTGATACAAAATCATTAACTATTAAAAATACAAAAAAAAACACCATCGGCCTATAAAAAATATAAAGAAGAAAAAATAAGAAAAGTGCAATAAGGTGTGCGACTGGTCAATAGATGGGCACTCAAAAAGGCAAAAAAAGAAGGTAAATCATAATATTATTATGGTGAGGTTATCGCGATGAGGCCAATACGTTATTGCGCAAGCGAGGCACACATGAACACACATAACCATATAAGAATATATATATATAATATCAGCCGTACCAACCACATCATAACATTTCATTACCGTACATTGTTTTATTGCTTGTAGATATAAAATAGAGGCATATGCATTTTTTTTTCAGTTTTATAGATAGTGAGACCTAGATCGTAAATCTAATTCAAGACTGTTCGTGTGAGGTCACAACAACCACATCAAATTGGACTAAAAACGAAGATGATCGTACATTGAAATTATTGGCAAAAACATATAAATGGGTGTGGTCATTATATACAAACTCCCGAACAATATTGAAGTGAAAAAGCAATTGAAAAAAGAAACATTCAATTTTTTAATTAAAAACTTCAAACAATAGTTTTTTTTCGCTACCATACTATGTGTCATTATAAACAAAAACATATAAAACTTTTAGTTAGGGACGATCGCAAAAAAATTGGGGAGAAAAGGGTTTGTTTTTGAAACTATCCTCACTGATATCAAATCAAAATCGGATACTAGCGCCGTCGGCGAAGGCCAAAAAGAGAAGAACATAAATGTATTTATCATTGAAAAGTGGAAGAAGATGTTTGGTAGTATTTAATGATTTTATCGGAAGTGACATGCGTCCTTCTAAATTGGAAAATAACAATTATGGAATTGAAAGTGTGAACAGTGACACTATTATGGAATTTCGGAATTTGGATATCGGGAAGTATAGAATTGACCCTATTTGGTCAATTTGAAAACAAATCGCTAGCAAATGCACAATAGTTTCTGCGTTTAAGAAATTATGGATAGCAAATACAAGAGATGAAAAAGTAAATATAGACGTTTTTCGTGTTAGAGGAAGGTTTTACCCAGAATTTATTTAAAAGCGTAAAACTCGCGTAACTAACTATTGTCAACTTAAAAATTTTGGATCATCCATTTTCTACTGAAAGAACGCAGCGCAACCGCTCGCATGTAAAAATAGCATGACTTTGTGAGAGACTTAGATTTTCTGGGTAGGTCAAAACAGAGTTGCATGATCAAGAATATTTGAGTTGACAATAATTTTATACAAAAATATGCTCAATCATGTGGCACGGTTTTGACACAAAAATAAATGTACCTTTTTTGGTCAAAAATCTAACAGTATAGAAATTTATTTAAACATTAAACATTAATTCAGTGTATCTGTTAGTCAACACTTGATATAAAATGTATTCTAAGAAGTTGTCAAAAATTTATGAATCTTCAAAAGTTTTCAAAAAAACAACTATCGTACCAGCTCGGCTTATTTTCTAGAATTTTTAAACAGAACACGAAATGTTTAGTTTTATTTTTTAAGGCATAATATTCCTTATGTCTTTAAAAGAAGAAGAAGCTGTTGAAACAAACATAACAGTGTGAAAACTAGATATGATTCTCATTTTTTTAAACGGGTGCCGTTTTGGCGGCATTGCTGGCGTGGAAAAAAGTTGTCAGGCATGTTTTTTTTACAAATTGATCATCATGGGAAAATTGTTCGGAACTATCGGCTGAGCTTTTAAAAGTAATTCATAACTTTTTTTTGACAAAAAAAAGAACAGTCGTTCTGCAAAACCCAAAACATAAGTAAAATTAAATTTTGGAAACATTTTTGGAACAGAAAACCACAAAATTAATGTTAAATTGCGGCTGGAAGAAATATTTATATTAAAAATCTTGGATATCCAATGGTTTCATTTTTTTTGGTGTGCTGTCTTTAAATAAATATTGATGAAATACCAGAAAAAAGTGTCCAATTTAGTTTTCAAAAAGAAGTATTTAAAAATTACATTTTTAGAGGGTTGGTAAAATTCAAAAACTCACTATCAATAAGCTTTGATTCTAAAAGTAAGGATAAGAGGATAGCCCTAACATCATGAGCAATTGCAAGCTCGAGGAAACTGACTCAAATTAAGCTGGAGACAAGAGCATACCAATCATCTGAATGCTCACCCAACTATTATATTAGATCATGGTTGCTTGTTAGTGTTAGCCAACTCATAACAATGAAAGGGCTCGCATCGAATTTTACTACGAATGAAATGCAGCATACGTATTGTGATTGATTTCTAAAAGAAACGGATATTTAGACACTTCACATATTTTTTCTTCTAATTAAAACCAATATAAAAATATAAAGAAAACAATGGAAAATTATGAGCCTCAATGATTTATTACAAGTCTTTGCAGGTGCGTTTCAACGCAATGATGTTCCACATTGCAGGTGTGTGATGCCGTTCAATTTGAAATTCGACCTTGGAATGAGTTGCGCGAAACATTCAATTTTTCGGGAAAAAAGCGTGAACACCGTGAAAAAAACGATTGGGCGCGGTACGCTTCAAAAGTTCATTCATCCTAACCAAATTGCGAAAAAAAAAACAGCGAGGGCTTTAATTAAACATTTTTCATAGGTATTTGATTTGCCGATCGTTGGGGGGAGAGGGGATGGTTCACATGGATGAACCGAACAAATAAAGCATGTTGGTCGAAGAAGAAAAATAGAGGATTAGGCCCAACTGCGACATAATGTTGTTTTGTGTTTGTATTCTGAAGAGCCGCAAATGGCCATATACTTTTATGCGTTCGATGGCCGGAAAAATGATGAGCTGCGCGGTAGGAAATAAAACAATTCAAAGGAAAAAATTGGAATGAATATATTCGGAAATGCAAATAATGGGGAAAGTGTCAAAGGGCAATTTAGAAAAAGAAAATGAAGAAAGAGATGGGGAATTTCGAAATTTCGAATTTACTAATCGGATAATAGATGCTAAAATGGGTAGCGCGAAAATTAAACTGACCGTTCTGTCGTTCTGTAAAATGACTCAAAAGGTTAGGTGTATGTGTGCGTGATTGAAATAGAAGAAAAATGTTATGCAAAAGAAATACCACCCATTGAGAAAAAGGTGCATTTGGTGAAATTGGTCTTTTGAAATAGATTGAATACGCGTGTTGCGTTCATTGACAATGAAAATGAGAAAATGAAGGTTTTACATATTCTGCAGACTCTGGGCGTGAATTTTTGAAATGGAGTGGAGTGCATGAATATTTTATCGAAATTGAAAACATATTTTGAAAGACATACATATCACAAAATGAGCACAAAATCTTTGGATAACCAATTGTTTATCATTTCTTGGACTATTAATAATGTTTTTCGGGCGGACAAAAAATTAAGAAAGAATGTGGGTTGCACATTGAAGATCACTGTCTGCTGATCAAAAAGCATAACAAGATTAATCATCGAAGTTCACTGTCATTTTAAAAAGTTGAAAAAGAACTCTGTTGAAAGTTTATGGTTCCATTCGCACTACAAAGTGTAAGGAGTCTATGAAATTGTAATAATTATTAAAAATTTAGATAAATAGCATTTTGAAGTTTTTTTTTTAAATGCATATTTATTAGTCTTCCAATGAAAATTATTAAAATTATAGATTCATAAATATTATTCTTTTTTTAATGATAAATTATAAATTTAAATTGTTTCACAGGATATTTCATCATGTTAAATTATTTGCCCTAGATTTTTGAATTTTGTGAAATTAAAATTAAAATAAATATACTTTTAGGAAAAAATTCACATTTTGAAGGAGGTCTATACGCAGATTATGAATGTTGATAAATTGATCTGAAATGCACTTTTATATACCGAAAAAACTACAAAATAATATGCAAAAAGTGGAAATTCGAAAATCAAGGCACTCGGAATCGAACTTGGCTGCTACTTCTGTAGAAACCTTTATGTTTATGAGACCAAAGTTCTATTCCGGGTACCTATTTCAAGTTTTTTTTGAAATTTTTTGACTATCGTAACGTAACGATAGTATCGTTTAGGTGCATAAAATTGAATTTCAGATCGATTGAGCAATATTTATAACATGTCTATTGTAATCTTTTAAAAATTAATGTATCTACTTTTCAAAACCTTTTACTTTTACTAGGTTTTGTTGTCGCCCTATTGAACGAAACAAACATTCAAAAAAGTTATATTTTTCCTATTTTATTTGAGTCATTTGATTTATTGGGCCATAAATAAATTAAAACAATCAAAATAAATTCCAATCATTTTTTTAAAACATTCATAAAAGAGTTAGAAAAAGAAAACATTTTTTATGACTTTAACTATTTTATTGCAAATTTGTTCTACTTTAACAAAAGCTTGAACGAAAACAAATAAAGAGAAAAATAAAACATTGTGAACAAGTGGAATGAACATTCAAAACTCTAAAGTGGAATAATGAATGAATAAGTCTTGTCACCAATTAATGTATAAGCGATTATGATGGAAACTAAGTAGGCGATTTGTATTAATAAAGTGCACTCAAATAGTACCAAACGGGTGGTAATGTGCATAGTTTAGCGGGAACTAAAATAACGCGATAAACGCAGAGAAATGAAGGAAAATTGAAAGAGAAGAATGCGCCCGCGGGGTGAAACACATGAAAATCCCAAGGTGTTGTAAGACATCAACGTTGTGGAATCCGTCCGGCGTAGGAGATGAGTTTTTGCACCGATGATTTTTATTTTTCGTTAGTCCCCTCTTCTTTTTTCATTATTTAAAGTGACAATTGGTCTTCGATCGTTCGAATTTTTTGTTTGCAAAATTAAAATTTTATGAAATTTTATTTGGAATGTGTATGTACAGATAGAACAATTGAACCAAAATAATCACAGCAGCATGAAAACAATGACTAGAATGGAAATGACAGAAAATGTGCGGAGAGCGGAATTGCAAATCTGAAATTGAAAACTATGGTTTTCCAATTAATAAAAAAAATTATTGACCTTCTCTAAATCATCTATACTTTTCACTCTGACATCTGATACGCTATCCAAAAATTGGGACAACGGGCATTCTGAGTTACAACCAGGTATTATCAGTTGATGAACATCGTCCGGATTTTCTGATGTTGTATTTCTCATAAAAATCTGGAAAGCAACATTTTAAATGAATTCTGAAAAATTATTTTTTAAAACAATTATCTCCAGTTTAATACTATTTGAATTAAATATAATCATACCTTCAAAATATTACCAGTGTGTAATTCAACCATGACACATGCAGTATACGGAATTAGCTGATGGTTACTAACGTTTAAAACATAAAGAAGAGAGGATACTGTTCCATCATGCGAGGAATATAAAAGTGCTTTCTTTGTGGAATTTTTTTGTGAGACTTCTTCCAAACTGCGCGCCCAACTATTGATGAGGAAACCGGCCCTGTAAATTCCAGATTGAACAAGAAAATGAATTCAAATAAGGTTAATGCATTTTGTTATAATAATCAACATTCTGGACAAATAATTCAAACTATAATTCAAATAATATTGTGCTCTCGGATTTATACTGCCACTGTTATACTGATATCAGATTATTATTTAACAAAAAAAAAAGATGTTGGGTTTAAACTTAAACAAAAATTAACGATTCTGGGTTTTCTATTTTTAATGGGTCTTTACATGAAACATTTTTGAAGATAATGTTTTGATTATGAGTGATTTTGTGGTTGTTAACAATGAATTCATCGAGAGAATGTTTGATAAGATCTTTAAAAAAGAAGTCACAATTTACAGGTTCCAAATAATTCAACAAGCTGGGAAAAAGAGGGCTTTCAATTAAAACTCAATGTCAAAAAAAACCAACGTTTTAGCACACTTATTATTGCAAACTCTACATCTAATCCGATTGAATTAAATACCGGATGAGCTGATAATTATTAAGATAAGATTGTTCAGCAAATTAATAAAAATATATTTGAAAAACCTTAATAAACTTACATATACTTCGACTTCTCTCTTGTGTTAAACAATTGTAGTCGTGCAATTCTTCTTATTTCTATTATTGTATCAAGCAATGGTTTTCCATTCACTTTTTCGTTTATCCAATCTGGTAGTGGATATCCATTGTAGTGCTGAAAATAATCCAATAGAACAATAAAAAAACAAAATTTTTCAAAATTTGCATTTCAAACCTCGAGCATTATGTTATAAACATCCTTGATCTTAGAGTATCTTGTAGTATATCCCGTTCTTGTTGTAATTATGTCGAACTCCGTCTTGTATCTGAATTTGTAATAACGTTTAAGCATCACGTTTAAAGAACTAATCCAACTTTTCATTTATTTCCGCTTCAATAGCTATTTTTTCATTCGAAACTAATTTTTGATATTCGGGGCATTTGATTTTACTTGGGCGTAACGTCTGAAACGTTAAATTCTCTAAACGTGCAAGTTTGACTGACTTACAGGGTCAGGTTTTCCATTAGTTCGTATTGGAATAGGCTGCCAGTATCGATATTTTCCTTCAGTCCAAAGTTGATCACCATATGGTGGGAATAAGGTAAGGGTTACTGCTTGCGCTGTTTCTATTGCTCGATCAGCATCCGACGCTCGAATCAGTATTTTCTTTCGATCGAATTTCGGTAGCACCGAATTTTGATACCTTCTTTTCAGGAATCTTCCAAGTTTTGTTGCTTGTTCAATACCAACCTAAAACTTAATTTATGAGTTGGAATCCATAAAATAGGTTTACGTTTGTTAATTGATTCCATCCTCTAGGCCAAGCGGTTTCATTGTAAGGGTCGTTTGGATAAGGATGATTTTCAGGTGAACGATCGCCGTGTCGCCAAACAGCCAACAAAAATTCAACTTCGGCAGCTGACGGTAAAACCCAGGACATGAGAAGAAAATTAAAAAATTTCATTCTGAAAATTTCTAATATTTTGAGGAAAAGAGAAATTCAAAAAATGTTTTTCTCGCTTTACCAAAAAAGAAAAAAAGTAAACGAGAATCGTTTGGGTACCACGTGAAAAAAACGCAATTTTCGAACAAATTTGATAATAAAAGTTTGCAAATTTTGTGGAAGATACAGAACCCGAAAAAAGTGAATTATTGTCGTCAACCGAGAAAAAAAAAACCATGAAGCTGAAGTTGAAATGGGACAATTGGTAGGTCGATCGAATGGAAGAAAAAACAAATGAAAAAAAGCCGTGACTTAGGAACAACACATGACACCAATAATGCATCCTTTCAACTCGAAAAAATGGTGGTTTTGATGGATTGGTAACACTTCATTAGAGGTAAACTGTTGTGATCAGAAATCACAACAAAAACTTGTCAGATAACATTTTGAGAAGCGTCAGAAAAATTGAGCATTTATGTTTTTATTCGGTTTTGCGGCCTTGAATTATTTAGTATTGTGATTGAGATTTTTAGATATGGCAAGTGAAGGCTGAATATTCTAAGAAAACGAACTTATTCAAAAACATTTTTAGAATCCCGGAACCTATTTCGTATGCGCCTTTTATGTCATAGTTTTTCAACGTAACAGGAATTTAAAAATGAAGCAACGAGATAAAGACACAAAAATAGCTACCATCAAAATTCTGCTAAGGCGGTATTGTCAAGATAAAAATTTCGGGCCGCTCGTCTTGCGGAGTGTCGTTGGGAATTTACTCGCAGCGCGACCGCAACGCGCAAGACCAGCTGAGAAATTTGAATTTGAGCGCGTTGCGGTCGCGCTGCGAGTAAATTCCCAACGACACTCCGCAAAACGAGCGGCCAGAGATTATTATCTTGACAATAGAAAAATAAATAAAATTGTGTAGAAGGAAAATCGAAAGTTAAACGAATTCTGACAACTTGCCAACGAAATATAAAATCATCCCGGGCCGGCTGATCTTATGCTTGAAACGAGAAAATATCACTTTTTTTCAGATTATCAATTTAAAAAAACAAGCTGCATATTAGTTGTTTACAAAATTTGTTATATAAACATGAAAAAACCTCTGTCTAAAAAACGACACGCCACGCGTGAGGGCAATGGGTAGGGTTGCGAAGCGTTGACTAATTATCCCTCACCACATACTATTTCGTAAAATAGGGAATTTCACGTTTATGAAACCGATTTTGTGAGACAATAATAGTATATTTGCATTCAGATAATTAATACTGCTCAAACATTCCAAATTCCATTCGCACTCTATGTACAGTTCTAGGTCACGTTCCCCTACTGTCACCTTCGAAACGGATTCGATACTTCAGAAGTAGATGAATACTTCAAAGTGAGTCACTTTAAACTTTTTATTTCCTTAAAAAATGTCTTAAATTGGAAATATTTCCCTAATTGTCAAGTCAGAAGAATTTCTGACATATAATTTTATTATTAGTTATTAAGAGATCCGGGGATTCCCTCTCGTCTGAAAAACAGAGCAAAATGGGCAGATTCTTAATTCAGCATTTGAAAGTTATTTCTACATTTAAAAAATTAATAATATAAAAATTTAAAAGAATGCAAACGGTCACCATCTTCAAGTTGTTTTGTGGAATGTGTCGTGCCCAGTGCCAGTTTGTGGAGCGCGCATGGAATTATGAACAGTAATTTTTTCTAAAACAGTAATTTGTTCTACGGAAAATTGCTATAGATTTTATTTCCAGGGGAAAGTAATATTCAAAAGTCTTGTAGTTTACTATTATTTTGTTTTTAATCAACAGTGTTTTGTGAAATTTTAATTTAATTTAATATCAAATTTCATACAGGCGACCTAAACGACAAGCCTGGAATTTTTGAACGTTCAATAATAATTCATTCTAAATAGAGTTATTGATTTCCTTGAATATTTGTAACTTATCGTGCTAATATTTTACAAAATATTGTAAAAATCTTTTTTGTGATGTGATAAAAATAAGTAAGAATGTGCAATGAAATTTTAATGTGTTGGCAAACTCTTTTTTATTAATTTTGTTGTTTTGATGTAAAACTTCGAGGCCAAAGAAAATCTAGAAACATTAAAAGGACTTGAAATTTTTGAAAAAAAAACTGTCCGTAATTAATGTAAATGTTGAAATAAAAATATCCCTATTATAAATGAAAAAAACACCAAAACAATTTTCGAAAATTAAAAATATGTGTTATGGTGTAAGAAAAACGTGTAAAGTTAGCAAGATGCAAGACAAACTTGAATTTGACGAATAAGTGTTGTTTATAGAACAAAACAAAAATGCAACAATGTTTGAAATATTGTCCTCGGATTATTTGATTTCTAGTTGTTCGACGCACCAGATGAACTTGATTTATAAAGATTTAAAATGATTCATTTACCTAAAATGAAAATGTTGCAAACATCCTACACATATTTCAACATTAAAAAATGATTCATTCGTCGTAAAACAGGATTCATTTATTATTAGTTCGAAATTGTAGACATTCCAATCGTTGACGTATCCAATTCTGCATCAGTGTTCGTGGTCTGTAATGTAAGATCCTCTTCATTTTATTATCATATTGTTTATTTATTTCAATCTTCATATAAAACAAAACAATAAAAAATAATATATCAGGGCAGTGATAAATATATTGTCATCTAAAAAATGTGTATAAAATTAGATAAAATATAATAATTGACTAGATTCGGAGATTCATCTATATGAGGAAATGGTGGATGTAGACTTTTAAAAAATTGAAATAGGTTTCATAAATACCAAACAATGGTACCCTGTTGTCAAAGAATTGTAAAATATATAGATTTAAAAATCTAAAGATTAACATGGAGGTTTTGGCGGACATGGGTTGGTTCCACGGCATTGTTGGGTTTCTTCTGCGAGTCCGATACAATGACATCCTGATTCTCCAACACATTGACGACTTCTGTAAGCAAATTTTGTTTGTAAGCCTTTACTAAAAGAAGTTACCTTGATTGAACTCCAACTTCACATGCTAATTGAGTTGAGCATGGGCTCCAATCACACCATTGATTCCATGCGCATTGTGGAGAACAGCTCTCGGTATTACACTCTTTTTCTTCGCGGTCGTTTCCATCGCAGTGACAAGCTGAGTCCGGACTTCCGGCGGAGTTCAAGCAGGTACGAGTACGGATAGACTGAACGCAACATTTCTCGATGAATTAAAATTTTTGCATTAAACTCACCTGTCCACCACCACACTCCTTATCGCACATAGACCAGTGACACCATTCGGACCAATTGCAGCATGTGTTACCCTCACAGATTGTTGTTTCAATACTTAATCCTTGGCAGGTTGTAGCCTCTTTTCCTTCAGCGTCCAAACATCCACGAGTTCTAGTTCTTTGTCCTGGTCCGCATTTTGAAGAGCATCCCGACCATTCGCACCATTCAGTCCATGATGCACATGGCGGTCCGTAACAGAACAAACTTTCCTAAATTTACAATGTATTCTGTTTATGAAACAACTGAAAAAAACCTCATTTGGTCCTTGGCAGTCGGTTCCGTATTGGCAAACACGTTGTCTTGTCTTCATTCCATTACCGCATGAAGCAGAGCAGTTTGACCATTCTTCCCATGGTGACCATTGAGAGCATGGTCCAGCTTCACAGACACGTTGCTCTGTTTTTGGTCCTTGACAAAGATGATCTCCGAATGTTCCACCAAGACAAGTACGTTGTCTCGAAGCAACCCCATTTCCGCACGTGACAGAGCATTGTCCCCAATCTTCCCATTCTGCCCATTCTGGACATGGTCCAGAGCTGCATTGTTCAGCCTGTAAAAAACAAAGTTTTTTTTAGAAATTTTTTCATAACTCTTACTTCATAATCTTTTCCTTCACATCTGTTTGTTCCGAGATGGCAGAAACGAGTTCTTGAACGTTCACCGGAACCACAGCTAGAAGAACAAGTCGACCATTCACACCATTCCGACCATGTTTGACATGGTCCCAAATTACATGGTTCAGTTTCATAATCTGGTCCTTGACAGTTGTTAGTTGAGCATTCACGTCTTCTCGACTTGGCTCCATCACCACAGGTGCACGAACAGCTTGACCATTCGGACCAGTCATGCCACTGTCCGTTAACAACTTGTGGAGCAACACATCCCTGTCCGTCACAAGCTGGTGGTGGTGGTGGAGCTGGACGATATCTAGTTGGATTTGGCGAAGAAAATGGTGGTAGGGTTGGGGTTTGAATGACTGGAGCCAAAACTGGAGCCTGTGTTGGAACTGGTGCAACAGTTGGTGCGCAATATCCACCAGGACATGGATCAGCGTGTGGGCGAGCTGGATGACGTTGGTTGTAGTTTTCACGATATTGTGACATTCTCTGTTGATAAAGCTGTGCCTGTTGATCGAGTGGACTTCTTTCTAATGGATATTGTTGTTGTGGTTGTTGTGGGCTGACTGGCGGGATTGGTCCAGATTGTGGAGCTGGTCCGGGCTGTGGAACTGATCCAGCATGTGGAGCTGGTCCAGATTGCAAATGAATTTGAGAATGTCCAGTTTGTTGCTGATGAAGTTCTTGTTGTCTTTGCTGTTGTTGTCTTCTTTGTTCTTCTTGTTGTCTTTGAACTTGGATTTGATAATCAGCTTGTCCTTGATGAACTTGAAGTCGTTGAGGTGTCTGTGGTCCTGGTTGGACTTGTGGTCCTTCAGGTGCTCGTGGTCCTTGAGAAACTTGTGGTGGTGGAACTTGTGGAGATTGTGGTTGAATAGGATGTTGAACTCCTTGTTGTTGACGTTGCTGTTGTTGTTGTTGTCTTTGTTGTTCCTGTTGTTGTCTCTGTTGTTCTTGTTGCTGTCTGTGCTGTTGCTCTCTCAATTGTTGCTCTCGAAGTTGTTGCTCATGTTGCTGACGCTGTTCCGGAGTTGGATAGTTTGGCTGTCGCGGTGGGAATTGTTGTGCTGGTGGTGCCGGGATTCTTTGCGGGGCTGAACGAGCTGGGCACCCTCTTCTTTGAATTTTTCTTCCGTACTCGCAAGCTTGAGATCTTGTTTCATGACCACCTGCGGTACAGGCAGTCCAATCAGTCCAATCTCCAACACCTTGAACAGCTTCGTGTCCTTGTTCTGAAGTTCAAAAAAAATAGGATTGAATTTCAAAAGTAAAGTTCCGTCTTACGTCTCTTCTTTCTATCAACCTTGTCGGTGGATGAAGCAAGACCATCTTCTTCGAGTGGAGGATGGGCATCAAACTGATGACAATCAAGTACAATTTCTAACATTCTGACAATATCCTTCTTGTTCTCTGGTTTTTGCTCAACAAGTTCAACCTTGTCGTTAATAGAGTTTTGTTCAAACAAGTAGCAATAATGCTTCTTGGTTTCATTGTGCAAGTAGTAGTAGACAACTGAAACAAAAGGGCAGTTGTTCTTTTTATCAAAAAGTGATATATCATATTTCCAAGGGGTAACAACTTTTTGTTATCTCATTTTTACCTCATCATATCTGATGTGTTTCGAACTTTCGCAAAATGCAACTGTGTAAATGTGCAAGTGCGATCAGTCAAAAAGAAAAATGGAAAAAGTGTCATTTGTTATAGTTTTTGCTTGACTCATCAATCTTTGGCAAAGACAACCGGATAGGGAGGTTTTTTGAAGCAAAAAGAAATAAAATGTTGCAAAGTTTCGTATGTTACCTGCTGAGCATTCTGGATAGATGTCAACGCATTTCTTCTGGCATTCAAAAGCTGTTGCTTGCATCATTAGAATCGGGGAGGAACCCTCTGAAAGTTCAACATTTTGCACTGTTTCGAAATTTTATTTTTAAGAAGTTTTACCAAGGGCAGTGTTGTTATGCATTCGGACGCAAAAATCATCAATCTTCGTTACATTTTTTCCTCTAGAAATTGATATCCTAGCTGAAAATAAAAAATAGAATAGACGATTAAAACCGATGTTTTTTAATACTATTCCTATCAAAGGAAGTATGATTCTATACGAGAAAAAAAAATCGAAAATGTTACAATATGATTACACATAAATCTTGAAACAATTTAATTTTTCAGAAATAATTTTTTCCTAATACCAAAAAAGCAAACAAACCTCCATCAGCTGCATAAAATAATGCAGCCAAAAAAAGAAGGCCTACAGTAGCCTTCATAACGAGTTCTGATGGACGGACCAGGTACGAGAGTGCACGACACTTCGCACGCGATCGGCGACTGACGAGAAGTGGGCGGGATCGAGAAAATGAAAAAGAAGAAGGTGATGATGATGATGCAGAAGCTGAAACATCAGTGGAAAGATGAAAAATGATACAACAAGATGATGAAGGTTGCGAAACGAGGAGAACACTCGACAGTATAGCCGAAGGTTTCCGAGAATATGCGACTAAAGATCAGATAGTCAATGCAGAGGAATATGTGTGGAGTATGTGTATGTATTTTTGAAGACGACAAAAAATATATTGAGGTTGTGCTATGACAGGTTATGTTATTTGAATGGCATAGAAACGGAAAGGAACTACTTTTTAAACGAGGATGAAAGTGGTTTAGAAATAAAGAAGAAAGTAATATGAAAAATGGGATGGGTAGTCGATGTGAGGTAAGGTAAAATGAAATGCAAGACTACTGAAGTTTCATTGCTTTTTTTTCAGATGTTTCTTCAAAAATTTATGTACTCTTGTTATTTTTATTTAAAAATGAGTTTGCAGTAAAAAAAAACTGTTGCAACAATAACCTAAAACGGCAGTGGCTTTATCGAACTTTACTTGTTATTTGAGGTTTTTTGAGGGCTTCTTCGCGTTTTCAAAAAAAATCTAGAAATAGAGTACATGTTTCATTCCAAACACATGTATTACTTATAGCGAATACTATTTTTTTAAACCTGGACTTAAGATTTTCATCTAATATTAGGTCAAATTTAGTTTTTTCCCTAAAATTTCTTGGAAAACTCTTATCGGAGTATTTTTTCAAACTTCTGTTAAGTTTTCATAACAAGTGGAAAGCTATTGAACCGATTTATACACAGTATTTCAAAGTTAAAAAAAAAGAATCTAACGACTCACTATCAGATCTCTTTGTGATTAACATGTAATCGAATGAGCATCTAATTTGTATCCATAGTTTTTTAACAGAATACTTTTTTTTCATAATTTGATATGTTATTTCAAGGAATTTAAATAAATTGACAAGGTAACTTTTGAGAACCTATTAATATTCTTGAAAAATTTCCATAATCGAGGTTCCGGAATTTTTTTGCTCCCGATTCACGATGAGCCACTCTCTCCAAATTGATATTTTTGAACCCCCCCCCCCCAATATTTTAACCTTTTCCTGCACGTCTTACTTTACTTTCTTTTTCCTTTTTTCTGGCATGCTCCCAAAAAAAAAATCCGCAACATTTTCAAACACCTATCACACACATCTATCACTTATCTCAAGCGATATTTTATCTGCGGCACAATTCATTTTCCGCCATCAGAAAAATGTTTCATCAGTATTTATTGCACAGTTGTTCATCGTGAATGAATTGCCAATCGCCACAATGGATGGTCAATCTTTTTGAAAAATTCTGATAACGTTTGGGACAGCATTTTTTGGACAGATTTTCAATAAGTTCAAGAAGTCTAGACCCCTTCAGAAAAATCGCTCGTGACCCTTTTGTAACTCGATTGTTTGATTTTAACTTTGAAAGCGATTCTTTTCATAATTGATGACACATATGAGTTGTCAGCTTGCACGTTTTAATAAAAACTCATTTCGCAAGAAAAGATAAAAAAAGAGATAATAACATATAGTAAAAAAAAAGAAAAAGAAGGATGACCTAACGCAACCAGTTGTTCCTTCAGGTTTCAAATCGTCACAGTGAATGAAAAAAGTTTCTGAAAACTTCCGGCAGATAGCTTTCATTGGTCAATACACAAATCTGCTTTTGATTGTCATCGATAATTCAAAATTTTAAAAAAGACTCAAGTTTCAATCATATCATCTCCAGACCGGAAATGTCGATATTTTTATGTCTATGTCCCATTTCTTTCTCACGTTATGCATACATATCAGACATTTTGTTACACTTTTTAACGTATACGCAAATCTTGAAAAATCATGTGCTCTAACAAAATCCTTGACACAATTTATTCTCTCTCTCTTTTTAAGTGATTGATAGAACGATGCGGGATTTTAAATAATGAACCAATTTATATACAAACATAAGAAAATGCAATTATATTAACTTGTCAGATAACTAAACAACGACAATCATACAAAGTGTTGTAAGTATAACGGAAATTCATACATCTTCCAGGACAATAGTTTTCAGGATCCATACATTTTCTGAAGTTGAACAAAAAGTTAATTCGAAGTGACAACCTTTAACGTTACCTTGTAAACGTATTGAAGCCGCAAACATGAGGAGCCAAGGTTCCAGAATTTATAATTGGAGGTGGGTTGAATTCGGGTACAATACCGGACCGTATATTTCCCTAGGACCGCTGTTATTTCAATTAAAGAAATATTGAATTTACCTGATTTGCACCATAATAATGGTTTGGAAAATAAGGACCTTGAGAATTTACAACATTAATCATTGAAAATAAGACCAAAATATTCGAATATGAAACAATCATCGCGAACAATTTAAAGAGGAAAGTCAGTGAATGAAGTGAATTCGATAAGAACGAAAAAAAATTGAGGTAAACAGGATTTTCATGAAGATTGATGATGCCGCAGGTTATTTTATTTGTATCACAGTTTTTTGTAAAAAGAAAGTTAGTTCAAAAAGTGAAACGATATGATGGTTGAACTTTTGACTGTGAATGAGGGGGTGGCATAAATCATAAGAATAGTAGAATTGATGAGAAAACAATGAGGCATGCATTTCTTAAGAAAAATTAACGTTTGTTTTTCAATCAAAATATAAACGATTGAAACTATAAATTGCATCGTCAGCAATCATTCATATGAAAGGAGGGTCCCGAGAACTCAGATATGAATTTCAGAAAATTAAGAAACCCCGATAAAAATAAGCATTTTTTTAAATCGAGTAAGTACGACGGCTTAAATCGAGTAAGTATCATAAGAAATGCAATCTGGGTTTCTAAGCCATATAAGGAAAATATCGAAAGATGATCCAAAACCAAAATTGTACTTACATTCGACTTATAAGGGCATTTTACCAGGAAAATTTTGATTTGTCAAAATGCAAAATGGCTTAGAACCCCAGATTGCATTTCTTCGGCCATTGTTAAATACTGTTTATATTTTTATCGTTTTTTTTAAACAAAAATGAAACAAAACTTTTCGAAAATCCTCAAGTGAACGTATAACAATTGCAGAAGCCTACTCTACTTCAAACACAAAGGAAGAACTGACGAATATGGTAACTAGCATGTGGAACCTAAAACCACCTCCAAATTAAAAAAGTCCAACTTTTGCCTTGTTAACAATTTTTCAAAATAATCCTTCCCACGTATCAACGGCCTATTCCCCTTCCTAATGTGTCAATTTCCACCTATTTGATGGAGTCTATTCATTGTTGGCATACACATCAATTTTTATGTTTCTTTTTTTTGTATTTTTGCACTTCTTATTTCTCGATTCATATTAGCTTTTTTTGGTAGTCAGGTCTTGTCCATGATGATGACTTGAAAGCCGAAACGTCGGATATAAATAAATTGAAAGCAATTGTGCTGCTATCAAAACAGGACCAATTCGACGAAATTCACTCAAAATACGCTCAACTCAAATTGCGCAAGATATTCAAAATTTCAAAATCGAAACAATAATTCGATACCACACGATGATTCACTTTCGCAACGCTTGTTTCCATTCACTTTTCTATTTTTAGACATTAACGGGTTTCAAAATTGATAATCAATGTTTTCCAATGAGTTGTCACTACTACCATTTACTCGAGAAATGCGGGGGAGGCTAATTTTTTCATTTTCAAAATTTGAACATAATTTTAAAGAAAAATCAATAATAAATTAGTTTTATGAATATGAATCAAAAACTATTTTACAGAAAATTTTACTTTGTGCTAAATTATGATCACTGGGAAATATAAAATGCGTTAAAAATACAGAAAAGGTGAACTGCAGTAAAATTTTAAAAAAAACGTCAATAAAAATGTTATAATAAACTTATTTTATTAGAAAACCAGTAGTGGTTTTTCTGATTCATCAGTATGTCATAGAACATTGCATAGAATACCAAAGCGGTTCCTAGGAAACTAAAGTAATCTTACTTCTGAAGTTGCTTTGCTGATTGGCCACAGCCATACCTTATGCAGAAATAAGAAACAAATATTAAATCCGGAACCATCTGATTTTTTGGTATCAAACTTTTAATGATAGAACTGGAAAATCCTCGAAGAAAAAGCTGGATGAAAAATGCAAAAAAAATACTTCAAACAGAACTTTAAGACGTGGGAAGCAGCTAGACATGTTTTTGTATTCGTTGCTTCGAATAAAAATTTCTAAAAAATTTTTGTCAGGAAATAAAATATGAATCTGATCTTTACGTCATAGTTCAAAAGGTTCAGGTTACAAACAGCGTTCTCCGAAACTTTGAACTCGGAACTAATATAACTGATAAAAAAATGAACACATTTATTAAATTTGGAAGTCATATTAATGAACTAAAAATGATCTTCAGAACTTTAACAGAAATGAAATTTTTGCAGCACCATCCGTAGTTGTTTCGTAGGCAGTATCAAATATGAAGAACATTAAAATTTTAACGACTCTTTCACCTCACTTTCTTAAACATTTACATTTTATGCAATATTAATAACGTTTTCAATCTTATTTTCAATCACTCAAATATAACTTTTAAAATGTTTCGATCGAGTTTTATTGTTTTAACATTTCAAATGTATACTTAATAAGTGCGAAATTTAAAGAACATTACCACCTCGGAGCCACAAATATTTTAATTGTTTTTTTATCAGTACAGCCATACAATTAAATTGTTCAACAGATCCTCCAAATACTGACTGTCTTTCGACCAGTCAACACTTTTGTTTCAATTTTTTTGTGGATTTTTGAGTTTTCGGATTCTTTTGACAAGAATTGTTTTGTTTCAATCATTGTAATTTATAAATTAAAATCTTGAGTGAACAATTTTTTGCTATTAAAATTTTTAATGCTATAAAAAAATAAATAAACCCAGAAAACTAAATCTAAAGGTACGTTCGATACACCCATTTGAATAGAGATGTTCTGTTTCGATATAAATCTGATAACCAATTTACAGTGAAGAAGCGAATTCGTTAATTTTTTAGTATTTAGATATTAACAGTCCTATGAGTCTTTCAGATATGATTAAATTAGAATTTTTCACAAAAAGTTAATATCCAAATTAACGAACCCGAAAATTTTGTTTTTTTTTAATTTACAGATTGTTCAGGTTAAGCTACTGGTTATAAGAATTTTTTCATGAATATCTTAAACTTTGGACTGCTCTTTCTTCTCACAAAATATTCATATTGTGAATGGGGCTAAATTTGTCATATAAACAGAGCAAAAAAATCAAATATTAACATATTCCTTCAAAAATTTCTGCTTACTCACCTCATTAATGTCTATACAAAATAAAGTGATGTGGTTATCATTAAATCTTAAACTATCTTAAACCATTGAAAAATGACATTGTTTAGAAGCTACATGTTTATATTCTTTCATTTCGAAAGTTATAACTTTTAAAAGTTACAGCCCTATGAGTTTTTCAGATATGCACTTCTCACGTTCAGCTTGGGGAATGTTCCTCTTCCTGGCAACCGGATGTTTGGGATTACAAAACCAAACATCTACAAATTTTACATATGCTTCAGATGAAATGTTGGAAATGATTAAGAAGTACAGGTTTAATGAGTGAGTTAATTTTTAAGTCTTTTTTTGACGATATTGTTCTGTTTAACAAAACATTTTCATTAAAAAAAACACTAATTTTTGAAAAAAACTTATCTGCATTTTTGGAGTTTCTATTCTGAACGATAAAATATCGATATATCCCGAAATTCAAATCAAGCACATTTCTCATTTATTTTCAATTTTCAGAGAGCAAATTGAAGAATTGTTCCAAAACGCCAAATCCTTCAATCAAGAACAAGAAACTGAACATGCGCATAAAAGTCATGGTGTCAAAGTTGCTGACTTCAAATGGGATTACGTCAAAGAACCATTGGTTCTTACTGGTTTTTTTATAACTATTGGTTTATTCAAACTTGGTATGTTGTCATTTTATTACCACATTCTTTCGCCGGCACCATTGTTACAATCTTTTTCATCTCTTCCGACAACATTTTTAAAGCCATAATAACATTAATGCCTGAAATATCAGAAAATCAATTTTATTAATCATAATGTACATTTTATAGCTTATCATCATACTCGTTATACAAGAAAAATCTTGCCGGAATCGTGCTGTTTGATCATTCTAGGAGTGATAATCGGATTCTTGTTCATGTTAGAAAAACACAAAGAGAAAGATACATATGAGCAAAAATTATTTTCAGAGGAGATGAAACTCACGCATCCATTCAATTCTTGGAATTCGACTCGAAAATCTTTTTCCTTTTCTTGTTGCCACCAATTATTTTGGAATCAGCATATTCATTAAAAGACCGAGCATTTCTTGACAATTTGAGAACAATCGTACTCTATGCAGTTTTGGTTGGAATTATATTTTTCACTTGGAAAAAAATCTGAAAAACTATTACAGGGAACAATTTTAAACATAATGCTTATTGGAGGATTTTTGACATTTTTCATTCATTTTAATCTTTTGGGGCATATAAATCTCCCTACTTTGGATATTTTTGTGTTTGCTTCTTTGATTGCAGCAGTTGATCCCGTTGCTGTTAGTGAAATACTAGCCAAATCAATATATCAAACCCATATTATTTTCTTACAGGTCTTGGCAGTATTTCAAGAAGTTGGAGTTAACAAAATGTTGTATTTCATGGTTTTTGGGGAATCACTTCTTAACGACGCAGTCACAATTGTTTGCTATAACCTGGCGATTGAATTCAAAGACCTATCCGAAGTTGATTTCACAACCGTATGTTGAAATCTTACGAGCTTATAACCAAAATAGAGTTTTATAGTATTTACTGGGTTTCGGTGCCTTTTTGACAGTTTCTGTTGGTGGTGTGTTCATTGGACTTATTTGCGGTGCTCTTTCATCTGTCATTACAAAATTTACAAAAGATGTCAGAGGTAAAACTGATTTTTCGTTGAAAGATGACTTTATAAAGATTTAAGTAGTTGTTAAATCGATTTAAGATTCAGTTTTACGAAAACAACAGTGAAAAAATTGATTTTTCTTTGTTTTCGATATCTAAAAAAAATTTCTTATCGATTTAACAACACTTATAAGCTGGATAGAGTCTACCTGTAACGTTTAAAAAATGATGAAATTTATAGTTGTGGAGCCCGTCACGTTGTTTGGAATGTCTTACCTAGCATATATTGGAAGCGAACTTTTCCATTTTTCGGGAATTATTGGGTAAAACAAAAAAAAGAACCTAAAAGAGTGGATTTGTCTAATAATTACAGCATGATTGTTTGCGGTTTGTTTCAAACACATTACGCATGTTGTAACATCTCCTACAAATCTTTCTCAACTGTTATGTACTTTACAAAAGTGATGAGTTCTCTATCAGAATCTCTTATTTTCATCATTCTTGGCGTGATGTTGGTCAATGAACGCGAATGGTTCTGGACTGACTGGCACCCACTTTTTTCTATTGTGTCAACAATTTTATGTGTTTGTGTGCGTTTCTTAGGTATTACTGTAATCATAAAATGTGACTTAATGTTACTTTATAGTTACATTTTCCCTAACTGCCATTGTAAATAGGTTCACTGGTGGTGTTCGTCACATTTCACACGAAGAGCAAGTTATTATGGTAATCAGAAAACATGATTGAAAAATTATGATTGACAGTTTTAGTCTTATGGAGGCCTTCGCGGAGCTGTGTCCTTCTCACTTGCTTTCATGATCCATGCAGATGCTGAAATTAAAAATACTATACTTTCAGCAACATACATGGTTATCATTTTCACAGTATTTTTCCAAGTATGGCACATAAAAACTGTTTAAAAAGTCTAATTCTTCAATAATTCAGGGATCAACTATCAAATTCCTTGTGAAAATGCTGAATATTGGTTTAGCTTCTAAAGATGAGAGTTATCGGTTGTTCCGGGAATTTAACAAAGGAATGGTTGATCACTTATGTCAGGGTGTTGAAGATCTTTGTGGATATAAAAACTATAATTATATTGTAAATCGTGCACTCTTTTTTCGAAAAAAAAGCCCTACTCTTTTATTCAGACGCATATGAGTTATTTCTCCAAGAAATTCATCAGACCAGCACTTATCAAAAACTACAAATTTGAAGCTCAGAAAGAAGTGAAGCTTGTAGAAATCGATAGAGCTTGCACGATGAGGTACTTTTATTTGTCTTTTTATGAATTCTCCCCCCCCCCCTCTACTTGTAAAAATCAATTAAATTTAAGAGAAGCTATGATAAACAGCCCATCGCAAGGATCTTTCAAACGGCAGCAAACAATTGACGAAATGGCTGAATCGTAAAAATTTGGTTTTATTGATTTTGCTATCAATATAATTATTTTATAGCGGTATGTCGATGGATTTCCTAGACGATGAGCATCGTCATCGGCCGCATATTTCAACAGCAGACCGAGAAGCGATTGAAAAAACCACTGAAGAACTGACAAAAGATATCAGCACAATTCGTCAGTTGATGAATAGTCCATTTGAAGAGGTGCATAAAACATTTTTTTTTTTTGAAAAATTTAGTGATAAGCAAAAATAACAATTGCAGTGTTATCTTGACAAAAATTTGACACATGAAGAAGAAAAGGAGCAGAAACGAATGGAGCATGTTACAAATTTGAAGACTAGGGCAGAGGGTATTTCGGGAGTGTAAGAGTCGGGTTTCAATTGGAAATTAGTAAAAGTAAAGTTACAGCAAACGAAAGAAGTTTGGAATGTTTAGAAAGAAGAAATCTGTGAGAAGAAATGCGACGCAACAAGGATTAATTCATTCAGCAATCGCTTCGTTGGAAATTCAAGTAAACCATGAGAATGAACCATCGACTTCTGGTACATATTTCTTGAAATAGTAATGACAACCAAGTATGATTTTCAGGCATAAAACACACTGTTACTGACGAAGAAGAAGGTTTGAACATGAATGCTCCAGAAGAACATCCATTGGTTACAATAAGTGAAAATGCTGAAACAAGCTTCTGAAAACGCTTCCCCACGCAACGCTTCTAATTCTTGATGTCAATTATTTGAACCTTTTTCTATACCATTTACTTTTTCTCTTGTATACTTCCAATCTTAACTTCCTGAGGAATAAAAATATTTTTTTCATGTTTTCAAAAACGTCCAAATTGTCAAGAAAAAAACTCATCAATATTCGGGATATCGTATAGTGAAGAGCAATGTAGGTTGTAAATTAGCGAATATGGCATGGAATACCAATAAGAAGCCGCAGTGACTAGCAAATGTCATATCTACATCATTTTTGCTATTTGTTTGGGTTTCAAGAGACCGGTTTTCTTTTTGAAAATTGACATTTGGCTTTCAAAAGTCAATTTTTCTATCATTTTTACAAACATTTTTCAGGCTTCGAAATGCTTATCAGGGTAATATTTCTTACATTCATTCTTTTGGTATCAACAGTTGTTCCGCAGAGTTATTATCCAACGGAAAACAAAAGAAGAGCTGGTGAATAGAACTTTATTTGGTTTTGTTTTCAAAACAACTTTTTTTCAGGATTGCGTCTTCCAAATTTTTTTAGG
Source organism: Caenorhabditis virilis (assembly GCA_964036255.1). NCBI lineage: Eukaryota > Metazoa > Nematoda > Chromadorea > Rhabditida > Rhabditidae > Caenorhabditis > Caenorhabditis virilis. The sequence continues at coordinate 12,711,600 of OZ038420.1, read as the reverse complement.
CGACTTGAGCAACCAATGGCAGTGGTACAAAAGCGAAGGATCGGATTGAGACTTCCAAATATGTTAAAGTTCAAGGATAGTGGATTCAACGTTGAAAAACGGCGAATGGGAATGCGGCTTCCAAACATCATTTTCTTACGAAATGAGAAGAAAAATGTTTTGGATTTCTAACTGTAAATGTGTGTTTTTTTCTACCGTCAAATTATGGTTTTCATAACAACATGTCGCCGTGTTTTTTTTCTCCCCGTTTTCTTTCTAGAAAATGTCCATAAAAAATCGCAAATTTCTCCAATTCCTCCTCCTGTTTATTATCATTCATTGTGTGTTTTTTTTTCTGTCAAATAAAACCATTCGCCTGTGTTACACATTTGATGCCGAATATTGCTCATAAAACACAGGGGGCCCAGCCATATAGAAAAGCGACGGGAAACCGCCATTGACGCGAACGGGGCCAGAAAATAATTAAAAATCGATGTGTATGCAAATCGACGAACGTCCACGTCGGCGTATTGAAGCCATGTATTCTACTGTTTTGGGATACATTAACTCGGCGGGCGAAGCTTTAAGACGTGCATATGAAGTGATGAAGAAGTATCCGAAAGGATTATGTGAGTTTCGAGACTGCTCTATTCTACCATCTGGAAAGATCAAGGCAGGAAAAGTGAGTTTCATAAAAATTAAATGGAATATTTATTTTACTGTGAGAGAATCTCATCAATCAGTATTCAATCAAAAGATTCAAATTTCATCATAATTTACAGTTTGCTTTGAATCTCACTCTTATGCTGGATATTTTCTTATGCCTTTTCACAATTTTGACTGTTATCAACCTGCAAATGCAAGCTGCCACTTGGGGTACAAAATACAGCACTTCTCGAATGATCATGTTTTTAAAAGTTTCAGGAATTCAAATGTCCATTTTCAATTTCATAATTATCACCATCAGCACATTTGTCATGTTCACCACACTTTATGCTCAATATGGATTGCTTTCCATGAAGCTGCAAACCATGTCATATGCGTTTGGTCTTTGGGTAACCTTAAAAATGTAAACCTTCTCAAATTCAGTATTTTAGGGTTCTTCAATCGTATCCTACACTCTTTTTTCGATTTTTGTCGCAATTCAATATGTTGACATTGGAATTCTGAATATTCACGCATTCATCTGCGAGATTCTTCACAAGGATGACTACTCCTGTTCCCGCACCGACGATTCCTATGTTTTCGTATGAAATTTTAAAATTGTAAAAGAAACTCGTATTATTTCAGCTCTCATTATTCGTTGGCTCCCTTGTGATGATCAGTTTCAAGGTCACTCAGATGTTCCTCTTCAACGAATTTTCAACAATGGCAATTGATATGATGGCGACTCAGAAAGGAAAAAGGTCCCCATCTTCAAAAGGTTTGAATGAGGAAGCGGTTGAAGAAAAGAAAGGAGAAACTACCGACTCTGAAGATGAAGAAGACGTTATTGTTTTTGAACGTGTTTTGGGAAAATACCCAGGTGGAATGGCAATCAAAGACAATAGTATTGACATGATTGTCTGATTAAATCACTTTTTATGTTAAATAAAATGCATTTTCAAATGTTATTTTATAATTTAATGATCACAAATCAGCAAATATTGCAGCTTTTGCGGCAATTACTTTTCATCCAAATATTATGATTGGGGTTATTGCAAAGATCCTGGAGCGCCCAAGTGCCGCAATAAACATTTCTATCATCACATCCTGCAAATACACTGTTTTTAGAGTACAATTTTTATGTTTACGAATTATTACCTGGCTTGCAATACATTTTGTTTAACAGCTCGACATCGCCCACGCTCATTTGATTTCGTTGCCCAAGTTGTCCGATATTAAATTGTTGGTTTATTAGTGGGATCATAGTCGGTTTTGCAATATTAACGGCAGCGGTATAAGCATTGTAGTGCATGATGCTATCATATGCATATTTTACACCATATGTTGAGTATAATTTCGAATCAGCTACTACAAACGCATCATACTGTTGTGGATTTATATTGCTCCAGTCTACCTGTATAAATTATAAACTATTAATACAGTGCTCCACATAATGATGAAGCCACCAAAATTATTTTTGAAAAAATGATCATCTAAAAAATTTTAGGAAAAATGTCAAAAAAGTGGCTCTACCATTGTGTGGCTCTATCATCACTGTATTTATATTCAAATTAATTTATTTTTTCACCTTGATATGTTTGTCTCTATCCATTCTTAGATGTTGATGATTGACTCCCAATGCATGCATCGTTTCATGGACTGCAATTCCTCTACCCTGAAAAGAGCAATCAAAACCTGAAACATTACACGGGTTTCAACCAATTGAAAACGTTATATTCTATTTCAAAAAATCAAAAATGAAGGTGAACTGTGATTTTCTTAAATTTCATACCTATTTTTTACTGTTAAAACATATTCGGATATCGTTTTCAATTTCAGCTAACTTACGTTTCCACATTGAAAGCTCAAATAAACCGGATTTGCAGGCTCAATTCTTCCGATGTACGACAATCCACAACTGGAACATACAGAAGAAAATCGAAATGTTTAATACTCAAACAAACTCACAAAGATGGCGAATTAACTTTTTGATAATTTATATGATTTCCTCTAGGAGGTGTTGCAAAATATTGGAAACGGATACACGTTTTTTGTTCAATTTCGGAAATTGCTCCTCTAACATCATTCTGATCTAAATTGTCAAGTGATGAGTCGAACGTATACGGAATTGGTGTGTTTGTTGGCCATTTTTGGATCGGATTTTCTTCGAAAAATATTGCAGCTCTGAATTGAAACAAAATAATTTTTACATACTTTAAACTGTTTTATCATACCTTCGAGCTTTGTTAGAACCTGGAGCGGGAAGGGCTCCTTCTCCACCTTTTCCTAACTCATTCAACATATAATTAGCTTGATTTTCAGTGAGAAGAACATCTTTATCAAATATTCCATTATCTTCTGGTGCTACAATACCCTTCAAGTTCGCCTTCTCGAGTAATGCTTGTTTCACTTGCAATGTTCTGTCGAATCTCATATTGATTTTATCAGATACGTCATTTCCAAAAACGTTTTTTTCAAAATCGACAACTCTTGTCAAAATATCCTGTCTCAGTTGTCTATTTCCTTCCGTTTGCTGTTTACAATTCATATTTCTACAAATATTCTTGAGATTTTCAGTAAATTGTTGTCCGATTTGTCCAAATTGAAGAACTAGTCCGTTCAAGGCGTTTTTCAAGTCGTTGTTGATTCCAGCTAATGGATCGCGAATATTAATTCTATTTAAATAAATGAATAAATTTAGATATGTTTTTAACTTACAAAGGTACTTTGGGTAACCATTTTCCAGTATCATAAATAACTTCATTGAGGATTAAACCAATATCACTGAATTGCGGAAGACCATTCCTACATTTTGGATGTCCTGGAAATCTTCTACAAAATCGTCTGGCATGATGCATCCATTGTTGAGCCCCGGGTGGAGGACCCATTGCCATTCCGCGTAAATCATGATTTACATCGTATTCATGAGCCATTTCTCCAATTCGATCACTTATTCCAGCAACCATCCCGTTCAAGTTACCTAGCAGGCCTCCTATTGGCGATGGTGGGCAACCACCCTGAACGTTTTTTTTAGAATCAGAAATTAAACTATTTCAAGATTACAGGTGGACAGTTGGGAGGAGGTGGCATGTTGTTCCATCTTCCTGTAAACAATTTTGACGCTGTAATATGATCGGTTTAAACTTACCCAAAAAATCGAACTGTGGCCACCCTAAAGCAAATTTACAGAAGCTAAAGGAAAGAAATAATAAAATCTGATGTCTCATAATTAACATTCAAACAAAATTATATATATCAAATGACTGAATTAAAATGAATTTTTTTTTCAAAACAAGTTGAATTTTAGAAAAAATAATGATTCTTACACATTGTTATTAACACATTTTACACTGTTGAAATTCGGTAGGAGTGATGTCTATTATCGAATCATTTAATTTTTGTTATTGAAATTTGACGAAAGAATTTATCAATGATGAATCAATTTTGTGAAATTTGACAAAGTTCACTATTCAGCCAACATGTTATTTCAATAAATTGATAAGTTGTATTGGACTTATTTTGATTCTTGTTCGAACAGAACATGAAAGAAAAACCAGCATTGATATGAATTTTTTCTGTTACTGTTCAGATAGAATTGAAACACCAATCAGATTCGAATTACGAGTATATAATTAAGATATAAAACAATTAATAATGTTAAAACAGTTTTGAATTTATAAAAAGATAATTTCTAACCCATTTTCATTAGCTGAAAAAATAATTTTTCTTCAGATATTTTAAAATCAAATTTCTGTATCTCAGGAATAAAAAACTTTGAAGAAAAATGAAATGAAAAAAGCTGCTGCGAAAATTTTGGTGTACTCCTGGATAAATATTTTCCTTTTAATATACCAAAATAAAATCATAAAATTTGATAAAATAGACTAACGACTTTTTTAAAACAATGACTGGGAAGAATTAATTTTATATAATGCTAACCAGTACTTTTGAATACTCTCCGGATTGCTGTGAGCTTTTTTTTCAGAGAAACCATTGAAAAATCATTTTTCAATTAAGACATCTCAACAAGTTACAAATATTTTTCAAGATTAACAGGCGGTTCAGTTATAACAACAAATCGTTCTATATTATCTTATTGATAATAATCTTTCATTTGAACAATTTGTCTAAAACCAATTAACACAAATATATTCATGAAGATACTTCGCACTTTGAAGCGCCACATTAGGGTCACATTATGCATCATGGCATGCACAAATTTGCATAAGGTGTTCAATTTCAAATTAGTTTATGATACTTCAATGTTTTTTCTGTTTATCTATTTTTTTTACATTGGCATTCAATAATTGCTTTGAAATTCTTGTTCTATTCCGTATATTGAAGAAAAGACATCATTTTAATCGAATCGCATTAATTTTTGGAAAAAAAACTAAACTTCTTAAAGTTTGAAATAATACATAGTTTTTTCATCAAAGTTTGTTAAACGAGTAGAACATCTTCTAACAAATGCGCATACTTGAATGGAACTGCCCAATAAAACTCTGTTGTAACTTCTCGACAGCTTCAATATTCTGTCGGCAACTCAACTCTACATTGTCGCGGACAAAAAATGACATTTATTCATTTTGACATATCAAGACATTGCTCGCAACTCTCATTTAGAACATATGCAAGCTGTCGTCAAGCTTAAGATATATGACAATTTTTTATTTATTTTTTCTTCATGTTTGTTAAAAATTAGTTTTAGGCTTTCATGTTACTTTTTTTCAAAAACAAAAAACAATGACTTCGTTCCGGTTACTTTTTTGTTAATTTAATATTCTACTTTTTTTTTCATTAACTCTAAGGTTGGCAGAAGGGTCATTTGTTAGCTACAACTATAATGAACATTGTTTTCTGAATACATTTAAAATTTTTGTTTGTGTTTGTGTGTATGTGGGTCTACTATAATAACAACAAATCCTATTTTCTTGTTGTTTTGCAAATTGGTAATTTAATCTAATAAGAGAATATGAGTTATAAAATATTCATTATTGAGAATTGCAGAGGTTTCAATTTATTTTTTTCTGTTTCGAGTACCATAAAAATGTTATTTTGATTTTTTACTCAACAATTATAAAAAATAAACATTTATTTAAAAAAAAATAAAATGATGATTTTCTAAAAAAGAACCTAAATCATAGTGAAAACACAAAAATGTTCTTTTTTTTCGAAATAATAGAATTCACATGTTTGGAAGGATGTGGTTCTGTTTAGTGCAACAGAGGAAGTCATCGGAAAACACAATGAAACCCCAAATCACATCATTCAACACTTCATAGAATTTTGTTTGGGTATTGTTACGTTCGTTTTCTTAAGGCTGTCATCAATTCTTTCTTCAATATAAAACCATGATGTTGTCTCATTTTATTATTCTTGAAAAAATTGGCCATAAAAAACGTTCTCCAACCCCAAAGTCTATTCATTTTTTTTTCTTGTCCCACATCCTGATGATTAACAAAGATGCAATGCTCAAAACTCAATTTGTACAACGGATGTTTTGTTAACTTCTTTGTTTTATCCGTTCGTACAAACCTTTTAAAAATGTTTGTTCTTTTTTACAGATGAAGTCGAAAAGAACTCCTATTACAACATCACAGTTTCAGATAGGGTTTTTGTTTATCATAGCGGTATTCTTCTTTTTTCAATGTGAGTTTTATTACATGTTTGAATAAAAAATTACATATTGTAGATGCATTCTTTTTATTATCACTTATAGTCCGCAGATGGGATAATTTTCAAATAAAAGAAACAACTGTGATAAATGAAGTATAATTCAAATATTTTAATTATGCTAAACTGTTTCTTTAGAATATCAATTTAGCATACATTGCTGCTGGAAAACCATGGGTTCGATATGCATTTCATTCACATTTAAAAAGTGTTCTAATAAACAGCAAAACAGACTTGAACTTGCATATTATATCAAATCATGATGTTGGCAATGATATTAAAATGTATCTAGACACTTGGAATTTGACAGGAGGTTTACAATTTTGATAAGAATTTTTTTAAATTAATTTTTTTCAGTGAATTATAAGTTTTATGATCTTGAAAAATTTATACATCAAGTTGAATGGATTCCAACGCACCATTATTCAAAATCGTATGCATTTGCAAAACTTCTTATTCCTGATATTATTGATAGAAGCGTTGAGAAGGTAATTTAGAATACATTTTAAGCTCGCAAAATTAATTTAATCATTAAAAACCCTTTTCAGGTAGCTGTTCTAGACATTGACACTTTTTTTCAAATCGATGTGGTATTTCTATGGAAACAGTTTGATAAAATGAGAAAATATCAAATATTTGGATTAACTGAAAATTTGTCTGATTGGTATTTGAACAAAAATTGGAGGAGATCTGTATGGCCAGCAAAGGTATATAAAAATTTGAAATCTTTATTAATATTTAAGAGTATGATGATTATTTTTCAAAATAATAAGTTATTTCCAACCAGAAACAAGTGTATTATCCGAATCCACATCCGCAGCAGCCGCATCCGCAAGGCATGGCAGTGGCCGGAGCCATTGTTCCACATCCGCAACATCCACATCCGCATCCATAGTAGCGCTTAGCGCGGATGACAACATCGGTTGATTGGCCTTCTGATGTCAGGTCGTCAGCGACTGCAGCGCTTTCGGCAATGACTTGATCGTTTATGACAGCGAGAGCGTTTTTCTGAAATTATATTTATAAGCTATTAGGAAAAGATGTTGATTTTAATTACCTCTTCACTCTGATCATTGTTGAAAACTGATGCGTTTACAGCGCAGACAATGAAGAACACCAAGAAGATATTGAAAATAGAATGCATGTTTGAGTTGATGATTTTGAAAATTTGGAGCACTTTTTATACCATTACAAATGATATGCAATATTTGCGCACATGTTTTTGTTAGTAGAATATATTACATTTTTTGATTACTATTCGGAATACAATTATTACTGATGTTACAGGATCGAGGATTCAACACTGGTGTTATGCTAATGGATTTGAAAAAATTGAGAGCAGTTAAATGGAAGACAATTTGGAGAACAACCGCAGAAGAGCATTTAAGAATACATGGATCGACTACGATGGCTGACCAAGATATATTCAACGCAGTTTTGGCAAGAAATCCGGAATGGGTTTATACCATGAGTTGTAAATTTAATTATCAATTTGGTTCTGCATCTGATGCGCAAAATTTGTGCCCACACGATGATCCATATATTCTTCATTTTAACTCGGAAAACAAAAGCATGTCGAAGAATATAAAACAGCAATTTCAAAATATGTACAAGTATATTGATTATCAAAACGGAGAATGGTTGAAAATAACAAGAAACAATTTTCAATCCCCTGGTCTGATTGACTCTTTATGTGAAAGTTATGTACCGAACAACAGCGTCAGAATCATGCCAAATGCTCTAGGAAAACCAAACTGGGTAGAAGAAGCAAAATTTATAAATCAAATCACTATATTTTTTCAGAATTTGCTGAATATGCCATGCGTTGTTACCCAACTTTCCATTGATCGAATTTCCAATTTATTGAGACTTGCAAAACATTGGCCCTATTCTATTTCTGTGGCTGTCTATGGTGATGATGAAGAATTGGCAACTGTACTCGATAACTTCAGAAGCATGAATAGATCGGACATAGCTCTCCATTTGGTGTTCAAATCTTCATTATTGGTATCGATATATGAATTCTGTGGTTGTATTTTATTTAACTTTTTAGAAAACTTTTCCAATTAACTTTCTACGAAATGTTGCAATTAATTATACAAATGCTGAAACACTTCTTCACCTAGATGCTGACTTCATCGTTTTGGGAGGTAACAGAAATAAGCTAGAACATTCAATAATGTATTTCTTCAGATTTAAATGATTTAGCTTGCCATGCAACAAATATGAAAGATAATGAAGCTCTTGTTTTACCAGCCTTTGAAATGACAGAAAATATTTACAATTTTGATAGAACCATCGTCCCATTTTCTAAACAAGACGTTATAAACGGTTTGAAAAGTCATAAGGTTGATTATCTGTTGAATGATTTGAAAAAAAGTTTTTGTTTCAGGTTCGAGTTTTTCGGCAAGATATTTGGCCCAAAGGGCACAATGCAACAAATATTTCAAAATGGGTGGAATCTAACGATACCTATTCAGTAAGCCTTACACAAAATTCAAAAATTTGATATCTCCTTTTTTCAGATTGAATGGGAAATGTATTATGAACCGTTCATATTAATGAAAAAATCAGTTACTCCAAGTTATGACGAAAGATTTCAAGGATTTGGATGGAATAAAGTTGTACATATTATAGATTTAGTTATGAAAAAGTGAAAAATCCGTGAAAATTACAATAAAATAGTGTAACTTTTCAGTATAACTCTTCAAGTCGTGCCTTCTACATACTTACTTCACCAACAGCATTCTCCTTCAAAAGACTTGTTACGGTTTCGGAGTGATAAGCAGTTTCAGAATTGTCAAAAACGTTTAAAACTTGAGTTCATTCGTACGAGAAAAGTGCCTTTCTTTTAATTTTGTGAATTTCGTGTATTGTTTTAATCAACAAATTTGTCAATTTTACGTATTTGCGTCAAAAAATGAATACGAATAAGGGCTGAACAATTGTGCAAATAAAAACATGTAAACATAATGTGATGTCTGGTATATTTTAGCGGAACGGGGATAAGTTTTATATGGTCAAAATCATTAAACTTCAAGCTTAAAGAGATTTCAAAACCTTCCGTTTATTTTTAAATAAATTCAAACCAATCTTTTTTTCATTTTAACAGTGATATGCTAGTATACAGCATGTACTCACTGTAAAAAAACGGTTTATCAAAAAATTTCATATGTTCGTGCCTGCGCGCGAACTGACTGACACCAAACTGGGCACTCACCATCTCACCCTCTTTATCTCTCACTTTCATAAATCCTCAAATCATTACTGTTTTTTTCTCAGCTCTGATTGAGATTTACTTATTTACTTTTTGAAATTTCAAATGTTATGCAGAGCACCCAAAAAAATTTCCTTTTTTGTAATTATCCGTTAAAAGTATGCACTTAAATTAAAGCAAGTCTTCGTTTTTTTCATATATCACTCTTGCAGGTTGGATTATCCTAGTCGTTATTGTTTTGAATCACTGTCAACTCGATGTGATCTCTTATTTTTTATTGCTTGTAAGAAATGTTATATTTTTAATATTGAACTTTTCTTGATTTGAAGAAATAACTTCAATTGATTTGATATTCAAAGTATAGATGTGTTAGGCTATGAGATTTCTCAACATTCCAGCCGGTAAATATTCTTACAATGATTTCTCTCCACTTCCAATAAGTTTAATAATAATTTGAACCAATAAGTTGTGACGGTTGGTGAGTTGGAGGGTGTTATGAACCGAAGACGCTCGAAAAAACAGTCGGCTGCCATGCACGGTGAACCCGCCTTTTTGACTCTACCTGTCTCACTCTTACGCGTGTCCGATTATCATATTCATTCATTATCTTGTTACTTTGTTTCCGTTTCAAGTTATTCGGCTCCCGACGTTTCTTCACTTGACAGCATTTTCATATCCATTATTTGTTATGGAAATTTGTTTTTTTTACAACATCATCTTATTTTTTTAAATTGAAATAACTATTTTTTATCACTTACTATTCATTATAATATTCGCGTTTGATTTAATATTAGTGCAATTCAAAAAAATAATTGTTCACTTTTTATTTTAGTTATCCACTTTTCTCAATATTTTTTTAAATTTGTAAATTATTGAGACCCATACTCTTCTTCTAAATGTTCCTTCTCAGGTAAAATAACAAAACTATCGTAACGAAAGAATGTCTTCGAATATGGAGAAGCAAGCGGATATGGAAGGAGAAGGAACCGACAAATCTTTGGAACCACTCACTGAAGAACAAATGCAACTTCAAACTATTCTTCAACACATCGAGAGATACATTGAGAAACATAAGAAGGAAGTGGAGGATGCGATGAAGGCTAGATCAATGATGGAAAATGTAAGAATTCTACTTCACGTTAGTAAAAGAAATCCGGTGTCGTTTGTTTCAGGGAACAACAAGCTCACATCAGCCGCTTGCCATTTCAGAATTGCCAATAATCACTGGAGCCGATGTTGTTGCAATGCTTCGAATTTTGAACTTATTGCATGCAAATCGAGAAAGAGGTGCTTACAACTTTTTTTAAGACGATTTTTCCATCATGATTATTTCAGTGCCAGACGAGCCAAGTATATCAAAACTGATTTCTGATTTTTCAGCAAAATTGGAATTGGCGTCGAATGTCAGTGTTTCTAATAAAATCACGACTCAAGAGATCCTTACCACGTCTGGTAAACGGATTCGAAAGTTGGTAGATTCTCGTCCAGTTTGCGATGAGGAAACGAGACTGCAAAGTGCACCAGTTCCACCAGAAGCCGATGATGGGATTGATCAGAAGGTAGTTTTTAAATGTACTATAAAATTTTTAAAATAGTTGTTTTCATTACAGACTGGAAAACACAAACTTCTGCGCCCGACACCATTTATCGTAATCGACTCTAGAGAAGACGCTCATTCTCTTGACCTTCAAAAATACTGTGAAAAATCTCCGATTGTGATGATTCGCGGACTTGTGCATGCTTTGGAAATTGATTTGTCACATTTTTCAACCCAGTCGCTTTTGAAAATCGCTACTTCTGCTTCAGTGGAAGTTCGAACTCAATTCCGAATGGCGCCAGATGTGAATCTTGATCGTGAAGGAAAGAAAACATGGAGATTTCCGAGCAGCAGAACATATTCGAGTTTGTTGGACTATAGTCAGTATCTTGCTAATGAATATATGTGTGACAAAGAGGAATCGAAGAAGTTGGGTCACGCTACAGGAAAACATCAGTCGGGTGAGACTCGTGGTTCAAAACGAAGAAAGTTGAACTATTTTGAAAGGCCTTCTCTTTCATTTGAGGAAATCAAGGTTGGAAGACATGTTGATCTTACTGATAAAGAGAAGTATGCAAATCAACTTCAAGTGAGTCTTCACGTTTCAATATTAATTTTCATCATTATACATAATTTACAGGAACTCTTAAAAATGCCAGTTTTTTGTCGCTTGGTTGCAAATGTCGAGGAGCTTGAAATGAACAATGCTAAGGTGCATATGAACGTTCCTGGTGCCAGAAATCCTGCTCATCATGATAACAACGACATCGCATCGGTCAACATTAACATCGGCCCTGGTGACTGCGAATGGTTCGGTGTTCCATTTGCATTTTGGGGTGTTGTTGAAAAGCTATGCAAGAAGTGAGAGTTGAATTTCAGTGAATGTTTAAAAAAGCGATTTCAGATATCGCATCGATTTTCTAAACGGTTCGTACTGGCCAGACATCGAGGAACTTCTTGCTGAAAACGTCCAAGTTTTCCGTTTTACCCAAAAAGCTGGTGATATGGTTTATGTTGGCGGTGGATTTATGTATTGGGTCCAAGCAACTGGATTTTGCAACAATATTGCATGGGACGTTGATCCAGTCACCAATCCTGAAATTGTCATGGCAATCCACAGTTATGAATGAAATAAGCTCCATAAATTTTTTTTAAATACCGGTTTAATAAATATGTATGTTCATCTGATCCTGCATTCTTGAATTGAATCTCTTGATAATTCAGGAAAGTGTTCATTATAATGGACGATGTCTATTTTGTTGCCATTATCACACTGAAACAAGCAACAGCCAGCCAATGAGGTTCGTTAGAATCGCTGAAAACTTGTCGGCAAAACTATGCTTTGAAAAGTACTGACACACAAAAAATTTGAATTTTGCTTGTGTGCAATTTGTCGTAACGGTGAACCTCACACAAAACGTTGTTCGTGACGACAATTTTAGTTCACTTTATCTCACCGTGATAATTTTGCGTGCAATGTTTTCAAGAAGTGATTATCATTTAAGATTTTGCGATTATTAACAGTATTTTTGCAATTATCCGTTAAAAACGATTATTAACAGTATTTTTGCAATTATCCGTTAAACTGAAATTGAAGCAGGTCATCGTTTTTTCATATCTCACTCCTGTAGGTTAGATTATCCTAATCATAATTATTTTGAATCACTGTCAACTCGATTTGTTCACTTATTTTTTATTGCTTGTAAGAAATTTTATCTTTTTAATATTGAACTTTTCTTGATTTGAAGAAAGAACTTCACTTGATTTGATATTCAAAGTATAGATGTGTTTGGCTATGAGGTTTCTCAACATACCAGCTGGTAAATATTCTTAAAATGATTTCTCTCCAATTCCAATAAATTATATAATAATTTAAACCAAGAAGTTGTGGCGGTTGGTAAGTTGGAGGGTTATGAACCGAAGACGTGCGAAATAAACAGTCGGCTGCCATGCACGGTGACCCGTTGCTTGACTCTTCCTGTCTCCATCTCACGCGTGTCCGATTGTCATATTCATTCATTATCTTGTTACTTTGTTTCCGTGTCAACTTATTTGGCTCCCGACGTTTCTTCACTTGACAGCATTTTCATACCCATTATTTGTTATGGAAATTTGTTTTTTTACCACATCATCTCATTTTTTTAAATTGAAATAACTATTTTTTATCACTTACTATTCATTGTAATATTCGCGTTGGATTTAATATTAGTGCAATTCAAAAAAAATATGTATTTTAGCTATCCAGTTTTCTCAATATTTTTTTAAAATTTGTAAATTATCGAGGCCCATATTCTTCTTTAAAGTTTATTATTCTCAGATAAAACAATAATCTATCGATAAGGAGGAAAGTTTTGAAAATGGTGAAACAAGCGGGAAAAGATGGAGAAGAAATCGACAAATCTTTGGAAGAACAAACGCAACTTCAAACTATTCTTGAACACATCGAGAGATACATCGAGAAACATGAGAAAGAAGTGCAGGATGCGATGAAGGATAGATCAATGATGGAAAATGTGAGCATTCTACTTCACGTTACTAAAAAAATCCCGTGTCGTTTGTTTCAGGGATCAACAGCCGCACATCAACCGCTTTCCATTTCAGAACTGCCAATAAGCACCGGAGCCGATGTTGTTGCAATGCTTGAAGTATTGAATTTATTGCATGCAAACAGGGAAAGAGGTGCTTAAAACTTTCTTTTCAAGTCGATTTTTCTATCATGATTATTTCAGTGCCAGCCAATACAAGTGTATCAAAGCTGATTTCTGATTTTTCAGCAAAATTGAATTTTGCGTTTAAAAGCAATGTTTATAATAAAATTGCGACTCAAAACGTCCTTAAAACGTCTCGAAAACGGAAGATGGTAGATGTTCATCCGGTTGGCGATCAGGAAGCGAGACTGCAACGTCCACCAGTTCCACCAGAAGCCGATGATTGGATTGATCAACAGGTAGTTTTTCAATGCACTATATAATTTTTAAAATTCTTTTTCGCATTGTAGACTGGCAAACACAAATTTCTGCGCCCGACACCATTTATCGTTATGGAATCTAGAGAAGATGCTCATTCTCTTGAATTTCAACAATACTGTGAAAACTCTCCAATTGTAATGATTCGAGGACTCGTGCGTGCTTTGGAAATTGATTTGTCACGTTTTACAACACAGTCGCTTTTGGAAATTTCTACTTCTGCTTCGGTAGAAGTTCGAACTCAATACCGAATGCCGCCCGATTTGAATATTGATCGTGATGGAATGAAAACATGGAGATTCCCTAGCAGCAGAACATATTCGAGTTTGTTGGACTATAGTCAGTATCTTGCTACGGAATATATGGATAACAAAGAGGAATCCAAGAAGTTGAGTCATTCTGAAGGAAGATATCAGTCGGATGAGGCTCATGGTTTAAAACGAAGAAAGTTGGACAATGGGGAAATGTGTTATGTTTCATTTGAGGAAATCAAGGTTGGAAAGCATGTTGATCTTTCCGATAAAGTGAAGTATGAAATTCAACTTCAAGTGAGTATTCATGTTTTAATAATAATTTTTTTCATTATACATAACTTACAGGAACTTTTAAAAATGCCTGCTTTTTGTCGTTTGATTGCAAATGTCGAGGACCTTGGAATGAACAATGCTCAGGTGCATATGAACGTTCCTGGGGCCAGAAAGCCTGCGCATTATGATAACAACGGCGTCGCATCGGTCAACATTAACGTCGGCCCCGGTGACTGCGAATGGTTTGGAGTTCCTTTTGCATTTTGGGGTGTTGTTGAAAAGCGATGCAAGAAGTGAGATTTCAATTTCTCTGAATGTTGAAAAAAAAAACGATTTCAGGCATGGTATCGACTTTCTAAACGGTTCGTACTGGCCAGACATCGAGGAACTTCTTGCTGAAAATGTCCAAGTATTTCGTTTTACCCAAAAAGCTGGTGATATGGTTTATGTTGGCGGTGGATGTATGTATTGGGTCCAAGCAACTGGATTTTGCAACAATATTGCATGGGACGTTGGTCCAGTCAACAATCCTGAAATTGTCATGACAATCCACAGTTATGAATAAAATAAGCTCTATAATCTTTTTGTATTAAATACCGGTTTAATAAATATGTATGTTCATCTGGTCCTGTCTTGAATTGAATCTCTTGATAATTCAGATCACCTCCAAAATTCAGATCACCTCCAAAAATAAACAATAAAACTGCAATGTTTTGAACAATTTTAAAGTCTTTAGAAATGTGTTAGCTAAATCTAAATATAATAATTTAAATCACCGAAAAATGTTTGGACGCCATTATTTCTTCATTTAAATATTGAATGAAGTATAAAGGAGTATATCAGTTCACGCAAAACAACGACATAAATAATATTATTTTGAAAAAAATAGCAAATTCATAAATTTAAAAAAAAACGTTCCTTTTGACTTAATTGTTCGTTAAGATAGATACTTATGTTGCCCAAAATATGGCTGAAATCTAAGCGGCCCACAGCGCACATGGAATTGTTTATTATTTTTATCCACAACTTTTGACTTGTATGTAAAACCGAAATTTTGCGACAGTTTTTTCCACAAAAACAATGAATATCAGACTTGTAAAACCCTTCAGGTCAACATTTTTTAACCGTTTGACACAACGCGGGAAAAACATGCGTCACATTTTTCACCCACCCTCTTCCTCTCTCACCCTTGTCAGCCGCATTATCTTAATCATTATGGTTTTTTTGTCGCTGCTGGTTGCACCGTCTACAAAATATTTTTCCCTGTTTTCAATTGTTTTTTCTTATTTTCGGAATAATGCAAGTGATACTAAATTTTTTAAATAAATAGGATTTCTTTTTTATCGAGCTTTTTGAGTTAATTTCTTCTTCTTCAAAAAAACTTCGATTTGTGCTATATTAAACCAAAAAATAGATTATTTTCGACATTAATGAATTTGTTTTTTATTCTAAAACATCGAAGTATTACAAAAATCTTCAAACAATTCGTTGAAAGTGAGATATTTGACCAATTCAGAATTTTTTTCATACTTTTTTGTTCGAATTCTTTACATTTTTTGTCTTTCAATGATTTTTCCAATATAGAGGAGCAAAAATTGGTCACACTTCAAGTTTTTAATACTCGAATTATACTTTTTCATCAATTGCACGTGTGAAGATGTTATTCGAAAGGGTTTGTGTTTTCGTATGTGTGCGATTTGTCGTGGAAGTGTACCTCACACAAGGAGATGTTCTTGTTGACATTCATTTTATGACACATGTATTTCACTCTGCTGGCATATGGTCCTTTTGAAACTTTTCTTTAGAGTCTAGTTCATTTTTCTTATAACTCAAATTTTTCTTGTAAATTTAAATTTAGAACCCAACCATTTAAGGAAAAAGTTCATTCTCATCTCACACAAGGAGTTGTTCATGTTGACCAGTTCGGTTCATTTTGTCACACGTGTGTATTTCACCCTGCTGGCATTTGGTCCCTTTTAAACTTTTTTTTCGAGTCTAGTCAATTTTTCAAATTATCATGTAGACGAGTTTCGTTACATCGACGAACTATATATGTATATATATTTTTTTCGAGTTACATAGATTTTTCGAAATTTTCGGGAGGATGCACAAGTTTAATGTTATCCGGTTCTTTCTTGAACAAACAGTAACGTGATTTATTAAGTATTTTTGTTTATCTTTTGACTTCTTCGAATGAAATTACAAACCGTTTCAAATTTTCAGGGGTAATATTTGATTTCAAATAATGATTCGCGGAAACTATGGATATGCCATGAATCAGCCGATCATTGCAGAACCTGAGAATCGGCCAATGTGGGGGCCCGTTCCTCGGGGCGTGCGGACTCCGTTCGGTGCTGTTAGCAATCCCAATGTGCGTTTTGGACGTAATACTGCACCCGAAGGCGATGCTGATGTCCAAGGTCACAATTATTTTAGACGTTCCGTCGCTCCAATTTTGAATGAGAATGATGCGCAAAATGAAAACAAGGAAAACAAGGATCCAGACGAAGAAGTGGATGAATATGAAATGATGAGTGATGGCGATTGGGAAGATTATGACCCGGCAGATTATGTGATTGTGAGAAGGGATCCAGATCCGAATGATCAAGAAGCGCTTATTTTTGAATGGCTGCGAACTCATGGAAGAATCCCATCTGGAGCGATTTTGCAAAGAGGTCATGATTATACGAGATATTATCCTCGAGAATGGAATCAAAACTTTCCTCCAGAATTGGATCCGCAAAGAAATGAGGAAGACGATGATGACGAGGAATATGAAGAAATTGATGCAGTAAGAGATTTTTGAAAAGTTAGATAAATTTTAATATTGATAATAATTGCAGAGATCGAACAATGGTGATTGGAACCTAATGGATTACGACTCCGCAGAAGAATATGAGGACGAAGAATATGAGGACGAAGAACTTGAGGACGAAGAACGTGAGAACGAAGAATGTGAGGTCAAAGAACGTGAGGACGAAGAACGTGAGGACGAAGAACGTGAGGACGAAGAATACGATGATGATTCTGATTATGTTTTTGAAGAAGACGAAGAGTATGATGAGGTTGATTAAAGAGCAAACATATTTATAGTCTAATCTTGTTTATTTCAGAACGAGGAATGAATCTCATTCGAGAATATTTCGGATCTGGCACTTACTGACACCTATAGCCTCAAAATTTTGCAAAATTGCCTTCAAATGGATCTCCTATAATAGATCATGCTTTAAATATATAATACATAATAGTTTAATCAATTCTTCATTGCGTTTTATATACTTTGAAATGTTTATATTATTAAGCATTTTATAATTTATTCTTTCATGTGTTATGGATTTTTAAGGTATTATTCAACCACCCTCCCCCCCCCCCCCCTTCCAAATATTGATCTGACTACTTATTGCATTTTTATAGTTATCTTTCATATATTATCCCTAATTCGGTTTTATATTTTAATTGCACGGTTTCTTTTTCACTTCCCGTTTTTATAATTGCTCATATTATTTATGATTTTCAGTTCATAATAAAGACGAACTATGTAAATGATCACAAAGAAAAAACTATTCTGAAAGGTTTTGTATATTCAAAAAAGGGCTCAAAATTAAGAGGTGGCAGATATTTACGATTGAGAATTATGAATATATTGATGAAATCAGATCATTGTGGAAATCTTGTGAAAATTGACTTATATGATATGAAATGAGTTATGATTTCGAGGTGGCAAAGAATATTGGATTTTCATGACGTCATTTGTTGATCACATTTTAGTTCAAGTAAAAGCTCGTCACCAGAAACGGTCGGCTTTATATTTATTTCATTTATATTCATTTATTTAATAAAAGTACAATTTCTCAGTGAAACTAATAAAAGATTTTATAAAAATTTCAAATTTCGAAATGAATATAGTGGTTGTTCGACGCACCAAACAATTTTCAGATGATGTTTTGAAAATAATTTCGACTTCAGGGTTTTTACAGACGTTTGCAGGAATACCCGGAAATTCTGAATTTCCATAGCAGTTCATTATCATTTTTACGTACAATACATTCAATATCTCAATCATAATATTTATGAAATGATTTTTTATGTACATATTTTAAAGGTTTCAAATCGGGATTTTGCGAAAAAAAACTAGTTTCAAATTACAATAATTTTTGATTTATTGTATATTTATTTCATTCGAGAAGAGTCCTAAGAATTTGAAAAAAAACTTCAATCGATGGTAATTCCCTCCCTCGAATATTGTTCCTCCCTTTGCTATGACTAAGAGCTTGGGCCACAAGAGTGAAATATAAAGCACATGATGGGGCGGTTCAAAAATGCGCAAAAAAAAGACTGTCATCCGCTACGCACAGTTTCCCCTTTGTCTCTTCTTGCCGCATTCTTATTTGTGCCTGTTAGCATATCATATTCATTATTTTATTTTGTTTCCGTTGCAACTTGTTCAATGTTTTCTGCGCAAAAATAAGATTTTTCAATAAAATCTGCATGGGCAGCGTTCAACACGGTCAAGCCAATGTTCGAAAAGATGGAAGACAGGAATAAAATAATATTTTTCAAGCAGAACATACTCCCTGCTCTAACATTTGCTTCGGAAACATTGACTACGTACACCGAGAACATCAGAAGAATTGAAAGAACAACAGAAGGAATTAAATTTGATGCAGGAATACAAGGCTGAAACTTCAATGTACAAAAGTTCATAATATCGAAGAATATCGCGTGGGCTGGACATTAAGCACGACGTGGAAATGAAAATCTAGCGAAAATATGCACCGAATGGGATCCACGAATTGGGACAAGGAAAAGAGGACGCCCGAAGAAAAGATGGCTCGAAGATGTGACGAGGAATCTGAAAATGTTTATTGATTTCAGAGTAATGACAGGAGGGATAGTCAGCAACCGAAGAAGAAGAGGGTACACCGTCGCAAAAAGGACCTGGTCTACCATCGCACGTAAAAGCCGCGTAGTATGTAAAGAATTTGTCCGCAAGAAATAGAAACAATGGACTCCAAAGTATCCAAAGTAAAGTATCCAAATTAAAATAATTTTCGTTTTATTGTAAGTTTATTTCATTCGAGAAGAGTCCCAAGAATTTGCAAAAAAAAACTTCAATCGATGGTAACTCCCTCGAATATTGTTCCTCCCTTTGCTATGACTAAGAGCTTGGGCCACAAGAATGAAATATAAAGCACATGATTGGGCGGTTCAAAAATGCGCAGAAAAAAAGACTGTCATCCGCCTATGCACAGTTTCCCTCTTTGTCTCTTCTTGCCTCCTTCTTATTTATGCCTGTTAGATTATCATTTTCATTATTTTGTTTTGTTTCCGTTGCAACTTGTACGATTTTTTCTGCGCGTATAAAAATGACCATATTTCGTGTTCAATTTTTTTGCATATCGAGCCGTCAATTGTTTCAGTTTGTTTTTTTATCATATCCTTTAAAGAAATCAACAGATTCTCATAGTTAGTCCCCATTTCAACTTTATCGCGATATTTGAAAATCTATGAAAGACACTTTTTCATAAGTCCATCTTTAGTTTACCTATCTTTTATAAATCCTTTATAATACATATGTTTCATACAACCGTTTTATATTTGCAGGTAATAATTATCACCGAAGAATGAATCAAGAGAATGCCGGAGGTCCCTTGGCTCAGGCGCCTATAGCACCAATTGAAAATCAGCAAGCGAACGAGTTGGATCGACAGCGAAATACCACGAGGCTTCCTTTCGGTGATCTTATGGATACCAACACGTTTGTCTGCGAAACTTCTGATTCCGAAAACGCACCAGCCTGGACTATGGAGAACGACCACAACTATCTTCGACGCGATGTCGTTGCTGATAGATCTTTTGAAGAAAATGCGGATAATGAAGAAAAGGAGAACGAGGATCCAAATGAAGAAATTGTGGAATATGAGGTGGCGACTGCAGAGGAGTTGGAAGAGTACGAAATCGAAGTGGTGGAGCCACCAAGAACTGAGAGAGTATGTTTTTTTAAAACAAATACTTCGATACCTCGAATAAAACATATTTCAGAGCGCGGAAGAAATCAGCAGAATTAGATCTTATTTTGGAACCGGTGCCCTCACTTGGGAATTTTTAAGCGAATAGATGCTACTCATCTATGCTCATTGTAAACATTTTTCGCGCCTTTTTTGCCCTTGTAATGCTTCTTTGTTTTTATCTAACCTATTACATATCTAATATTGATTACTTACTTCTTTTCCACTATATTTTTAAATTTTAATTCTTAGGTAAGTTAATATATTTTCGTTTTTAATTGTGAACGTTTGTAATCCCGGTTTGTGAAATCATAAAGTTATGCATTTGTTTTTGTAGTTGTTAATGTTTTCAAATATTTCAGAATTTTACTTTTCAAATTCATCCCATGAATTATGTCGCTGAACTTTTTGAAAGTTCGCACTTTTAAAGTTTTAAAAGAAAAACGTTATTTTGGAACAACTGACCGGATAACGGGTTACTTGGTATTTGATATACTGGCCTTTTGTGAAAATTTTGAGGAAAGCTTTTTACGGTGTATTACGAAATCATTATTTTTATTCAACACAACAAATATGGGTTAATAGGCGAATACAATTGTAATTCGTCCAACTATCATTGCTCTTTTCATTCCGGAAGAAGATTGTAATCCAAATCGTCGAAATTCTCTTCGACTCCATTTCGCCGTGCTCCAGTTTTTGGACGAGGTGCCGCAGGTCCCATCGGATCAGAATATGAATAGTCTTCCGCTCCTGTAAACATAGCCTAATTTTGTATTCACACTGTTTCACTCACTCATATCTCTTTGTGATACGGTAAATGGAACATCATTATCCGGTATTTGTAGAGTTCCACTGAACTGTAGGCCACCAGTAGATGAAGCTGATGTTCCTTGGTTTCGCGCACCTGAGGCATTCGAGTTGGCAGAAGTCCTCTTACCTTGACTCGAATCAGTTTCTCTTTGAATTCGTAACTGACGAACTCTAAAAATATTGAAAATAATTCGTTTAATACGAAAGATAACTTCACTTTTCAGCCTTTTCCAATTTGTCTGAATACTCTTTCGCTTCTGGTATCCCCAAATCTGTCGAAATCCGTACAAGAAATTTCAAGCAGTCAATATTCTGCGGGAATTTTCTGTGGATGCTTCGATACAATTCAAGCGCTTTTTGATAGTTTCCTGCTCTCCGATGTGATGAAGCCATCATCAATTGCCATTTTATCTCATTTGGCCTGTAATATTTTAATAAAATAGATTCATAAATTGAGTTCTCCTACTGCATAATTGAAGCCTTTTCGAAATAGTTCACAGCTTTCTCTGAAAATTGTGTTTCAATGTAGTATGCACCCATCCATTCAATGACTTTCATATTTGATGGATAGTAACGATAACTCTGAAAAATAACAAAATTTTCAAGGTTTCGATAAGGAAAACAAAATTACGTCGTAATGACATTGAAAAGCTTGAGTTTTGTCACCCTCTGAATCAAAAATTGCAGCGAGCTTGTCAAGAATCGATGGATCATTTGGTACCAGACTATTAGCTTGACTATAAAGTTCAATGGCTTGAGCAGTGTCTTCCAGAGCCTCATATCTATAAAAAACGGCACAGCCTCGTTAATTAAAATTGGCTAATTCCAAAACTCACATGGATGCCAATTGACATATCACTTGCACATTGTTCAGCAAGATACTATGCAGCTTGTAAAAATGTTCCAAAGCTTGCTCAATATTTCCTTGTGCTTTTGCACAAAGTCCAATATTGAAAAGGGCTTGAACGCAACTTGCATCATTGTTCAGCGCCTCACGATAACATGTTGCAGCTTTATCAAGATCCCCTCCCAAGTAAGCAATGTTTCCAGAATTGACCAAAGCATTTGCGCTATATCGATCGATAGATAATGCTTGTTCTGCATATTGTTGGGCTTCGACCAACTTTCGGCCACCTTGCTGAAATTTTAAAATTTTTAATTATGCCTGAATAATTATCACCAGAAGTTTCAACATGCATAAATTGTTTGCTGCCGCGCTGGCAGTTTTTGAATCTTGTGCATGAAACACTTTCAAAACATCGATTGCTCCATCAATGTCACCATTCTTCATAAGCTCACCAGCTTTTGACATTTCTAGCTCAACTGCCAATGGAGCATGAACTGATTGTTTGAGCATTTCCAGACACCATTCATATCCTATTCGATAACTGTAACAATGTTTTCATTTTAAGAATTATTTGGTGAAGCTCACTCTGCAGCAATAACAGGGGTTATAATTTTGACAGCAGTGATGATGGCTCTTTCAGCTTCAGCTTTCTTCTGTTTCTCCATTTGCCGCAACATATCTGAATTTAATGTTTGATTCAAAAGCACATCTTCATCATCCTTTTCTCTCAAAAAGTCGTCATCAGGGACGCTTGGTATATCTATCAATTTGTTGAACGATTCTCGCATTTTTTCGGGATCTTGGATGCAAAAACTGACGAATACTGTAAAATCTCAACATTTTTACAATTGTAAATCAAAATTGACCCACCCAGGTTCAATGCCGTCGTGAAGTCTGCTGTTTCTTCAACACAATGCTCGAAAGTGCTAAGCGCATCTTCATAATTTCCCATTCTTACGAATGTAACTCCAATGTTATTCAGAATTCGAATTCTTGTATCTTTTTGAATGCTTGGAACTTGATCCAGCGCCATTCGATAAAATTTCAAAGCCTTTGTATAGTCCCTTTTCTTAAAGTAGATATTTCCAATATTGACTTTCAATCTTCCAGAATTTGGGAACATTTTGTTCTTCACTATAATCTCATAAGTATTCAATGCTTCATTAGTCATTTCATTTGCTTCATATTGCTGTGCCAAATTGAAAAGGACGGTGAATGTTAAATCAAGATTCATTGTTTCGACCAAAGAATGCTGTTCTCTGTATTTAACTACAGCTCTTTCTCGTCTTCCTGCTTCTTTTGCTTTATCCAATGCCTGAAAAATACGGTATTTTATTTAATTTTTTGAAATGATTGAAAACCTCCTTGACAATCTTTTTTTCGCTAGCAGCCATACTGGCTTGCAGCATTTCCATAACTTTTGCTTCCATAACTCTACACTTTTCTTCACCTCTGAAATGAAAAATTCTTATTGATTCATTTCAAATCCTTACTGTTCAGCCTGATTTTCAGTGTTAGAAGTTAGTTCCGATGCTTGCGCTGTAAGAAGAATATTATAATTATTGTTAAAATTTATGTATAAATACTTTTATTAGCAAATGAGGTGTATCCAGCAGCTCTAACTGCAGTCATCGGTCTAACTGGCTCATTATTCAAAGCCATGGCGGTGCGGCCACCTTGACGACTTCGACCTGAAAATCTCGCTTTTTCAATAAGTTGTTGAAAAAATATTTACCTCCTGTTGTTGGAGGTGGTTTTCCATGAGCTGACATTGGATCGCGGAAGCCCATTTGTGAAGTTGTCTGCAATTGTTTGAGAATTTTTCAAAAAAGGAATAAATACAAACCGGTCTTCTTCCATGACTCGATCTTGCAACGGCTTGTTGAAATTGAGAACTTTGAGTTACGCTCTGAAATTAAGAATGGACTAGAAAAACAACGTAATTCTATAGATCCAAACTTTTAAAAACTCATTTTATAAAAAATGTTTTGTCTTTTTCAAAAGCTGTTATTATTTATTTGTTTTTTGAATAAAATCGTTGTTATAAACCACTATACAGAAAAAATTAAATGAAAAAAACTTTGCATTTATAATAATTCCAAGTTTAGACAAACAATTTATTCTCAAAAGAAATCTTCGTTATTTTTTAACTGCAAAAAGAAAACACTATAGTGTTTTTTAAACTTTTGTTCATACCTGCAAATCATAAGCGCTGCTATAGTCATCAAATCCACCATAAAAGTCATCATCAGCCATTGTGAGCAAAAAAGAAGAATTTTATAACAAGTCGCTTGTATATTCCAATGAAGTAAGCACTTCTCGCAGTGAGCTGCCCGCTGTCTGGTCTCCATAGCAACGCGTTGGAAACAAAAAGGTTGTCAAGAAAGAAATAGTTTATTATACATACATGGAAAATTAAAATTAAAAATTGAGATATAAAGCACCAAGCACTACTACAAAACTGAAGAATAGTGAGTACATGGATGAGGATAATGTGCAAAATGGTAGGTAGATTTGAATTGGTCGTTCCACTGCTTCAACTACTGTTAGAAAGGAGCCAAGTCCGCACATTTGTTCGATTGATGGACGAATACAATCAACGTATGATTGAAGTGCGCTGAAAAATAATTAATGGAAAATTCATAGAATATTTTTAGCTTCTTACAAGCATGCTCCTGCACCGGTGGAATAATCATTATACATTTGTTCTGTATTTTTAACAAGTTGTGTGAAACTGTTCTCGCATGTTGCAATCTCTGAACTATCTGCAACGGCAAGATAACAGTTCCAGTTATTGAGCATAGCTAAAACAGTATTAATTAAAGATTTTTTTCTCTCCGTCAGTTCTTACATTGATGTCCTTCACCACAAACATATTCCAATACCACATCAACAATCGAATATCTGGATTTCCTTGGCTCGTGAGGATAACAAGCCTGTTTGATGAAGCTGCCACCGAGACATGCGTTGAATCTTTCGTATGCTCTGAATATAATCAATTGCTATGATGTGTAAATTTTCTAAACTTACTGGCACATCTGGACAAAATGAAGTTGGGAATGAGTTTTCATGTCGGAGAGAGTTGTCTGCTTTCCAATCGAGCTGAATACACCCATTGATACTAATTCTTCAGAGCAAGATGATATTTTGTTTTCAGCTTGACTATCGCATGTCGATCCGTATCCAATTGTCCTCATTATATTGTTAGTTTCAAGTCCTTGGTATGTGACAGCTGTGAGATTTAAAATTATATAACGTTTTAGTTTTACAAATACCTTTAACTCCAACAGGAATAAGGAAAATATAAAAGATTGAGAGCATTGTTACTATTAGCGATGAGAATAAGACTGAATGACCAATAGTAGGAAATGGACTCAACTTTTTGTATAAACCCAAATGTGTCACTTGTCGAAACGAACAGTAGTGTTTCCGTTTTTCCTCCCCCTTCCTACTACCCGGGTGTCAAAAGCCGTATCATCCGCTGTGCTCAACGCCTTACAAAAGTAAATATCCATCTCAATGTAGTACATATAAACTGTGTACTTATGTCAGACAGCTCACGTTTTCCGAAATGATCAAAATGAACATTTTTTAGAAAAAAATGGTTTATTTATTTCAATAAATTATTATAAAATTATGCATAGAAATGATGACTGAAAAATTGGAACAACCCGTTATATAAAAACCACAAACAAATTACGACAAGGCAAGCTTATACAAAAAAAAGTCGACTAGAATTCTACAAAAACATTTTTCCTATAAACATTTTACAGCTCCCAATCAAACCAGTGATTGACCATTTGGTAGAATTTTTTGTTTTCAGGTGCATAAAACTGTTTCAACGTTGATAAAACTTTTGGATCAACATCTGGATGATGCCTTCCTTTAGTTTTTCCAAGACAATGTAAGGTTCCGTCATCTTTTCTGATACATGGGAACTTTTTAATGGGGTCGATTCCGAAATCGTCTGGTTTTGCGGAAGGCTTCAATCCGAGGAATCTTTCAGTAGCACTGACTTCGTCTGCGGGAGATTTGATTAACCTTTCTCCGTCAACAATGTGAATGTTTTCCAGTGGAAAATTGTCAAGCCATCTGGAAAAAAGGAGATACTATTGTTTTTTTTAACTAACTGAAATACCGTTTCATATGTTTATGATAAACACCAATCCTTATTGCACCCCATCCAGCATTGACTCCTCTAACTTTTGTGGTACAATTTGCTTTCAGCCAAACAGCACAACTTCCAACTGCCATTTCTTCAAAACTTGGCATGAGACCTAATCGTTTTCTTTTGCTTGAAGACTGCGTATAATCTAGAAAACAAATGTTATAATATGATCTACTGATCAAATTAGCAAACCTGAAATTGCACGTGTAACTGGATCCCTAACAACAATAATAATTTTGGTTTTCGGATTCAACGATTTTATCCTCTCCGGTGCATTCTTGCTATGAAAATATGCAGGACTTTTCTCAATCGTTAACTCGCCAATCCTTGTTTCCGGCATTTGTTCCCTAGAAACATCATTAATCAGAATCATAATAATGGAGGGTAATATATATTCTTTTCATTTTTATTACTATCTAATCTTGACGGTTTCTCAATTCTTTCGTCTTTTCCGCTATCTAAAAATGAGTTGCGTAATTCTAAAGGACATTTAGACAGTATATCAAGTTGGCGGTTCGGTGTGACGCAAAAATTGCAAAAACTTCTGATATTTTTCAAAAAAAATGAACCGTTTTCGAGAAGATGCAATTCTACAGTATCCCGAAAAACATTTCCGAAATTTTTATTGCGCACAACATAAAATCAAACATTTTACGAGTTGATTAGAAAACAATAAAAAGGTTGTTTGACTGGATGGGATAAGCGGCATAGAACAAAAGAAATGTGTAATAAATACTTTGGAGAACATATTGAAAATACTAATTTCCTCCTTTAGCTTTTCATTAATTCCGAACGGTTGTTGTTGTTTTATTTGTTTATCCGCTGAGATCTACAGAGGTGTGAATTTTTGTCCACCCTGTCAAAAGTTGATCAAGATGATAATATCTATATTTATGTCAATGACCCTCTAAAAGATTTATGACTTTTTCGCAAGTTCATTTATATTCTTAATTGACTCCATAGGTGGTCTAAGATGGTCTATTCTTTATATTTAGAAAAAAAACCATGTGAATACTTAATCATCAAATGTATTTGGGATGCAGACAGCCGGACCCGGACCATTTTCTAATTATGCGATATGACAACTGACAAACAACAACAACGTTCCATTTCTCACCATTTCTCTAGGGGTGAAAAGGAGGAAAAGAGCTAAGCATATCCTAATTATAATCCCATATATGTCGAATTCAATCTCATCATCATCATCACCACTATGCAAAAACATCGACACGTGTTAGCATGACATCTCTCCAGCGTCTTCGTTAGGACGTATCAAATTTCTAGCAATTATCGTATAATTGTGACCAGCAGACATGACATGCTCACTTCTGTGCCGACTACCTGTTGCGAACCGCTAACAGATCATATTTACACTGATATGTTAGGTGAGCATCAAAGAGATTTGCTTAATACCGCGTACAGGATTTTGATTTTGAACAGATGTCACCCACATGTGAGTTACTGAAGAATTATGCAAGTCACCGTAACGCCCACGATTAGTCAAAAAGGTAATTACAACAACGAGAAAAAGTTTGGCTTTCCCTAACCTTGAGTTCCAACAAAAAAATTTCCCGCACTGTACAACGCTCGCAAGAGATAGAACGGAAGGGGAGACACATCTCACCAAATTCTCATTCATCAACCCTGGAATTTCACCCCAAATTGACATATCAACACAATAAAGCTCAACTTGAGTGACGTTCTAACGGTGTAATTCTAGCAATTATTGTGATCGATTCGCAGCAGACATTAGAATCAGGATCACCTTAGAATCCCACAAATAAATGAAGGATTTCTGCAAAAAATTTGCATACAAATCCCTTCTTGTTATTACGTAATTATGTACTGGTGCAAGCTGTTCATGGCTCCCGGTAGTTATAAAAAAGAACATGTACCGACAAAAACTAATCCGGAAACCCGTCCTTCATTTTTTGGTAAAGAAGAGAAAGAACCTAATTAATTAGCTTATGAATGTGTAGTATACTTGAACGGAATAATATTATTTTCTTCTTGGTTCAAAAAGAAAGGCCGAGAGAAGGTCTCACAAACCAATTAGTTTTCGATAATTCAATTTGAAAATGTAATTTCGGAAATAAGGTTGCCTGAAGAATTCCATTAACTTTTTAGAAAAGATGGGGTACAAAATATTGAACACGGCGCGGCTTTTTGTTGTGGAATTTATAAGATTTAAGTTAACAAAAGTGTACAACAGGCGCTCACCTAACATACGGCACATTTTTACTTCAAAACCAATTTGTCGTCGCTCGTATGCGCAAGATTAACGACTTTTTGTGTATGTGTGTATTTCGGCCCCCGATGAACCAATAGCAAGCTCACTGATTAATTCATCCATTGGGAGCAAACGTTTCGAACGGTTTCTAGTTACCATTTAGTTTACATAGGGGGGAGTCTGGTGTACCCCTAATTTTAGATGAATTGTTGATTCTTCTTATGTTTTCTAATGCACAATCATCACCTGGCACCCATGTATCCTGACTTCGAGTTACACGAAAAACATAAGGAGAACACCTGTGGTTATATTTACTTGTATGATCAAGCGAGCTTCGTCATTATGAAGTTGTTAGATGATTGATTATAATAATTGTCAATATTGGTATAATCAGTCATGATTCTGTATGAATTATCGATGTTCATTTATTGAAGAGCTTTAAAGGCAGTGTGCCATTTAATTTCAAGCCTCTGAGCTTCAATTTCAAGCCTCTGAGCATTAGATCTTTCTCACAAGACCGCGAATTTTCAAAATTAGTTGGAGTTACGCTTGTTAAATTTATCAATAAAATGATTAAAGCGATCTTGCTCACTATAAATAATGAATTTGATTTATACAGAAAAATTGGGACCAAAAGTGCAAAAAAAAAGTGCCTGAGAACGAACCTTACAAGTCAAAATTACAAAAGTTTCGCCCAAAGTGCTGTTTGGGGTGGTGACTTTTGGCGCTATTTTTTTGAGCTTATCTATAAAACTTAATTTTTAACCGATCTATAATTTGAAACCTGCGTAAAGTAAGAACTTATGTTTCGTTATATAAATTTTGGTGTTTCATACTGCTCACACTACTTTAACTTAAATGCGATAAAAAAACGAGCCAAAAGTTTTGGGCAAAACATAAAACAAAATTTCAAAACATCAATCATTTGTCATGGATGAATTGGATGCTATAAATTTTTAAACATAATGTGCATAAACTCGAAAGTTTTTGAATATTCTTCCTATTCATAATATAAAATATGTATAACCTTCAAAAGCACCTCATTAACTCTCAAAAGCTCAACAGAAAAGAATAACTGTCACCTATGGCGCCATAAGGTCTGTTGACATCTTCCCAGGTTTTTTTTCATGTTTTTTTCCTTCTTGGCTTGATTCATTTCATTCCCACATTCATAGTCAAGCAGGTGGTTTTTCTTATTCTGCCTCACATTCACTTCAATTTCAATTCAGGAGATAAATCTTGATTCAGTGTTAGAATGAACAAACACATACTACACGCACACAAATACATACGTTCTCCAAAAAAAACCAATTATCGCCTTTCTAATTACATTTCTTGAACAAAAATTCTATTTTGACAATGAGATACAGCAAAGCGGATTTTTGGATTTCAGTATTCAGTAACTGCTAGCCGTCGAATAAGCCGTTAATTCAGTTTTTCCTGACAAAAGAGTTGAGTTAGAGGGGGAGCCAGCTGCATAAAATTTCATTGGAGAATAAAAACTTTTTTATATATATACCGACTATGAGTTTGGCCTGATTTGCATGTAAATGTGTAGGATACTAATGCCAAATACTGGTTATACGAAAAGAGAAACGCAAACTATGGCGTAATCAGTTGAAGTAGGATATCGTAATAAGGTAAATTATGACAGGGGAGGGGATGATGCTTGAAGTGGTGCTTAATCTCCCAAAATACTAGTAAGCTTCCAAAATGAGGTGAAAAAATCAACATATGATGTAAGATGTTACCAGAAAAGAGGTTAATTCTTACCTGTACCATTCCAATCCTTTATTAAAATTTTTGTCAAAAAAGTGCACTTCCGGCCCAGGCGCCTTTACCAAAGGATTATTCCTCAGAAATTCGAGAAGTGCTCGTGTTCCAGCCTTCTTCACGCCGACAATTATAGCATCCGGGAAACGTTTTTTCGCTGTATCTTCAATTGGAGCAGCCCATAGGGTTCCAAATATTAGGAACATTATTATTATTGTTATTATTCGGGTTAGCATACTGAAAAATATAAATATTTGCATGAAAAAGAGAGTAATATTTTGAACACAACAAAATAAGTTATGAAGAATAAGGATATGAAAAACAAATAATGAGCATATTTTTTAATTTCGAAAAAAATGAAGAAAATGAAATTTTTTTCAAGCTTCAAAAAATAATATATAAAAAAGATCCTCCAAGAAATCTGGTACTAAAATGTTTATTAGCTGCTCTAATCACAGTTTAGTGAGACGCTAACCTGACTACGAATAACAAAGAGGGCGGAGCAAATGACGGGAGGAATAGGGAGGGGAGGAAAAGGCGGTGGATGTGAATAGTATTCGAATGTTACCATCACCACCCATATTGAAAAAAATGGGAAAATACCCACTCCCAGGCCTATTGGGAATCATTTCAAAAGTGTTGAAATGTTTTCAAAAATGAAAAATGTTTTTGAAAAAGAAAGGGTGGAGGGTTAAGAAAAAGGTTCGGAGAGGTCTTTCCGGGAAAAGTGGATGAATTACTAGACATCCCTTGGGGATTTTCGAAGAAAAAGAATTTGACGATTAAACAGGCACTTTGTTCAATAGGGTTACAGCACAAAATGACTAGTGAATGCGGGGAAAATGAGAAAAAAAATCCTTTTTAAGGAGTTGGTTCATACCTCCAAATTAGTAAATAGGAAGTCGGACTTGCGAAGTGGGGGGTTCAATTTCGCAAAAGGTCCATAATTACTTCCGATTTTCTTTGAACGTCGGAAAAGAGATGGAAAATTTTTCTCAAGAGTGTTGCAAGTGGCCTATCGCAGTTAATTCTTATATTTGCACTTTGGGAGGATAAAACATTAAACAAGACGGCTTACAAGAAAAAAATACGGATGTTTCATCTCAAAAAAATAATATAAATATATAAAACATAAATTTCACAAGCTCTTGTCTTGTCTTGACCAACATCATAAAATTCATAAAACTTTATGTAACGTTTTGCTGAGAGTGGGGGTGACTTGGAGAGAGGTGGAGCATCTTGAAAACGAGCTGCTGACAGCTCCGTAAAAAATATAGAACAAAAAAACATGTTAGGACTAATACTTTTGAAACATGTTATTTTTTGTTCTGCAAAAAATGCTAAGAATAATGAAAACCGACAGCTAATTGAATTCTGAATTTCGTATCATTGTTGTGAAGAAAAGACCATTGTGTTCAAAAATTGAATAAGGAAACAAAAAAAAAGTCGTTCCATATTTTTGCGACAACTTTGACGACAGATGTTGCTGTTATTTGAGCACTCCTGAAGATAGTCTTCACGCAAATTGTATTGAATACATTGTGAAAAGGAGCAGCTTCCAGCAATTAGACAATACGTTGCCACATATGTTGCGACAATATATGAGATGTACATTCATGCCAATGGAATGAATTACAATTGAAAACTGATGCGTGCCAAAACTCGGCACTTCCTGTTCGTGTTAACAAGACAAAATATATTTTTAAAAAACAAGGCTCAATGGGGAAAGCACTTTGATGATGACATTGGTTTTAATGAAGACCACTAATTTTAGATCTTTCTGAAAATATTATGCCTGGAGTAAACTGACGACTTATGTCAAATATTGAAATTTCACTTTTTTTTGAATTGATGTACTCACGATTTCTGGGGTTCAGAAGCTCAATTATCAAAAATAATTAACAATAATTCAAGTTTTCTCTTACTATTAGAAATAACCTGAAAACGTAATATTTTTTTGAATTTTTGAAATGCACACAATTTTTATTCTAAAAATCAAAGTTGTATTTTGTTAAAATTGAACTTTTTTATTTTGTTAAAATTGAAATTGTTTTTTTTTGTGAAAACAGGTCAGTATTGTAAAGATTTTCGTTTTTTTTGTGCATGCTTGATTTGCTTGAAACGATTAAAGAAGACAGCATAAGTATGGTATTAAGGTAGAGCAGGTGGTGAGTAAATGTGACGTTTAAGAAGCTTATGTAGTGTGCTTCTTGAAAAAAAAAACGATAGGGATCCAGCGAAGCGGATGATTTGATTGACTGCCT
Source organism: Caenorhabditis virilis (assembly GCA_964036255.1). Classification (NCBI taxonomy): domain Eukaryota; kingdom Metazoa; phylum Nematoda; class Chromadorea; order Rhabditida; family Rhabditidae; genus Caenorhabditis; species Caenorhabditis virilis. The sequence goes on along the minus strand of OZ038420.1, from coordinate 12,678,956 downwards.
CAATGGAAGGATGGGGGGAGTGCATTCAACAGAAAAAGTGTCGTTGTGAAACAAAAATCGTCAAAAATTCATATAATATTCAAGGATTTAATCTAATTTCACGATCTTGGCGGATCCATGACACATCATCATCTGTCGTCCCAGACTCTCTAATTAACTCGTCGCAAAACGCACCTCATGCAGTGATTATTATCCATAACTCGGGACGTAAACTTCTGCCACTTACCATATAATTAAGATATCATTTCATTTCTGCGAAATTCTTATAAATAACGGGAATATATCTTAGAAGAGAATATGAAAAGAAAAAGTGGTCTTGAAATATTCACAATCGAAATGACAACTTAATTGCAATGGAAAGAGTAATAATTCTGTCAGTTGCACAAGCAAAAAGAAATTGGAAAAAAGTTAGTTTGGCAATGAATATCTGATCGTGACAGGAAGGGGGGTCAAACGTTTGAATGGTGAAGAGGAAAAACATTAAACTCTGAAGGAAACATATTTTGTTTAGATTTTTTTAAACGTTATGTTTCAGTTTTATGCACCCAATAATCACGAATTTGCGTGCAGTCATAGTCATAAACATACAGTAATCGCCTCATTAGAAACAATCTCACTGACTGAATAAGTCATCAAGTGTTCTGGTCACCCTCCTTTTACCGTACACTGTAAACCGTAATTTAATTTTACGACAGTTTCGTCTTGCTGCGCGAAAATGTAACCATCGCGATTTCGATTTCGATAACGGGAGGAAAAATGATCGAAACAATGGTAGTCATTAATTCAGTCAGACACCCCTGGACCTTGTGGCAATGCGTTATTTTATGATGCTGTGGGATGGCGTGGCCCACTTGATTCTCTTTGTTTCTCGAGAAATATCTCACCTTTCGCTGACTACTTGAAATTTACGAGCATTTTTATGTATTCGCAACAAATTTGTTCGCGATTTTTATCAGAAATCGATGATGGAGGTATGGGGTTGATGAATGGCTTTTGGAGACGATTGATTGTTCAATTAGAAAGGGGGGGGCGGGTGGGAAATAATTGAAAAATATTTCTTTTATAAATTTTTGCTCCTGGAATAATGTGATGTTTCATTTTTAATGTGATGTTTCAGTAAATATAATGTGATGTTTCAGTAAATATCATAAAAATATAAAAAAATATTTACCCCACCTCAGTAAAAAATATAATTTGAAGTCGATATTAATTTACTTTGAACGAGAATTCTAAAAAACAAAACAATTTCCTCGGCATTTTTGTCAAAATATTGTTTAAATAAAATTCAAAGCACTGAATTTTTTAAAAAGTTAATTCATGAACATATGGTTCTGCCGCGAATTGAAATAATGCCACGATTATTTCATTTTTAAACAAAAATCATTGAATTATTCCTCCAAAAAACTAAAACCAACGCACCAAAAAACATAAAACAATAATAAATCCAAACTATAAAATTAAGCTCTAGATGAAACTATTCAAATCTATTCATTCGTTCTTTCACGCGGAATTTTTGATGATCATAGCGCACATATATATTTTTATTAAGTAAGCAACATTATTAATATTTGCTCACTCATTACATATTTCTCCGCAAAAAAAATTTGACTTGACACATTACACTGTTTTTATACATACAGTAACACCCAACACATGCCTTTCGGTAAACTTCAAAGATGAGGTAAATAATCCACTGCTGATCCTCTTCTTCCGGCTCCGACATCACTACAGGAAGTCGTGTCAACGGTCAAGTGTTGTTATGTAATAGCTTTATTTGTATTTTTCTACTGGCATTTTTTTTGAGATTCCACCTGAACTAGAATCGTTGATTAACATGAAGCAAATGAACAATTCACACCTGGCAATTGGCCGTTTTGAAACACGGGTACACAATAAATGAAGCTGTGAGGTTTTGACAGATGTTTGTATGGGGGGGGAGGGGGGGTAAAACATGTAATTAAAAAATGGAAAATATGGAGAAAACAACAAAACGAACGAGCAAAAAGGTGTGAATTGTTGAAAAATGTGTGGGGAAATCGAAGCGTTAAATTTGGAACATTAAAGAAAAAGGGTCAGTGAAGTGAGTGCATTAAAAAATTTGATGAGTCGTTTCTTTATTGATAAGATATACATTTCCCTTTGATTTGCAGCACTTCGAACGTCTTTTTTTCTCAAAATGAACTCATTTCGATTACGAAATGTTCCTGAAAAATTGCCCACTACTGTATGTGATAAAGCTTGTGCACAAGATTAATTATTATCTTGACTTAATTTACAATGTTTTTCACGATAAAAACTAGGTATTCCTCGATAAAAATCATGTGTTCGCTTTGTTTCTGCATTGATTCGTCCAATTGCATCATCACAAGGAGCATGGCGAGAAGAAAATAAACATGTAATAATAAATATGGCGTGATCAGCATTTGAAAGTTGCCAAATTATCAGTAAATGAACATTGTCCCCGAGTTCAGTACAGAAATTGATAAAATACCAAGCGTGCACATATCAGTGCGTCGGTCGGAACCAGAATACACTCCGTCAGACATTTTCTTGAAGTTTTTTTGTTTTTTTTTACAATTGCAAAGTTTGTTATTGATATCAGATGTCATATAAATATTATTGTGTTCGGTCAGTAGGTTTAAAATTCCTAGACAAGTTTTTTTTCGAACTATTCGACTAACTGTAAGTTAACTGATAACATTAACTGATTCCCACCATAGAACAATCTCTTCTAGCCTCATTGTACTTAAGAATTTTTCCCACGACTGCCGGAAGAACATTCGACTGCTCAAAAAAAACATCAAACCTTTTAAAACTGGAGAGCACTACCCTCTACGTTCTTTAGACATTAAATCACCTGATCCTTCGATTTACCACATTTTTTTTCCTATTAAAACAATGTCAATCACATAAAAAAGCTCTTTTTCTGTTACAGAATAGTCGTTTCCTTATGTGCAATCTTTTATCAGCGTCCTCTTATCTTTAACAATGTACATGGTGCACGCATTTCCATACTTGTTTGAAGCATTGTGTTCATCGATATTTCTTTTTTCTCCTAATTTTTTCTTTCGTTTTTTTCAGGTAAAAATGACTTTCCGTGTTGGAGATGTCTACTCTGGTCGATCAATACTTTTGACTGGTGGAACTGGGTTCTTGGGAAAGGTTATGATTGAGAAGCTTCTTTGGGAGATTGACGATATTGGGAAGATTTTTCTGATGATCAGGACGAGAAAGGGAAAAAATGCTGAAGAACGACTGGAAGCGTTGTTGAAAGTATGTAATTAAATTTCACTTCTAGTTTTGTTTATTTTAATTTTTAAGGACCCACTTTTTGGAAGACTTCATGAGTATAAGCCCGAAGCATTCAGAAAATTGGTGCCGATTCCTGGCGATATGATGGAAGAAAATCTTGGAATTCAACCACATGACCAACAAGCAATTTGTGATGAGGTTATTAATATGAAAATTGATAATAAGTTAAGTCGAATTTTTTGAAGGTCAGCATTGTTATACACAGTGCGGCGACAGTCAAGTTTGATGAGCATCTGAGAGATGCAGTAGCTATGAATGTTATTGGTACAACAAGAATGGTAGCATTGTGTCATAAAATTAAGGGTCTTGTGTCGTTTGTTCATGTTTCGACAGCTTATGCTAATTGTGATAGGAATGAGACTGTGGAGAAGGTAATTAATAAATTTGATTTAGTGATTTTTAAAGACATTTTGAAGATCTATGCACCACCAGTTCCACCACAAAAACTTATGGATGCACTGACTTGGATGGATGATGAAAGCTTAGAAAAGGTATTTATTTTTATGGAAGTCTGTTGAAAATAAGTTCATTGATATTAACGATTTTACCGTCTAGAAAAATAAATTTGCAGCGTTTTCGCTAATCTAGATTTTAATTTCATTTTCTGTAACAAACATGAAAACCAATTGATTTATGATCGATGCGGTTATTTTTGAAATAACATTCGATTGATATGATCAACTTGCTTTTCGGATTATTTTTTAAAATATTGTTTCGTTTTTGGTCTCAAAAATTTCATAATATTTTTTATGACTTCAACTATGCATACAATTTAAAAACTAATATTTGAAACACATTTATTGTTAACTGAAACTCAACAGTTTTTTCATTAACCAAACATGTAAGCGCGTTATGCTAAGCATTACCGGCTTATGAGATCATTGCAATTTCTTAACACCAGGAAATTATTTTGTAATTTTTAATTTTTACAAGCAATTTTTTGATAACGAGTAGAATAACGAGCCTGATCTGAAAATCATTGAAAAATAATCATTTTTTCAAAGAATCCAATGTTTTCCCGAAATTGAAAATTCAGAAAATTATCATTCCATGGGAACTAATCGTACTTGATAAGTTCTTCTTCAACTTTTTTTTCTAGAAAATTTGTTTTTTGGAACTTAACCGGATCTATAGTAATTTTCACAATGTAAAATTAACAAAAATTTTACGCAAATTTAAGTTTTGTCGTCGATTTCCATAATCTGAAACTAAAACTTAACTGTTCAGATCACACCAAAACTTCTCGGATCAAGACCCAACACTTATACCCTGACAAAGGCTCTTGCTGAGGTGATATTTTGAAATTTTAATCGTTATCAAAAAAAACTGTATACCTTTCAGTCTCAAATGGAAGTTGATTCGTGTGGTTTACCTGTCATTATGGTCAGGCCATCAATCGTCGGAGCAATGTGGGGTGGTCCACTCCCCGGGTGGACTGATAACATCAACGGTCCAACTGGAATTTTTGCAGCTGTTGGAAAAGGTGTTTTAACCAACATGTGTGGAAGTACAGGATCGAAAGCAGATATCATCCCGGTTGACATTGTTTCTAACATGATTATTGTCGCAGCAGCACACCGTGCTACCACACAGTCTGTAAAATGTTTCAAAATTTATGAAAATGAAGCATATTTTCAGTTATGACACAATCCCAATCCTACATTGCTCATCGGGAGAGTTGAACCCTTTGTATTGGGACACCATTGTCATCTTTTTGGAACAGTTTTATAGAAAAGTTTGAAAAATATTATGCATTTTTAAAGTAAACCCTATTTTTAGTATCCCATGGAGGAATGTTTTGGTGTTGTTTCAACACAATTCCACCAATCACGCCAATTCTTCTTGCTCAATTATTATTTGAAACATCACATTCCAGCAATGGGAGCCGACCTGATAAACGGGTTATTGGGGAAAAGAAAAATGTGCGAAAAACCAAATTTGCTTATCATCACTATTTCAAATTATAAATCGATTTTTCAGGAATGTTCGATTGTACGGTAAAGTTTGGAAAATGATTGAGACGTTGCACTTTTTCACCACTCGCGGCTGGAGTTTCAATGCAAAGGGAATGCCTGAACTATTGAACAGATTGACACCGGAAGATCGAACAAAATATAATTTCGATGTTAGAGATGTTGATTGGGAGTCGTATTTGTTTGATTATGTGATGGGCATCAAGAAATATATTTTAAAGGAAAAATTGGAACATGTTGAGCATGCGCGTAAAAACTATACCAGGTTTGGGATATTTATAAATGGAAGTAAATGAAGATTGTTCGTTCAGATTACGAATTCAAAGAGGTCTCATTTTTGCAGTAGGATATTATTATTTTATTCGAGTTTTTGGAAACAAATGGAAGACTCAAACTAAGGTGATTGACCGTTTTAAATTAAACGAGACATTGGTTAAACAAATACGATTAAATTTAAAAAAAAACGAACTTTGACTTTGACGTGGTCAATGCGTTCAATACATTCAATAATTCAATCAAATTGAACAGGTTATTCAATTGAACAGTTTCAAATAAGTACAGTTTCGACATTAAATGGTTTTAGCCAACATTTCGTTTTATTTGTGAAATATTTTCCGAATCACAATTTAGAAAAGAAAACGACAAAAAAAGTATTTTTCATGTTAATGTCATTAAATTATTGGGATTTTGAAAAAATTTTGAAATTTTGATTAAGATTCCATTTCAGCTATAATTTCTTGAATTTGTGTACTCAATTTATAATTTTTTGACACTTTTTGAAAATCTGAATTTTGTTCAAAAAAGCAAAAAAAAGCTTCGATTTTGACCTTTTATGATATATTTAATCGAATGAAATTTGAAACAGTTATCAAATTTTTTTTGCAGGAATACCTGTCGCAAGTCATTGGTGTTGTTAATTTTATTCAAAATTAAATCATACTTACTTTAAAAATATGAAAGAAAGAAAAATTGCGAAAAAATTCGAAAAACCGTATTTAGTACGCGGTCTCGAACTTTCTTTAGCCGGAATATTAATAAAATTATTGCAATTTTTTCGCATTTGAAGTTTTTTTTCGGAATTTTTCAAACATTCGGCACATAAAATGAAATTTCCGATTGATTAAGCAATATGTTTATCACATACTAATTCCTTATTTCAACTTTTGAAATCATTTAACATGAACCATGAATTTATCGCCCTGAAAAAAAATATTTCAGTGGCTCACTTGGATCACAGCAATGCTTTCAACATACACCTACACAGAAGTAAACTTCCGCAGAACATTAAATTTGAAATCATTAGAAGAATACAAAAGAACATCGGATTATACGAGTCATGTCTCTTTATAGATATCCAACAAATATCTATCAATTTGGTTCGTTATTAATAAAACTTTAATATTTTTTTTGCAAATGTTATACTAATTTTCTTGTTAACAACAAATTTTTGATTGAGGTTCTTGAAAAGCTTTATAAATTCTTTTTTTTGGATATTTTAACAAAAACCTTCTCTCTTATCATATCTCACGTGCCCAACAAAACTTTTCCTCGTGAAATTCAGACAAATGATTTGATTAGACATGGAAATTTTTAATGATCAAACAATGTTCTTTGTACGCAATTGTGCGGAACCTTTCCAGACCCCGCGAAACAAAAAGTCGCGACGAACACTCTGGTCAATGGTTGTTTATATTTTTTTGTCTATGTTGTGTCAACATTAACGCTGTTCATTTTACGCGTTTGTTTTTTTTCAAAGGTTGAAAAATGAAAGCTGCACTTCGTTCTTAAGATGAGAATTCAATTTTATTTTTAAATTTACTTTCATTCATGAATAAGGTTTCTTACTTTATTTTTCTAAAAAACTCATTTTTTCCCACGATGTATTTCAACTATCCATATTTTGAATCACAAGGTTTTTCTTAGTCATTCCTCCCAATATTTAGGTTTCCTCGTATCAGTAACTTACAATTTCAAGATCAAATGACCTTTTTCAAACAATCAACCAGTTATTTTTAACCACTTTTCTAGAATAATAACCAATAAAATATCCTTCCAATTGGAATAATTTCCAATTTCCTGCTTAAAATCAATCATGTTTTCTAACCTTATCGATTGCAAAATAACAATAAATAAAGTGACAGCAGTGTCATGGCCCCTTTCTGCACTAGTAGATAGCATAAGAGAAAAAAAAGCGTCCGTCGAGAAGAGACAACTCCTCAAACCAAGTTTTAGTCTACGTGCCATTCACAAGACGTAATCGAATAGACCCTCGAGATGATTTTCTTATAAATTTGATTTTGATATCTTTTTATTTTTCCTTTCATCGATTTCTTTTACCCTTTTTTAAAAAACATGTTTACCTGATTGCAATTTACGTTTTCCCTTCTTTTTTTTTGAGACATAGCCCCTACAAATCTTGTAATCATTTCTTGGTGCGTTTTTTAACAGATACACACATATTTCCGACAGAAATTATATTTTCACTCCATCCGATCTAATCCTACTTAAAGTTAGCACATTTTATAAGAAACCCGCTCAAAAAATTTTCACTCGACATTGGAAAAACATCGAAACTTGGTTTCTGCACGTCGAAAAAACCGAAAAAAACAGAGCAGCTGAGCCACACACACACTCACACACATAGCCTAGGCTTTTTTCACATCTCTGCGTCTCTTGCCGATTTCCTCATCGGTCCTTATTCTTGCCCTTCGATGTTCTAATGCGGCAAGGAGAAAATGTGTTTCACTTGTTTTGTTTTCTTCATTCGAGATTTGTGTCTTATCATTTTTTGTTTTTTTTTAAACAATTCTTTGTAACTTTGTGGTTTTGTTGAAAAACATGAAGATTAAACAATATAGTTTTCACAATATTTTTTCACATTATGCTCGAAAAACGGCATTCAATTTCTGCGCAATTGCATCATTTCACAGAATTTCTCCTTTTTTCCCAAGGCTAGTTGAAGTTTGAAATAAATGAAATTCAAAGAAAAAATTGAAACGGAAACCACGATGCCTTTAAAAAATCAACAATGATAAAACGTGTTTACTTTTCTCATTTGCCATTTTCTTACTGTCCATTTGTACTCGTTTCTACGAAATAAACTGCTTCAACTCTCAGGTTTTTTGGACTGTTCTAAACCTATCAAGATGTCTGAAGGAGTTGAACATATTACACAAGATGAGCTTGACCTTATCCGTCAACGCGCTCTTCGCCGCTTTGATTCCATTGTTCCAACTGCTGGAAGAGAAGGAACTGAAATTGCTACCGATATTTTCAAAGGAAGAACCTTGGCTATCTATACTTCTGGAGGTGATTCACAAGGTTGGTTTTTTTTAATTCTCAGAAAGAATACAAATAATACTATGTTTTAGGAATGAACAGCGCTGTTCGTAGTATCACCCGTATGGCAATTTATTGTGGTTGCAAAGTATACCTCATCTACGAAGGATATGAGGGTATGATCGAAGGTGGCGATTACATCAAAGAAGCTACATGGAACTCGGTTTCTGACATCATTCAACAAGGAGGAACCATTATTGGATCCGCGAGATCGGCAGCTTTCAGAACTCGTGAAGGAAGACTCAAGGTTTGAAAACAAAAATGGTAAATTTTTAAAACCAAAATTTAAATTTTTAGGCGGCTTACAATCTTCTCACACGTGGAATCGGAAGACTTGTTTGTATTGGTGGAGATGGTTCACTTACAGGAGCCAACCAATTCCGTCTCGATTGGACGGAACTTGCTTCTGAACTTCTCGAAAGCGGAAAAGTCACACAAGAACAAACGAAGAAAATTCCATACATTCAAATTGTTGGTCTTGTTGGATCAATTGATAATGATTTCTGTGGTAAGAATTGACTTGACTTATTTCAATGACTTTTTAAAACATGCACTAACATTTTTAGGAACCGATATGACAATTGGAACAGATTCTGCACTTCAAAGAATCATCAGTTCAACTGATGCCGTAGTTGCCACTGCACAAAGTCATCAAAGAGCTTTCATCATTGAAGTAATGGGTCGTCATTGTGGTTACCTTGCTCTTGTTGCCGCGTTGGCTTCTGAAGCCGATTTCTGCTTCATCCCAGAATGGCCAGCACCGGAAAATTGGCGCGACGTTCTTTGTAGCAAGCTCTCGCAAATGAGATCCGAAGGACAACGATTGAACATTGTTATCGTTGCCGAAGGAGCCATTGATCGTGATGGAAAACCAATTACTTCTGATGATGTGAAAAATGCTGTCAAAGAAAAGCTGAAGTATGATACTAGAGTCACTGTTCTCGGTCATGTTCAACGAGGAGGAGCACCATCTGCCTTCGACAGACTCTTGGGATGCAGAATGGGCGCAGAAGCTGTTTTCGCTCTTATGGAAATGACAGAAGTGAATAATTTAGATGTTTTTCTTATATTCATTCAGTCATTTATAAATTTTAGGAATCTGAACCATGCGTCATTTCAATTGATGGAAATGTTATGGTCCGTGTACCGCTTCTCAAATGCGTTGAACGCACTCAACTTGTCCAAAAAGCGATGGCTGAAAAGGATTGGACCACTGCTGTTATGCTTCGTGGACGTAGTTTCCAACGCAATTTGGAGACTTACAAACTGTTGACAAAGTTGCGAACAGTTGAACAGGATAATCTTTCCGAAGGACATCATTTCAATATTGCTGTTATCAATGTCGGAGCACCGGCTGGTGGAATGAATGCCGCCGTGCGCTCATACGTGAGAATGGGACTTTATCATCAATGTAATGTCTACGGAATTGAAGATAGTTTCGAAGGAATGGCTGCTGGATCATTCAAGGTTATTTTTCGCTTGAGAATGTCAATTTGATTAAAAAAAATAATTTTTACAGAAATTCAAATGGTCCGATGTTACCAATTGGGCAATGTATGGTGGATCGTTCCTCGGAACACAAAAAAGTTTGCCAACTGCTAAGACATTGCCAAAAATTGCCGAACAATTGAAGAAGTACAATATTCAAGCTTTGTTGCTTATCGGAGGTTTTGAAGCATATCACAGCTGTATCGTTCTTGCCGAAAACCGTGACAAGTACCCAGAATTATGCATTCCAATGTGTGTTATTCCTTGCACCATTTCGAACAATGTTCCAGGTAATATTTGATAACTTGATGATCGAATATAAAAGCACCACTCTTGTTTCAGGTACCATGGTTTCTCTTGGATCAGACACAGCTTTGAACGAGATTTGCCAAATGATTGACAAAATCAAACAATCTGCTACAGGAACAAAGAGAAGAGTGTTCATTGTTGAAACCATGGGAGGATACTGTGGATACTTGGCAACAGTTTCAGCGTTGAGTTCTGGTGCTGATAATGCATATATTTATGAAGAGCCATTCACTGTTGAAGATCTCTCCGACGATGTTCAAGTATGCAAATATTCACAGATGACACATTTATTATTTCATTCCAGGTTATCATTTCAAAAATGGAAGTTGGTGCGAAGCGTTATTTGGTCGTTAGAAACGAATGGGCTGATAAACATTTGACCACAGATTTTGTCCAAAAACTTTTCGACTCTGAAGGAAAGGACTTGTTCACAACTCGTGTCAATGTTTTGGGACATGTTCAACAAGGTGGATCTCCAACACCGTTTGACAGAAATATGGGAACAAAGTTAGCGGCAAGAGCTTTAGAATACTTACTTATTCAATTGAAAGTGAGTTTCAAAATGAATTAATGATTTTTATTTAAATTAGTTGTTTTTCAGGAGAACGTCAATTCTAATAACAAAGTCACTGCAAGCAGCCCACATACAGCCACTCTTCTTGGATTGAAGGGACGTAAAGTGGTGTTCACACCGGTTCAAGAATTGGCCAAACAAACCGACTTTGAGCATCGTCTTCCAAATGAGCAGTGGTGGTTAGGACTTCGGCCACTTTTGAGAGTTCTTTCACGTCATCGCTCGTCAGTTGAAAGCTCTGCAATTATGGAGACTGTTGAGGAAGAGGGTGTCGACACTCATATGTTCTAATTATTGTTTCGTTTTACTTGTAGCTGGAATACGCATTTGTGTCTCAACATCTCTCTTTTTTCGCAGTTTACATTAAACTTTTCCCCAAAGATTTCATTTTCATACGCTTCATGTTCGCATAGGAACAAGTATTTCTATTTTTTCGCGTTGAGTTCAAATAAGATTTCAGTTTTGAAAAAGATGGATTTTTATATTTATCTATATTTTTCGATTTGTCTGTGCCGTGTAAAGTTTTAGTGAATAAAATAGAAATGGATGTGTAGATCGAGTAAATGAGAAGTTCATTAAATATGAAGCAAGACTTTACAAAATAAATTTATTGACCTAATTTAAAAAAAAAATGGAAACAATAATAAAAAAAACAGTTCATACTTGAAGCGTTTTGCTTTATCGTGGACTCGTCATTAATTTGCTTAAAAAATACCATAATTTGCGAAGATCTATTTTATAACTGTTTAAAATTTTGAAATTGTTATTCTCTTTAAAATGGAGGCGGAATATACAGCGCAGATATCAGAATTCAGAAAACAATGACCGAAAAAATCGAAATGAAATAATTTTTTAGCAAAAGTTAGTCCTTAAGTTAGTCCGCACGAAAGCGCGCTCTATTTGATATTAACTAATTCGGGCGGTATCAAAGACCTTATGTGTTATACGTGCGAACAGAAAAATGATACAAAAGCGACATAACAAGCAACAGCACACCAAAGCGATGGAATTACAAGGGTCCAGATGATCACGCTTAGAGACTTGTCCGTCACCTCTTTCTTACGTTTCATTTCCTCGTATTTTCTGACCTAAAAAGTTTTTTTTTGAAAATCATTTACTTATTGAATAAAAAAAACTCACTTGTCCCATTATACCGGGCTTTGCAAGATACCCAATTTCATTTCTCGCCTTTTCGATGGAATATGTGTTGGTGTGAGCTAAAACCTCTGCGTCAAATACAGAGAGAATAGGATCTTTTCCGGTGAACGATGAAACGGCTTCATTCAATTTGGCAAAAAATAAAGTGAGATGGTAGTTGATATAATGCGTGGGCATTTGATAACCGAGTCCATTGATGAGATCTTTCCAAAATGTAAATGTTCCGACAATTTCGGCGTCCAAAATGTTGTAGACCTGAAAAACAACAAGGGAAATTAAATTGAAAAAGATTCTCAATTGAAAGCAACCTGCCCATGGATTCCATTCTTTCTTTTAAGTTCGTTTCGAGCGAGAAGAAAAGCTTGTGCAGCATTTTCAACAGATGTTGATTGCGACAAAGCTTCTTGTTCGTGTTTTGAGAACAGGAACTTGAAGTATCCCGCCTTAATCATCCCCTGATGTTGTGTGATTTAAAATTAATGTAAAAGTTAAACAGTATCATTACCACGACTCGTCTTGTGGTATTTGGATCGCCAGGTCCATAAATTGCACGGAATCTCAATGCAGTGGTTTTAAACTGTTCCGTGGATGAATCAAGGACTAACTTCTCAGACATTGATTTTGAGAGACTGTAGTTGTTCAAATACTGAAAATCGCATTTTATATATTTTTTACTCTAGTTATTTTACATTTTTTTCATTGGGTAAAGGATCACTCTCCTTGTTGTCGTAAAGTGGTTTTCCGACGAAGACAACGGCAATAGAGCTTGCAAATACGAAGTGCTTTATACTATGTTCTTGGCACTTTTTGATTAGGGTACGCGTCCCTTCGACATTTATTGTCATTATTTTTTCACGCTCATGCTAAAAATACAAGTCAATTTTCTTTATTGCGTCTATTTAGAAAGCTAAATACTTACAAATCCCATCATACCGACTGCAGCAATATGAAAAACAGTATCACTCCTTGGTAATACTCTGTCTAACAAGGGTTCATCAAGAAATGATCCCTAGAAATTAACACTTTAGCAGCACACTTTTACCTACAAATTCGTTGTACTTTAAATATTACGACTCGATTTATATCAATAGGAATAGTTTCAAATTGCAGGAATTGTAGATCGACGACGACAATTTCCACATCTTCGTAGTCTTCAGACTGCAAATATTGAATAATCTTTGCACCGAGATAGCCACCACCACCGATCAAAACAATTCTTTGAACCATTGTGAAATTAAAGTTTCGATTTTTGATTGAGGTTTTTATATGATTTTTGAAAAGAAAAAAATGATCGGTTTTGGCTCCTCCCGAAAATGGGTCTGCTGTCGTTCAAGGCCGAGAAGAATAACCTAGACAGTGAGTAATGATTGTGTGTCTGGTCTTTTAAATTGTCAAAGAATTGAACAATTGTTTTATAAAAATGTTAACATGTATTGTTCTTGTGTGTTTTGAATTTTAATTTTTTTTTCTCTTCCCCGAGAAAAAATAGCAAATATTTGAATGAAGATTCAAGAACTGATTTTTATTTCATTCGAAAAATGAATAATTTAGTCAAGACAAAAGAGATTAATAAACACTTTAAGATGTTTTTTTATAAAAAGTGCTAAACATATGAGGATTATATCTCTCAAAAGAACTATAAACCCGTGACATTTTTCGATACATTTAATATAAAATTTTATATGGAATTATCCGAACGGATTCTGAACAAAATATTTAATCCAGGATAAAACGAAAGCTGATCACATTTTTCTTTCCTCCGTTAATTTTTCTTTAGCTGAAAAATTGAAAACAACACATTTCTATACATTTTTGAAACGATGTTTTTACAACGCTTCCAACTGGCGCCTAACAATTAATTCAATTTGGATAGTCTTGAATTCGGCGACGCTTCGTAAGTATGAATTTTGCTTTGGGAAGTTTTTATCTCAACTTGTGAATCTCAAAGTTTTTTGTAGTGTTAGCAGGAGTTTTTTTAAATTTATAATTCTGTTGCAAGAATTTTCAAAACTTATTATTCGACGGAAGAGTTTTATAACAATGCCCGTAATCAACAGATATTCATGATTCTAATCTGGTCTTCTTTTTCACAAAATAGTTGTGACACACTCAAATTTTATTTGTAGATAAATAATAAACTTTAAGAACTTAGAATTTAGAACTTAGAACTAAGAACATAGAACTCCTTTGAATGAATTCATTATTTTTTGAATTGTTGATTTAGATTAGGTGTTTCCCGAGCGGAGAAATCTCGTCTATTTAAACAGCCTGTCCCAATTTTTCAAGATAAATTACTGCATTATCATTAACATAAACGTAATATGTGGAATTCTTCCATGTAAACGTGACACATGGAATTGTTCCGCGTGAGACTAAGGATGTATAATTAAAATTCTATCATGGTTAACACGTAGAATATTAGGGCAAGATCGATAAAATAACGGACCGCCCAATAGAAAAAATATAGAAATTAAAGGTCCACTAATTAGTTGAACGTGAAGGCTGTGACCTTGTTCATAAGGACACCATAATTCTCTCTATTCAGAAAATTAAAAATAATCTTCCTCTCTTGATTTTTTACGCTCACGTCTACAATTTTTGCGTACTTTAAAATCTACAAAAACATTGAGCTATTTAAGCCCGATAAACGTAATTATCATGTTTCCATGTTTAATCGTCATGGTGATTTTTATTTGATTCCCGAAATGCTTGCAACGAAATTTTAAACATACAGAAATGCCAACATATTGGGATTAAAAAACCAATAAATAGGATATGTTTTGAAATAGCTATGTTTCTGTTTTACTAATAGCAAATATCAGTAAATTGTCAATGAGACCGTTAATTTGAAGTAATTTGAAAGAAACACATATTTTCTCGATGGCCCCTTCAGAGAACACATTTTTGTTACATCTTGTCTGCACTTATTATTAGTATAAGTATCTTTTTAACAATTGGTTTGTGTAACAACTGACTGTTCATCGAAAAATCTATTTTCGTTGCAAATTGTTTAGCATTTCAACTTCATTTTCAAATTTGAACCCAATATATATTCATGAATTCATTTTTCGATCCTTCATCATCTTACATTTCGTTATCCCGGAACAAAAATAAGAATCTTGCATTGTTTTTCAGCTGTCTCGTTTATAATATCAGAATTCTGAGAATTTTTTCTTCGTAGTTAAACGAATTACGTTCAAATACGGCTGATTGACGTTTCGACTGCCTGTTTATGACCTCAAGTTTCGCACATTTTCTGAAATTCGAACTTTGAAAGTTTCTAGTCAATGCTTAAAAACTTGAAGATCTTTAAAGCAATACAGAGAGGCATCTCCCGAAAATGTTCATAAAACTTTCTCAAAATTGGTATTTTCTCATTAAAGATTTCATTTTAGTCCTTACTGCTGAGATTGAGCCAAGTAATAACTCTTCACATTTCGAATATTAGAAAATATCCGGGCTTCGAACTGAAAAAAACTGTTGTTCAATCCCTCCACAAATCCATTAGCAAAAAAAAACTTCTATTTCAAACGAGATGGGTCTGATTCACTTCCTCTAATAATTGAAATTCGCTGAAAACTTGCACTCCCCTAATTTTTATTCATGGACTACAAAAACTTGTTATAAAGTAGCGTGTGAACAACTTATTCCATATATTTATGGATCAAACTTTGAGCGATTAATATTTTGACAATTTTCAATCGATATGCCGAATTTTGATCCAATTTTTTACTCATATGGAACTTATAGTTAATAAAATCCAATAAAGCGGAAGAGAAACACTTCCTTATTACAAAAGCGTAAAAATATATTGAGCAAAACTTGATATCAAAAAAAAAAGTGGAAAAAAAGTAAATCAAATATTACGCCTCAAAAACTTTGCTACGAATATTCTATTTTCCTGAATAATAATAATAATAATAATATTAAATTTCCTAGCTCCAATGCAAAAGCAAAACTTTGTACTTTACTAATTGTCAGTGCAAAAAAAAAATTAAAATCGTTTACACTTCCTTCATTTTTTCCTCATTAATTTCTAGAAAACCTTCAATTCCATCGAAAAAGAGTGCAAAACCGTTGTTCAAATGAATGAATCGGCGAATTTAAAATTGAGTAAACACTGGGAAAACGAATGGAAAAAAACCTAAGATTGAACCATCTGATATAGGTTTCTCAGTTTCTCAGTTTCATTTCACGTCTTTCGAAAAAAAAATATATTTGTTTCTTTTTTCAAGCTTAAAGTTCAATCAGTATACGCAAAAAGTGTATATATTTCGAGTTGTGAAACATATAGAGTGCAAAGTTTTTGCAACTAACTACCAACATGTCCAAATCTCTTCAAAAGCCGCTCTTATTTCTCTAACAAATTTTTTTTTGTCGTTTTACTACTCTTTTCTATTTTTTACTACTATATTTGCATTCATCATATGGACATGGGTGGACATGTCAACGAGTCAATTTCGTTTAAAACTTTGTTTTATGAAACGAGCAGTTTTATTGCCTTTTTTGCGGTATTTTTGGGAAGAAAAACAGATTTAATATTATAAATGAGCATCATAATTTATTATGACTTCTGCTTTTATCTATCTTCTTCCTTCTTCCAATAAGAAAACTGAAATATTTCATATATATCAGGCAAAAAAAAGGTTCGCGGTGTAACACAGCATATTGTTTGATATAACCGAGATAGTAGCAGGTGCTACCTATCCGCTGATCTTCATGCCATTGTTCCCTCCATCTCTCTGAGCAACACGAAAAGTGCTCTTTTGAAGCATCTGCGTTTTAGTGCACTCCACCAGTAACACACTATTTCCTATTTTATTCATGTGTAGAAAAAAACCTATTTCAATTCAATTTTTGGGGTGGAAAATAGGAATTGGAAATTTATCTTGAAACTCTTATATCCTTCGTGTTTTTCGTTTAAAGAAATATTATAGCTATATTTTAAATATCCTCTTTTTGTTCGTCAAAACGTTTTGTCCTTTGACAAAAATATAAACAAACAAGCTTTTCAAAAACCAACCATTTTTATTTTTTCTATGAATATAAATATTTCCCATGCCTTTCTTCTTTTTTAGCTTCACAATTATGTCAAAAATGAACATTTTTTTGATGTTTGACCAAAGTTCAATGAAATCTGCATTTCTTTCACTCTTTTTCACAGAAGTACATATCTATAATCCTTTACCCACCTTTTTTCTTATTTGTAATTAGCCAAACTTTCTTTTCGCCTTCCTCTTGGCTCAAAAAAAGTATTTTTTTGTTTTTTGTTAAATCATCTCTTCAACAAAATGATGATATCTATCCATGTTATTCGAAAACATTGAAAACTCGAGCTCTCTTTTTATTTTTGCTGATTTTATTAAACTTTAGTGCAATTTAATAAACTTTCCATCCACTTACATTCATTCCTTCTGAATTGTTTTGATGTTTTAGATAATCAAATGAACGTCTTTTAATGAATCACACAACGGGCAAACTTCGCCGCAACAAGGCTACCACTTTTCAAGAAACTTCTATTCCGAAAGGTTTGTCATAATTATTGAATGAAAATGTTTTTTCCGTTAATCATAAGATGAAGAAAAAAAAACGTTCTCTTTTCTAGCGTTTTTCGACCTTCAACATCATTTTATTTTCTCGCAAAGAAAAGCGCCAATAGATGGAATAGAAGCAATTCGAAGAGAGGGGGCTTCTATTAGGTTTTAGCTTTTTTAAATATACTTCTCTGCAAAAAGAATAATATATTGCAGTGAGCACTCTGTAATAAAATATGCGAATGATGATCGACCTGATAATACGGAAGAGAAGAATCTCGAACAAATGTTCAAAACTGTGATGAGGATTGGGGTTAGGGAGGAAGATATGGTTTATACTCATCTTTTACAACTTTCACAATGTTATGAAGCAATGGCTAGGAACAATAAACTTATCATATTTACAAACGACATATCAGTTCGCAAAGCTTTTAATGGGCTTTTATACAATTGTGAGTTATTTTCAGATTTTTGGTGTCAAGCTCTGACGATTACATTTTTCAGGCATGAGAACAGGTCTGGTTGCGGATATGAAAACACTCGAGATTATTGGAGTTCTTTCAAGTACAGATTTTATAATGGTAATTTGATATTCTTTTAGTTTTTACGAATTAACTAGACAATGACAGTCCTAACGAAGGTCTTTTTTATCCAGGTATTAATGATGTTGTGGAAGTATAGAGAGAATTTGGAGGAATTGAGAGGAACACCATTAAGTCACGAAGATTTCAAACGAATGGATGTGGCATTCATGCCGATTTCAAAATGGAAAGGTACAACTTGAAAAGCCAAAGTTATCTGAAAATTTGGGTAATTGACTAGTGAGATCAGTTTTAAGCGTCGTTAAAATTCTTAGATTAATCGCACGTTTTTACACTTTATCAAATAACACCTTACAAATCCCAGTTTAATGAAAATAAATTCAGAAATCTACACAAAATCGGGAATCCCGATGAATATTTTCATATTTTTAAGTATATTAAAACGTTTTATAAAAACTCTACGAGAACTGTACACTGACATATTTCAAAAAGGGTATTTGCAGTAAAAACGGTTAAAACTTTTAAAAATGACCTAGAAATATCCGTGCTCGGTCGAACTTTGTTATGCTCAGTAATAACATTTGGTTTTCAATCAAAGCGTCTGTCTTGATAAAAGATAAAAACTTTTGAAATATGAATTTTTTTGAATATTAGATTATTTGTCACAAAAGAAAAGCTCGGGGACTAGTTTTTTAAGACAAGTAAGAGGCATCAAGTTTAAGCCATGAAGTATTTCTAATCCACGTTATTTTAGGGTTTTCCATTATTTCCAAGCCGTTTTCTTTAATAAATGTTACATGACGTTTTCCTTTCAATTACAGAATTGACCTTAGATTTGTGAAATTAATAAATTTCCGATCCTCATCACCTTTTCTTATTCACACTGAAAGTAACTAGCAAACCACAAACTTGTCATGTTGTGATTTTGTCTCAATCAAATTCTACTACATTGACAATGTGACTACAGTCAATTTTGAATTTTGAAAATTATTTTATACTTGCTTGTTAAGTTTACCGCTCTTACAAAAACTGTTTAAAAAAACCTCCCTCTCGGGGGTCCGAAAAACGATCACCTTGATTTTTCCGATAAAAAATGAATTCACCTCAACTTTGTAGTACTTGTGAAATCACACATTTTCAAAGGAAATCACCTCCATCTTCCAAAAAAACGCGCAAGTAAATAAAATATTATTTAAAAAAAAAATTTTAAACTTCATGCTAACTATTTATTTACTTCAAATTAAAACAAACACATATATTTACCAGTTTTCGTAATTTTTTTTTGCAATAGAAGCATCTATTATAACCGCTGAAAGTTGATTTTTCAGATTGCCTAGAGATGAAAGGACAACTCAAGCCATTTATTTCCATTGGATTGAAAGAAAGGTTAAAAATCTCCCGTCATATGAAAAAGTCATCTCAAAACATATTTCATTTTTTAGTCTCTATAGAGCAGTTGAGCTGTTGGCCAAACATCGCATCCACCGTCTACCAGTGATGGATGAAGAAACCAAAGATTGCGCCTACATTTTGACACATCGCCGAATTTTGCATTATATTTGGAAGCATGTAAGTGATATATTAGTCCAGAAAATTTCTTATATATTTTTTCAAGTGTGCTCTTCTTCCCAAACCCTCATTTTTAAACGAAATGGTGTACGAATTGAGTATTGGCTCCTGGGACAATTTGATTTATGTGAGTGTGAACCTTTCAATTGGTGTTTTACGTCAGAAATAACGGAAATAGCAGAAGTTTTTCGACTTTATTTTTTGCAGGCACACCCTGAGACTCCGTTGATAGATTGCTTAGATATGTTGATAGATAATCATATCAGTGGAATGCCAATCATTGAGAAGGGTACTTCAAAGGTTTGAAATGTGCTCTTTTGAAAAATTGAAATGGGTTTTACAGGTTGTCGAAGTTTACACTCGTTTTGATGCAACCTCCGCTGCATTTGCCGATGATATAGATCTCAGTATCCCTGTTATGACTGCCATAAAAAATAGGGATAAAATTTGTGTATGCTCAAAAAAACCGAAAAAACCCTATAGATTGGTTGATTTTATAGGGAATCCGTCGTGACGGTGTCGTCACAGCACATCATACCTCATCTTTGTGGGATCTCATTCAAATCTTTGTTGATAAAAATGTTCACCGTATATTTTTGGTAGACAGCCATACCATTCTCAAGGTGAATATACAGATTTACTCAACAACAAAAAATCCAATAATTTTCAGGGTATCCTTTCATTATCAGATGTGACAGAATTCATGATCTTGAGAAAATCCCGAAAACGTCATTAGATAAAATATGATTTCAGCGGAATTTTGTACAAATTTGACAACTTTATCATCTCATGAATAAGCATTCATATCTATATTTTTTTTTAAAACGAAACACATCATCAATTTCTTGTCACGTGGAAAATAAATTTTTTATTGTGTGGTCTCATTCTAAAAATAAATCATGATAAGAAAAACAAATCAAAATTGATTATCTCTGTCCTCAAATCACGAAAACATCGATCAAAAAATCTTTGCACAATTGCTCCCTGGGTTTTTCATTGTTTATTAAAAAAATCCGTAGCTGTTATAATCGTTATACTATTACACAGAACGTTTTAGTCGATGTTCGCATTTCCGGATTGTGCGTTTACGATTTCGGAAAAAATTGAGGAAACGTCACATCATTGTTGTCACGCTCAATTTTTTCTTCAATGTTCTTCAAATTCTAAATATTGCGAGACAGATTTCATTGCACGTGGTTCGGTTTGGTTGTTCGTTTAATATGCGCATTTCAATTTTAAAGTGCTTGCATTTTTCATTAGTTTGTAACCTCTGGACCACATAGAAACGTGCTAGAATAGCTTCTCAAACATTGCGGAAAAAAATGTTATGGATTACAAATTTTGTACGACGAACTTCCATTCACTTCTTTTCTCATGTGTCTGTTTCCCACCCAACTGCTACTTTGTGCATATCTTCTCCATCAATACCTCACCAATCTGTATCATCTTTTCGCAATTTCATTTTTGCTGTTTTTCTGGGCACACTTCATGCCCACCGGGCCATCATCAGAGAAGATCGGTTACAATCTTTTTTTTTTCCCCCTCCGCGGCCGGCCGTTTCCTACTGCCAGCACTTGAGTCGTCTATATTTTGACATGTTTCACAAACATTTCTGTCGTCTGAAACATGAATTGTTTTGTCACAAATTTCTTTATGTTTCTGTTTTGCTCCATTTGTTTTCTGAATGAATTGTGTTTGTGTGGTTTTTTTTACTAGAATGCTCTTTATCCAGTCTACCGTGAAGTTTGTAAATTGTTTTCTCCCGTCGATTCATTTAATTGTTGTTTTTCTCAAATACTTCCTTATTTCTTATAAGATTAAAGTAAGTAGTTACTAGCCAAACGCCATGATGAAGCTCATGTCACAAACATTTACTTTAAGCTGAATATGTTGAGCTTTTGAGAACAAAGGGCAAAAGTAAATCGTGGATAATTCTTTTAATAAAAGTGAATTAATTCATAAATCCCTAAAATATCGATAAAATAAAATGAATGCTTCTCCACTGTCATTAATTTTAAATTCTATTTAGAAATTGTATTTTTTCCACTAATTTTTTTATGAAAAAGAAAAAATGGAAGATCGCTTGTTTCCGAAACTGCAAACGTTGTGTTTCTAGAATAATTCAAGTTTAAGATTCCATTAACCAATTGACACATCATTGCTTAGAACAATTTCTTAAAGACACGGTTTAAATTAATAAAATGTGGTTTCTCAAATACAAGGTGGCTCTTAAGTATGTCGGCATTAGAAAAATGATTTCACTTTTGAATAAATAATTGAATTTTAAAACTTGCTGCAAATTTAAACAATATATTTTGAATGGAAAAGAAGATTAACTAAAATTTCTAACAAATCTATATAAAATCAGACATTAAATACTGTCAAAAATAGTAAATTTGACCGTAAGTAAATTCTAATGTGTCGGCAACGAAATTATTTGAATAGTATAGTTAGTTGTTTTAAGAATTTTTAAATTAATTTCATTCATAATTTTTGTTGTGTTGTGCAACAAGGCTTTATGATCACTGCTTTATTGATACACAAACCATAAATTAAAACGATAAATAAAAATCAGGGCGAAAGTGAATGCGGGTAAACGTTAATAACAAATAAAAATACAACATTCAGCACCTAGATCAAATCACAGAAATACAAAATGGGGTTACGGTAGATACAAATAATTATAAGTCTGATTGATTTAACAATTTCATCTTAAAAATTCTGTTCCAGTTTTAAATCACTGAAAACCTTATAGTTAGTGTCACTGATTGAGAAAATATTCTGACCTGATGACATTTTTCAGATCTTTTGATCGTAGGACAACGTGCCAATAGTTTTGATTTACAAATTATCGCTGAAATCACATTTTAAAGCTCATATTTTTCTCTGAGATTTGTAATTATCAGTTTTCGACAGTTGAAATGTGTTCCCTTCAATTAAAAAATGGAGAATTGCATACTTTTATTCGAATCCTTTTCGAGTAAAACTTCAATATTTTATTTGTAATACTTTGAGTTTGAAGAACATTTTTTAAATGAAGTTAGAGCAGACTTTTGAACTTTTGCAGTAAGGTGCTCATTTTTTGAATGACAGCAAGAAAAAAACATCAACTTTGCAGAAACAATTATCTTTTTCTTAAAAAAACATAAATGGTTGTTCCTCATTTTAACGTTTTCTATTGTTACCTCGAAATTCTCACACTTTTTTTTCTAAAAAAAGTTTTTTTCCTTCAAAGCGACTAAAATTAGATAACTAACTAAAGGGAGAAATTTTTGACTGAAAAAAAACTTCATGCAATCTGCAGCGAATGGAAAAGGAAAACAAGAGTTGACGGAATAATTATATAGGAGAATTGATCATATTTCATAGTGTAGTTTTCTCCATTTTTCTAGGAGACTAGAAAATTCTCCCCCCACCCCTTCCATTTCTTTATCCACTTTTAAATGAATTCCAATGTGAAAATGCATAAGAAAAAAAGTTCAATGAAGCTCCTTTTCTCGCTGGTTGTTCCCAAAAAAGTTCAATTGTTATTCATTTGAGAATTGCATAAAACGTCATCTCATTTCTCAATTGTTTTTTTTCTTCATTTCTTCGAACAAAATGATGTGAACTGCGAGCGCCCTGAGGGCAGGTCCGGCTTTAGTCGGAGCCATCTTTTCTTCCGTTTGGTTGGCACTAGTGTTTTTTTTATTCTTCACATGGTTACACACATCTACACTTTTTTCTTTCCCTTTTCTACTCCATCATTTTGGGTGGAGCTTCTTCTTTTTTTTTTTGAAAAAAAATGAACCTTGCGTTTTATGCGCCCATCAAAAAAGAATATATAAAAAAGTGAAGGAGAGACTTCAAAATACTCCATATACTTTTATAGGGCGACCGAAAAGACAAAAATAAAGAAGAACCGTGACAATCTTTTTTTTACGTCCATAAGATGCTGCATTGCATGTCACTCAATTAATCCCTTCTTTGCAACATTTGGGCACGATAAAAATATGCAACTTTTTCTTTTTATTTTCTTCAGAGGTTTGTGTTCCATTTTTTTCTTTTCCTTGCTTTCTGAATATTAAGTTTCCGGTCACTAGTATGCACGTACTCATAATATGTTTAATAAAAGAGCTAATGTGAACATATTATTCAACATCATGCGGAAAAAAAGAGTGCTTGAGTAGATTAATACAATTGTGAGTTAATGTTTAAGGGTAAACAACAGTTAAACATCAAGATCTCAGGAAGTTTGTGCTGAAGTGCATAGAAACAGTCACATAAGACTTGTTGTTTATAATAATTGACTCGGTTCTAGGAATTTTTCAAAAAAAGTAAAAAACGGAAAAACTCTCAAAAAAACGATAGATTGACAATTTAGATATCATCAATAGGTTTAAAGGTGCAAACAAAAAACCGATTTCAAAGTTTTAGATGAAATTGTTATATTTTTGAACTTTATGCAATAACTGTGTAAAAAAGTGTCCAATTCATTTCGAGAGCAGTTTTAAAAAATATTTTTCATTTTAAATTTGGTTCGAAATAAAATAAAGATTTTACGGAGACATTGGTGGCCTAGGTTTCACACTAAACGAGAAGCTAGTCCCCGCTCGTATTTCTCTTCCATATTACAAACTTTCTATGAAATTAAAGCTTGTTTTTGATCCAAAATAATTTTTAATTTTTTTAAAAGTTTGCAATCTTTGAAAGCTTTTACTATCGAACTGTTTTGATGCTCACTTTCCGCTCCGCTACGCATTTTAAAAAATCGGAAAAAAATTATAATTTTTAATTTTAAAAAGCATTGTCTTAATTTTAAACTTCTTTAACTGACTGGTTTATTTTAATAAACAAATTTAACGCATTTTTATTTGATTAAAAGTATACACCAAATAATTTTCCATGGTTAGCTGCTCTAAAAAGAGCGAAAAAATGACCCCAATCCAACATGTTTTTCAAGAGTTCAAAAACAGAGCGTCTGCACTTTTTTGCATTGGTTTTGGGAAAAAAATTGCAAAAGAAAAGAAACTTGTTGTTAGCTGACAAACTTAAATTTTAGGGAAAAAAATTCTCAAGCAGAAATCTAACAGAATTCCTAATTTTTCTAGTGCCATCCTACTTACGATGTTCTTCGTGGTTTGATGTTGTGTTTTCTTTCAGTTCTCACAACCTTTAACTCCATTTTCATAAAAGTTCAAATTCCACATCTCAATTTTTTTTCCGAAAATAGCGATAGCATACATTTTCCAACTCTTATTATTTATCAAAAATAAAATAAAAAACGATAAAGTCCATCATTTATGCTTCAGAGAGTTCCTTTCATGCTCTTCGATAGTTCAACCATTTTGTTCTCTTGAAATATGAAACCAATACAATTTTATGCATTCAATTTTCCTTTTTCGGATATCCAAAAAAACTGAGTGATGTGAGTGAAAATAAAAAAAGAAATTGTCTCAATTGCCCTTCTTTTTTTTGGGAGTACTTTTGGATGATCCAGGGAGGGTTTGAATATCAAAGAGCATTCTTTTCTCTCTCTTGCGGGGCAGTTTAAACCCCGACTTAAATCAATTTTGTATTCATTGCAAATTTTCTGAATGGGGGGTATGATTTTTGACCACGGTTTTTTATTCATTTTTCGAAAATTTCAGTTAAACAGCTTATGGTGTCAAAACGAAATTCAATTTTTATGTCTAAGAAACACCCCAAGAAGCTTTTCGCAAAGAAATAAGTTATGTTTTTTTCAGAAAATAATATATTTCAATTCAAGTTCACTTCTCTGCGAAATTTTCAGTTTTTTAAATATTTTTTGACAAGAAATAACCTATAGCGGACTAGAATTTGCATGAGCGTATTATTTCTAGGCCATTTCTTTCGACCTCGCTTTCGCGACTTATACTGCCTGCGGCTAAATACTCTATGAACTGGCACACTGCCAACACACCTTCCAATGTGCCGGTTCATGGACCACGTATGGAATAGGAATGTTGAAGCAGTTTTTTGAATTTTTTTGAAACTACATATGTTTTCTTTGTTTCAAATATATTTTTCATCTCTATATATTTAGTAATCCTTTAAGTTTAGTTTGTTTACGGTTCATTTAAAGTTTCCTGAAGCTCTACAAAAAATAACGTTTTTTCGATGAGGTTAAAGGTAGTGCACTAGTTAATTTTTAGGCCGACGGTGTCGAACTAACCCTTCGTTCGCATTTTTCCTAACCGTTTCAGTAGATCAAATATTGTGCACATGGACACTAAATGAATTACATGAAATCGATATATTTTTAAGCGGCTTGTGCACGGTTTGAAAAATGCTAAACTGGTTTCTATTTAACTTATTCCCGTTTTATATTGCTCCTTCTGAAATGAAGTCAGTTAATGTTTTCCCAAAAATATTCCACATTTTGTGGCTTTTAGAATTCATAAAAACCTAGGCAGAAGCTTAGGTTTTGAATTTATTAATTTGTAATAATTTCCAATTTTGAAAATAATTTTCACCATTGGAGAAATGAGATAACTCAACCCCCTTCTCCATTTTAAGATCATAAAAGTTACCCCAAGGCGAGAAAAGAACCACCCGAAAAAATACTTATTTTGTGTGCGGTCTATGTGGCCCCATCGGAGACGTTGCCATCTTCTCGTGTGTTTCCACTTGCCTTCACATAAACAATCACCATTTTTTTCTTTCTCCGTGAGCATATAGCGACTGGACGAGCCCCCCCCCCCCACCAAATTCGGCATATTTGGCAATAGAGAAGGGGGGAAAATGAAGAAAACGAGTATACTTTTCCTTTTTTTTCTCATTTTTATTAAGTTGGTGTTTTTTTTCCAAACAAATATCCATGCACTTTCCTTCTTTTTTTCTTTACAGAAACTGATCACTGGAAAATGCACTTTTTTCTTGTACATCTTCTTCTAGAAACACTTTTTTTCTGCGTTAAATCGTTCAACAGCACTCGGGTTCCATTCAATTTGGAGGGAAAAAAACTGCACACTCGTTTTTTGTGTTCTCTTCGCCAAAATTAGACAAAAAGTGAAAATGTTAGTCCAAATGTTATCTTTTGTTTCTACTGGATAAACTGACGAATTTCAATTTTTCACACGGTTGTTTCAACTCCGCTGGAGGCAGTTATTAAATCCGGTGGTCTAGTGCTCATCACATTTTTTTAGTCTTTGAATAAATTTTTATGTCGCTTATTTTGAACTATTCATGTGTTCCGAAATATTTATAATCAAGGAAAGTTCAACGGTTATATTTTTCAAAAACAAATCTTGCGAAAAAACAAAATCAAATCAGTTTTCAGACTCTATTTCACGACATATTCATAGAAATTCTTCTCTTTTATCCATTTTCAATCGTCCGCTGTGAGAGCCTAGATGCTAACTTTGTTTTTTTTTCCTTCTTCTCTATCAAGTCTCCTCGTTATTTTTTTCCTCCGAAATGTATCTATAATGTGAATGAATCAAACCCCGTTTTTCGTGCCCGAGCGCCGGATCCCAAGGGAGCGAATCATGCCGAGTTGGCGGGCAACGAAACGACCTTACGCAAAACCGCGCATACAACCGCCCTTATGCACATATACGACACAAAGCTTATTTTCGTGGGCTTTCAAGAAGATTCTTTTGCTAGATTCTCATGCTTCGTTTTCTCGATAGCGCCAAACTTCATCTAATTACGTCGATTGTGTTCCTCTATATCTCTTTCGGTTTTTTTTCTTATAATCAAAACTTCGCAACTTTTTTTACAGATATGAAATAGATGATCGTTAGATCAATTTGGTGGATATTATGGGGAAGTTTTGTGTGGGGATCCACCGATCCTGTCGTCCTTCACATCGGTGGAACATTTCCCATGGAGGCTGGGTCTGGTGGCTGGGCTGGCGGAGAGGTGACTTTTTTTAACTTTTTGTTTACGTGATTTTTTAAATCAAAATATGATTTTATAGGCTTGTCTACCAGCAGTTCAAATGGCTCTAGAAGATGTTAACAAGCGACATGATATTTTGCCTGGATATCATTTGAATATGACTAACCATAATTCGAAAGTAAGTTGTTATTCAACAAAGGAATTGATTCATCTAGTTGTTGGTTGTTAGCTTTAGTTCAATCGATAGAACTGATAGTGGATCAGAAAGGAAGAAAAATATTCTCGAAAACATGTATTTTTGAATTCTGAATTTTTTGAGCTCATCGTGTTTATAGGTCAAAAATTGTTATTTTCCATCTCAAGCTCAATAGAAACTTATGAAAATTTGAGAACTCATATTAATATTGTCAACTCAAATATTCTTGATCATGCTAGTTTGTTTTGACCTACCTAGAAAATCTAAGTCTCTCACAAAGTAATGCTATTTTTATCCGCGAGCGGTTGAGCTGCGATCTTTTAGTAGAAAATGGATAATCCAAAATTTTTAACTTGACAATACATATTTTTAAAGGAGATCCGTGCAAATTTCATGCAATTTAGCTGAAAATACAGCCCAATACCCAATACAAATCTATGTTTAAATTTTCTAATATTGCCAAAGAGCCAAGAACTTTCGATGGGCTTTGTCAAGGCCATAGTTTTGAAACAAATCAACTTCTGTGTATTTTAGAAAATTCTAAAAAAAATTCTAATTGAATACAAATTCTACTATGACGTAGACGGTTGTTGGATTCAATAAGTCCGGCATGAAAGCATATTTTCTTCTGAAAACTGAGGTGTTGAAAAGTTTGTATTTGGATAACTTTCAAAATTGGAAATCAAAAAAGCGTGATCATTTCACTCATGAGTTAAAATTCTCTCGGTTCCATAACATTTCTCTTCCAATTGTTCCATTTTCAGTGTCAGCCTGGTCTAGCCATGCAGCAGCTCTACGATTTTCTATATCAACCCCCAACCAAATTGATGCTTCTCACAGGATGCAGCCCAGTCACAACAGTTATATCGGAAGCTGCACCAGTATGGAAACTTGTAGTGGTAGGTGTCTCGAGACCAAAAATATATCAAACAAACCTCCAGAGACTTTCGAAACTTGAAGTATGACAAATTTCTTTTTTATATACACCGAAAAAGCAAAACGACAAAACGATACCTTATCTTCTGACAGCATCTGTAACAAAATTGTCGTTTTTTTTTGCAGCTGTCGTATGGAGGAAGTTCACCAGCGTTATCGAATCGAAACCGATTTCCCACTTTGTTTCGAACGCATCCCTCAGCGAATATGCAAAATCCAACGAGAATACGATTGATGGACAAATTCAATTGGAAAAAAATTACGATTCTCATGTCAGTTGAAGAAGTTTTTGTTTCAACTGCAAAAGACTTAGAAATCATCGCTCGAAAAAACGGGATGAGGGTTGATAGGCAAAGTTTTTACGGCGATCCAACGGATGCAAT
This sequence comes from Caenorhabditis virilis, assembly GCA_964036255.1. Classification (NCBI taxonomy): domain Eukaryota; kingdom Metazoa; phylum Nematoda; class Chromadorea; order Rhabditida; family Rhabditidae; genus Caenorhabditis; species Caenorhabditis virilis. The sequence goes on along the minus strand of OZ038420.1, from coordinate 12,649,798 downwards.
GAAAACTCTTCTTAGACAAGATGCTAGAATAATTGTTGGGTTATTTTATGTAACTGAAGCTAGAAAAGTTTTGTGCCAAGCTTATCACCATGGTCTTTATGGTCGGAAGCATGTTTGGTTTTTTATTGGATGGTATGCAGATACATGGTACTTTCCACCACCTGATGAACATTTAAATTGTACTGCTGAGCAAATGGCCGAAGCCGCTGAATATCATTTCACCACTGAGAGTGTGATGCTCTCTCGAGATGATACTGAAGCGATCTCGAAAATGACAGGGCTTCAATTTCAAGAAAGACTTACTAAAAATTTTAACACGGACACTGCAAATGTCGGAGGATTTCCTGAAGCACCACTTGCTTATGATGCTGTGTGGTTAGTTTTAATCTTACCATAAAACGTTTCAATAATTACTTCGATCATTCAGGGCATTGGCATTGGCCTTAAACTGTACGAGACACAATCTACCAGAAGGGCTGAAGTTAGAAAGCTTCACATATGAAAGCAAAGAAATTGCTGACACATTGTTTGAATGCGTGAAAAACACCTCATTCAGGGGAGTTTCCGGAAAAGTGATGTTCTCTGATTCTGGAGATCGTATTGCAAGAACTCAAATCGAACAAATGCAGAGTAAAAATCATGAAACTAAATTTTTTTTTAAATTAATCCTATTTTTATAGACGGTAAATATAAAGTTATGGGTTATTACGACACAACCAGTGGGGAATTAGAATGGTATAATAGAGAGAAATGGTTCAGTCCAAAGGGTCCACCTCCGGATTCTACTGTGATCAAACGACATGTTATGACAGTTTCCAACAAAGTTTACTACCCTACTATTCTTTTTACAATTGTTGGAATTGTTTTATGTGTGTTAATTTATTTGTATACAAGAAAACATCGAAAAAGATTGTGAGTTTGTTTGAAAAAAGGTTATTTGTGGTTCATTTTTGAATTTACAGAATAATTGTGCAATCTCAAGCAGAATGCAATAATATTCTTATCTTAGGATGCTCACTTTGTCTATTTTCCCTATTTTTGATTGGTCTTCCATCGGACGATATATCAGTTCCAGAAACTGCGTTCTCATTTTTATGCCATGTATGCACATTTTTAACTTTAATTTTAACTTTATCCATTTCAGGCTCGCATCACTATATTACTTTTCGGGTTCACTTTTGCATATGGGTCAATGTTTGCTAAAGTTTGGATAGTTCATCGTATGGGTGCAACAGAAAATCAGCAATTAGCTAGTCGACAAAAGGATGAAGTTAGTTTTGAGTAAAATCATTTAAAAAAAATAGAAAATTTTCGAATCTGTTCGAGAACTAGTTGTAGAAAATAGAAAGAAATACTTAATAAAACAGCCTACCATAATTTCCAGTATAAACCATTATTGAGTAACTTCTCTGAAAAGGTAAGTGAAGAATGGGAATGATCGAGAACGAGTTTTTTTTACCTATGAGAAATTCATAGTTTTCTTTCATGAATTTTTAAAGTAGTCGACTTTTTTTTCCGTATCAATGAGAAGTCATAATTTGTCTATGTTTTTAAAGCTCCATCCCCACTGTTTGCACAAGCATTTTTCACTGTCCTTACCCTCTTTGTCATTTCTGAATTCATATTCATATCCCCCCTCCCCGCTCATTGTTGCAACCGGAAATTATACTCGAATTCTAGACAAATTTTAATTACATATTCCGCTCTCTTTAAAATAGCTCCGAATACAGGAAGAAAATACACCTTGGGAAGGTATTCGAACTCTTATTTCGACAATGGTTGGCCGCCAGGCATTGGTGCGCAAGTCATCGGGACAAGGCTATGGTGCATTGCTAGAAAAACGGAATACTGTACTGAACCAGGTGCCCAATTCAAAACATGATTTTTGTGTATACACTTACTACTTCTACACGTTTTGAATGTAGTACTAATGTTTGCCATAACTTTCAGCATTTAAAATGATTTTGATTTGGCCGATATCACAGAATTAACTACTACTAATTCTATTTATTCATTTTTTTGTTGTTGCACCTAATACGGGCTTTATTTTTCTTATTAACACTTAGAATGATGATTTCAACATAGTTAAGGTCTTCCGAAATGTTTTTGAGAAGAATCAAGATACATGTACACATCACTTGAAATATGAAAACACATTTATTGAGTTACACGCCGAGTTGGGTTTGAGCATCAGCATCAGCATCAGCATCATACTTGACTGCTTCGTTTTATAGTGGTTTTATTAAATTTCCCTTCTCACATTAGCACTGATTGAACCGATTGATACCACCTACGACGATTCTGTTTTTTTTTTAATTATTATTTTCATTTTCTATCCTCTTCTGCTGAAGCATGACGCCTGCTTGTGAAGACTATCACCTAATGTTTCATCTTCAAACTTTTCTGCAATTTCGCATGGGAATGTTGACTTACAGTTTTTATTTTTCAATTTGCACAAGTTTGAAGATTTATCATTTTCATGAAAATTATTGTTTCAGCCTATCGCTCCATCAAAGTTCTATGTAATTGTATTGGCACTTTTTATTGTCGACGTGTTCATCGTTTGCATTTGGATTTTAGTGGATCCGTTGCGTTTGAAAGAGCTGAAATTTCCACTTCATGTGAGTTATAATCTAATTAACAATTCATAATTGAACAAATATGTATGCAGACCTCTGACAACAGTGAAGAAGATGAAATGATCATGCCAGTGCTTCATCAATGTCAAAGTAATCAACAAGAAGTTTGGATTGGAGTCATTTTGGGATATAAATGTTTACTACTCGTTTTCGGATTATTCTTATCTTATGAAACTCGAAATTTGAAACTTCGTTTTGTGAACGATTCGAGATTTATTGGACTCGCCATTTATAATGTTGCAGTTGTCACACTGATTACAGCGCCAGTTGTAACTCTCTTGATTCATGGAAAAGCTAACGCTAATTTTGCATTCGTTTCATTGACAGGTTTGCGAATTGATTGATAGTTTGCAAACAGCGTTTTATTTTTTAGTTCTAATCTGCACCTATATATCGATGGGGCTAGTATTTGGGCCAAAGGTTCGTCACATTCTGAAGATCCCACCAAGTGCAGACGAAGTCCAACAGAACGGAGGTTCAGTATCAACAGCTTTATCAAAAACTGATGAGAAAAGATTTGAAATGTTGAAATTAGAAAACGAAACACTTCAAAAACAGATAGAGGAGGTAGATATACAACAACTTTATATGAAATTTTATTATATTTTAATTTTAGAGAGAACGTCGAATCCATGAATGCAGAGAAAGATTAGACGCGTTATCAAATCAAGATGAATCTGAAAATATGAACGAACCACTTCTTACCACAACCAACAAAAGCTTTTCCATCGAAAATGCATCTTTCTCAACTCCTACCACATTGACAACAATCCAGTTGATTGATCTTCAAGTTGTTAATGCAAGCACCTCGGGTATAATTAGACCTTTAAATTTCGATTAAATTATGTTTTTTTCCAGGTAAAATATCTGAAAACGAAGATGACCGTTTCTCAACTTCATCCGACGAAATATTATTATAATCTTTTTTAACTTTTTTAATTATAAAAACTTATGCAATTTTTGTGTATTTTATGTGATTTATTTGGAAATTGGTGTCATTTGAGTTTAGAAAGAGTATTTTTTAAAAGCAAAAATGTTGCCTCGTTTCCTTGTTCAAGGATCTCATTTCTAGTTTATTGTCCTAGATACCATTTTAATTATTGAACATTCAAATTTGTTTAATAAAAGGGTTTTAATTTAAAAGATATAATGTGAATCCGGCGATTGTGAAAATAATTTGTATTTGACGCAAAATCGTCCGTCACGGGCTGAAAAATCGTTTTTATTTTGAGATATCAGTGCACCGGGATTTCAGCGATTTCAGCGATTTCTCCGCAGTGTTACCCGAACCTACTCGATGAAAAATCAGAGAAAACCATAACCATAATTCCAAAATCGTTAAAAATCAACTCATATTCTTTATGAATTGCTCCTAATTTGCCATAGATTTTTATCAAGATCAAAATCGAGTCCTTCAGAAAATTCCGGGTAAAACTGCTGAAATCCCAATACATCGATGAGAAGTACGAGTTACCAGTTATTTCCCCATAAGACAAGACAATTACCCAAAAATTTATATTGAAACGGTGAATCTATTTCTGCGTTTTCAACAAAAATCAAGTGAAACAAATACAAATTGTAGAAAAAAAACGATGAAACTGTAAAAAAGAACACAATGTTAGGCAGTGGTGGGAGTATGTTTGCACAAACAATTGATTGTTCCGAAATATTTGATCATTGGTTTACAAATTGGCTAAAAATCGTTTTTTCTGAAATATCAAATTAACTCACCGTTCAATCAAGGATAAACTCGGACTTCGGATCGGGTGGCAGTGAAGGTAGCCGTTGACAATGTGGCTGCAACCAGCTAACCACACTGCCTCTCGATCAAAGTCACAAAATTAGGAATATTAGAAATATTCATTTATAATAGATAGAATATTTTCATGAGAAACTGAATCCAATATGACACAACATAATTGTGACGTGTCTCTGAAATGCAGGCGCTTTTAATACTATTTTTGCACAAAACAGCAAAAATCTACTTCTGAGAATGTCAAAGTGGCGAGGAGAAAAAAATATGACGCTGCTCTGAAAAAAAAACGAAACAACTTCGAATGATATAACCGCAGTCCTAAGAGAACCCGTGCCCCCCGGTCTGAAAATAAAATGTTTACTTGTTTGCCTCGAGCGCATTGCCTTGAATGCTGCTGAACGCGTCGCGGCCACACTCATGTGGTTTTTATTTTGCTTTTTTTTCTGCTGTTCACCGTGTTCCATCCAATGATCAACACAACTCGTGACGATTTATAATCGTTGGTGGCGGATTTGGTTTTGGTCCATTCATTCATTGTAGTTTTTTCCTCTTTTTTCTGCATCGAATATGGAAATGAAAATGTCTGAGATTGGGAAAAAAACATTGGAGTACATCACATTAATAAACAAAAATCTAGAAGTGTTGAATATCAAATTTGTGTTAGGATATTAATTAGTCTTCAGTTACAACGAAGCATAGTCTTCAAATTACAAACATTAAGAATAAAGGGTTCAACCTCATTGATGTCGATTTTTTTTGTAAAAATGAACAAAACAAAAAATGAAATAAAAGCCAACAACAAGCCAACGAAGCAGACTACAACAACAAAAAAATATTGACGACATACAAAACGCGTTTTTCGTTTTTTGTTTCCCATCTACTGTCTCTTTCGATTTCATTATGAGCACACGTCTATGAAACGATTTTTTCGAGTTAATACCCCCTCGAAAAAAAAAATAGGTTGATTGTAAACAATTGATGAAACTAACCGAACAAAAATCCTGCCCCGTGGGCGCGGTATGACGCCCAAATAGGCGCCCAAGGCTCAAAACGCTCACCGCTCTTCTCAACACTAGAAACCGGGAGTGAAAAAAAACGGCTAGCGCCACAGAAACGTTCTGTTTTCTCTTCGTCTCGTTTGCTGTGTTCTTTTTTTGTCTTCTTCTGTGTTTCCATTCCTTCATAGAAGATTGTGTGTTCCCCCTTGCGGCAATCTCGTGCATCGACAGTGTGCGCCGTGAGCGATGTTGCCCCACGTCAGCGACGCCTTACTCACGTGTTTTTCTAAACTCACAAAACTCACGCGCCTCGAGGCTTTTTTGCAATCCACGAAACAACAAAAAAAATAAGAAGTATGGAATATGGAATAAAAATATGTAGTTGAAGGAATTTTCAAGAAAAGTAATCCATTTTTACCGATATACATGTACAATCGTGAAAACCTATGATAAGTGAAATCCTATGACTTCCAGAAATCAAGACGAAAAAACAGAAATAGAACAAGTTTTAATAAAAATGTGTCAATTCTTGTGACGTTCGCACTAAATCATGTGATTTTTGTGTCCTTCTGACCAACCTTCGTCAAGTAGTTTGAAATTTGGAAAAAAAAAGAGATGATCCAATTTTCTAGAAATTAGTCGCCGAATAGAGAACCAATTTTTGTGAATATGTGTCCTTTGCTGATGAACATTGATCAATGAAAAAAGTATTTTGTTGTCTTGTCTTAACTTAACTTACGAATATCAATGAATAAAAGATTCGTAGCGGGTGTGTTTGGGTGTGGTCAGCTAAATATGTAACGTTTCTTTATGTTTCCTTAAAAAAACGATGATTAAAATGTTTACAGTGTTCAAGGTCTGAAGTTGTAAACTTTGTTTGTATACATACATATCTTCTTATTTTTTTGTAACACGGTCAAGGTATCGCTATTTTTTTGCAGAGGAACTTCATTAAATTGGGAATGAGAAAACATAAAAATTGTGGAAATTGAATTTTCGGTTCTCGATGAATTTGTACAAAGTTCTTCATTCGTTTTTGTTTATGGAAAAAAGAACAAATATATTGAAAAATATTTACAAGATAAAAACACATTTCATTACGAAATAGTCATAATGCTCTTAACAATCACGAGTTTTGGAAACGTTAAACTTTGTTTCAGCTGCTCCTCAAAATTTCGAAACATTTTCTTTAGATGAAATCATAAACTCTGATTTTTTGAAAGTAGACATACAAAACAAATCCGATGTTTAAAATAACGAACCTTAGAGGTGCTGTGACTATTGCTTAGGAACCGTTTGGAAAAAATAAAAATATTAGCTGCAGCTAGAAAAATCTGGCGCTCGACTCGAAACAACAAAACTGGCTTAAAACAAGCTTGATCTCTTTGCAAAATCAAAACTAACAAGACTCCCGAACAGGTGGCCTAGAAACACAAGTTGTGGAGAACTCGTCCCTCTGGGTTTTCTAGTCTTTGGCCATATATCTCAACACAGACATCAAACTGAATCACAAAAATTTATAAAAGTAAAAACTCTGATTCTTCAACACCCTATTGTCATGCTAAAAGTCGTTTTTTTTCGTTCTGATGTGGCTTTAGTGGAGAGGCGAAATAATGTTCAAGAGTAAGATTTTTGAGAATTTGTTGTTTAATTCTATTGAACGCCGGCTGTAATGAGACGGTCGAGTTTGAGGTCCAGTTTTTTGGAGAGACACAATCGTATTTTTACCGAAAAAAATTGAAAATATCTCGACTTTTTGTGCAATATTTCCACAATTTACTTAAAAATGTGAAGAATACCAAAAAACCAAAAAGCACAAAAGAAAACCGGGGGAGGACGCCTTTATATTGTGTTGGCTTTTTAGGTACAATATCGAATATAACGAAATTTATAGCACTATGAATTTGATAAAATATTAAAAACGAGAGGCGTGTTATTTAATGCGTATTTCCTAGACTTTTTTGATAATTGTCAGAATCCCTTAGTTTGCAACCATGCCTGTGTCACTTGTACTGACTAAAATATCGGAGAAAATAGGTCATTAATGAAAAATGTAGTTCTCAAAATATGTAATTTATTTATATATAACATGAAAATTATGTATGAAGTATACACAATAAACCTATAGGGATCGAATTATGACGATATTAACGATAATGCGACAAAAACATTGAATATGTTATCAAAACAATTTCCAGGATTACTAGTCGACAGAAGTTACCATATATTTGTGATATTTGGTTTCTAAAAACAAGCTTCTATTTTTGGATTTATTTGTGAATGAAAAAAAAGGGGCATTGGAGCAAATGCTAATTAATTTTTGAAGATATTGACATATTTGACAAAACAAACTTCACAATGTGACTAACTAACTTCACAAGGGGGTCAGAAATATGATACTATGGTTTGTTGAACGACCCACTATGTAGCAGTAATTATGCAGCTTCTTATTATCATAAGCATTTTAAGAGAATAACTATAATTCTAACGATAAATAAAACTCACAGTTTAGATGTTTCTCACTAAAAAAGGAATACTGTCGTGCTAGCCCGTTACATTTGTTGATGAACAGAAAACAATCTATGCAAATGTATCGAATGTTAAATACATATTTATTTCATGGGAAAGAATCGGCGAGCAGTTCATTAATTATTTAACAGTTTTTTTGCTATGCAGAGAAAATGAGAAAAAAACTAATATATGAAAATCGTTATTATCTGGCAAAATTGGGAATTTAGAAAATGATTTTTTTCTAGACTTCAAGAACAGCTACAAAAATTATAAGAAATTGAAATTTTAATGTCTCGATCATGACAATTACATTCTTTGTCGTTAAAAAATTATTGAGCGTAGTGATTTTATTCAACAGATATTCATAAAAACATTTGAAACAAAAAATTCAATTCAATAAATCAACATTTATACATGAAGTAACAAGAAACTAGAAAAAGAAAGTCTTTTTAATAAAATTATCGGTATCAGTCCATTTAGCAACTTCAATACCAGTTTCAGCCGTCGATTTTGGCAGCGGTGGTGCTCTTAATCCAACAATTCCATCAATAAATGTTGATTTTGAGTCAACTGATGTAGAATTTGTGAGAACAGCTGGTTCTTCAGTTCCAGATTCTGATCCTTTTTCACCAAAAGGTGGCAAATTTGTTGATGGGATATCTGTTACTGCATGTTTGTTGAGATCATAATCTTCATCAATTTTTGAGGTAGTTTTTGTAACTTCTTGTGTGGCAATTAGTATCGTTGGAGTTGACTCTGTGTTTGGTTCACTGGTTGGTTGTTCAGTGATGTTTTCAGTCGTTTCGACAGTCGTTGTTTCCAATTCGGTTGTGTTGATTTCAGTTGTTGTTTCGGTCATTGTAGACGGTTGTGTGGTAGTTACTTCAATAGTTTCTTCAGTAGTTCCTTCGGAAGTTGTTGATGGTTGTGTGGTGATTATTTCAGTCACTTCTTCAGTAGTTGTAGAAGGCTGTGTGGTGATTACTTCAGTTACTTCCTCTGTCGTTGTAGACGGTTGTGTGGTGCTCGGTTCTGTTGCTTCTTCCGTTGTTGTTGTTGTTGGTTGTGTCGTGCTTACTTCAGTAACTTCTTCTATCGTCGTGAATGATGGTGTAGTTGTCGTTTCATTCTCATTTTCATCATTAATTTCACTTTCCAACGTCGAAGAACCATGTTCAGTTACTTCAACTGTCGTCGGAATATTGGTAGTTGCCTCCGATGTTGTTTCAATAATTTCAGTGGTAGTTTCAGTCTCTTCCTCTTGCTCATCACTCCCAATGGTTGTGGTTACTTCAACATCCGGTATTAACGCAGATTCAGTATTCTCGTCAGTTGTCGATTGCACATTTGTTTCTGTCGCTATTTTCGCTAACATATCTTCTTCTTCCGATGTTTTATCAACAGGCCTCTCAGGAATAAATGTCGGAGTTGTTTCATCCTTATCAAAGAATCCATCTGAACTTGGTAGCGAAGTACTGCTAGCCTCGGCTGGGAAAAATCCGCCGGTTCCTTCAATAACTCTTTCCAAAAATGTTGGATGCTTATCAATTCTTGGCATTGGCGTCGTTGTAGAAAGTTCCGTTACGAATACCGTTGATCTTTCCAGAACGATTGGAACAACTGGTTTTGGCTCCATCGTCGCCAAGTACCTTGGGCGTGCGTAGCTATTTTGCTGAACATAACTGTTCTGCTGTTGTTGGAATTGCTGAGATGGTGGACCAGTAACATAACTATCTTGATATTGACTGTAGGATGGCACACCGTATCCAGAATATTGATATTGTTGAGAATATACATAAGCTGGTTGTTGGTATTGGTCTTGTTGTTGTTGTTGTTGTTGTTGTTGTTGTTGTGGTTGATAAGGCTGAAATCATGCAATTATTTATATAAATAAATACTTTTTTTAAAAATTTACCACCCCATAACCGTTTGTCCATTGATTAGCACGTCCATCATTATAATATTGGACACCTGTATAATACGGTGTTTGCCAGCCATATTGTCTCCGAATTCTGAAAATAAAATTTTAAATTACATCACCTTATTTTAAAACCAAATGAGAGAGTGTGAGATATTTTGATAAGTAACTGGTTTTATCAAATGAACAGTCATTCACAGTTATCTGTCAATTTATGAAATATATTGTCAAAAAATATTTTAAAGTTGATATTGGATGAATTATTTTAACTTGAAAATTATTGATTCTACAGAGAAAAATGAGTCTCACTTACCTTACCGGAACAGCAATTACTGAAGCCATGGAGAACAAAAGAAATGTGAATTGGGCAAACATCTTTCTCACTGAAATTTACATTTTTTTTTATTGTGGATGACCTTAAATTCGAATAAAAAAACGTATGCAACCTTTGCAAAAAATCGTTTATGGCATGTTTTGTTGACAAAAAAACGTAAGAAGTACGAGAATTGAAATAAATATAAAACCGGCGATTGTGTCAAGGTTGCAGATTAAATGTCGCCGAGACAACAATTCAATCGACTTACCATTTCGGATTTATATCATTTATCCTTCTGTTCGACTTCTATTACCAACAATCTAGATTGAGTCATCACGTCCATTTGTTGAATTGGCGAATTGACAAAAGAGGAAATGATTTATTGTTATGAAATTTGTACTGGAAGGAGAAAATTTAGACATGTTATCAGTGACCATTGCCCATCGAATATCGCCCACACAATCCATTTTCAAAAGGAAATTGAGAGTATCGCTTTGGTTGATGATGTTTGTCTCGTAGTGAGTAAATTTGGCAATTACGTTTCCGCCTTCAATATTTCCAGTATAAATTCAACGTAAATTTCGAAAAATGTATCAATTTTCTTCAAATCATTCAATATGGCTTTAATAGAAGTAATCGTCATTGCGTTTGTTTCAACAGCTATTGCTGTCCCTATCAGGTAAAAATCAACGTTTTAGGCAAAATTATATATTTTTTTCAGAGAGAAACGTGGATCTTATGGACCACCTCAAAGTAATTATGGACCTATGATGTACCGCCCACAGATGAACAGCTATGGAGGAGGTGGTTACGGCGGATACGGAAGAAATGGCGGATATGGTCGACCCGACTTTGGATTTCAGAATAGTGGAGATTTTTCGCAAAGTAGTGGATTCCAACAAGGTGGTGGATTCCAACAAAGCGGATCATTTCAACAAAGACCATCATTCCAACAAGGTGGCGGATTCCAACAAGAAGCAGGATTTCAAAGTATTCCTCAAGGTGGAGGATCCCAACAAGGATTCCAACAAGGTGCAGTTCAAAGTGATTTCCAAGGACAATCACCGACAGGCTTCCAAAGAGAATCACAAGGAGGCTTTCAACAAGGAGCTGGATCACAGCAGCCTAACGTACCTGCTGGAGAACCACAAGAGAATGATCCAAATTACTCAACTGTTGGACAACAAGCGCCTGTGGCTGCAGGAGGCCAAGGTCTCTTTGGCGGCGGACAACCAAGTACAGGATTTGATGAGTCCACATTTGCAGCTGATAAAGTGACTTCGAAAACAGTAACAGACTCGATTTCCGAAAGTTCCGCTCCTGGTGCTGCTGTAAGGAAATAAGAATATAAAAACATGTTCCATTATTTGTACATATTAAATTCGCTTATTTTTGTGAATTTTTGTGAATAAAAATTTTTTGTTTTTTTTTTTTTTGCAGAACCATCATAATAAATTAATCAACTTGTTATAATTGCTCTCTTTGAAAATGATCGACTCTTTTAAATCTAGTGAACGTAATTGAATCACATCAGAATTAAATTGGAAAATTATATTTTAAAAATATTGCTGATTACAAGGATTAATTGATGTCCCTCCTCCTGTAATCGAATATTTAAACAATCCTGTGAAAAAAGAAACCAGAAGCGATAAGTTCTTTGTCTTGAACCACTTTCATTGTTTGCAGTTTTTTCATAAAATTTTCATGAAAAGTGCCAAGAAAATTTTATAAGATTTCAAGTGCTTTGCAAAAGTAAGCTAGGGTAGGGATTATAGTTTATATTTTTGAATCTTGTGTATTATTGACGTTTTATTTGTAACTTTTCCTTTTTCAAAAAAAACTAGACATAAACCATTCAAGTTGATTAGTGTGTGAAAGATTTATTTTTTGAGAATGAAAATGTTTAGTTTTTCAATAAAACGAGTTATATTGAGATGAAAGACCTCTCTTTTCTAACATGAGCAGGTGAATGTGCCCATATTTCACAATTAGTCTCACATATTGTGCTCATGAGATATCTTGTCTGGTGTCCACTCTAATACCCCCATTGCCTAGACAATGGTGTCTAAATATGATAAGCCATAGTCGGATATTTGGGGAAAATATGCATGTCCTCTCACCAAGGTAACCCTCCAGCAACAAGAGCGTCGAATACAAATAAGCAGGGACAGGTGCATTGCACGCAATATCATACAAGGGGATTACGTTTAACAACCCAGGATGATAATGATTTTTATATGTAATCCTTTTTATTTTTTGTTTATTGCTAGGTATAGCATGATAAGCTTTTCAATTATTTCTTTTTTTCTGAAAACGTTAAAAAAGATTGCCTTCATTTGAAGACTTACCGTAGAAGAAAGTAATTATTTCAATTTTAAAAGTCATGTACTTTAAGTTTCTTAATATTTTATGTTAATTAGAAGTACATAGTAAGACTATTTCTAATTTTTTGTTTTTTGTGTGTTACAATGAAATTTTACAAGAGAAATTTCAACAATAATTTTAAAAAATGTCCTGAAAATATTTAAAGAAAATAATTGTCAAATTAAATGGTTTCCATTGTTAAAATGTTAACTCTACTTTTCAAAGATCTGTTTTCAAAATCATCTACAACATTTGTATTAAAATAAAAAATAATTTTAAAAACTCATGTCATATATCATGGGTGAAAATCATTTGTTTCGAAAAATAATATATATTTCAAATATCTCAAAAAAAAAAGAACACAAAATTCGGAAGTTGCTCCTCTTGAAGAGAATAGAGATGTTTTTAATCATTCACACATAAACGAGCAGAAGTCGGAAAGTCCAGTCTAATTAGAAGTATGTGCACTAGTGCGGACAGGATCTTAATTTCTATCCTTCCTCTTCTTCTCAATTTTTCGCGGTTTTTATCCTATTTTCTAAAGTGAGAAGACTGACAAAAAAAAGCTATTTCTTTTGCCAAAAAATATTATTGATTACTTTTTTTTTGGTAGGTGGGGACTTATTTTAAGATAATTGTTATAGAACGATAAGTTTAACACCGCATTGTTGTTAATCTTGTTTAATAACTTTTCAAATAAAAAATCTTGAACAAACTTCAAGGCATTATAAATAATATCATTTTCTTACTTGGGTAACATTTCAATAACATTTCCGAGGGAATAAATGAGTTTGGTTACAGTTGCCGTAAAAATTACGGGTTCATAATTTCATCAACTATGGGCGCAATTCAAATTCTGGCACGTTTTCCTTTCTCAGTAATGTTAGTGACTCCTATAATTTAAAACTCGTGGCTGTCGGTTTAAACACGCAGACTATGAGTCAATTGAAAACGGCTAAAGAATTATTTGGTTCGAACATATAATTTTTTTCGGTATCACACTTGTTTTCTTTTTTTGTTTCCGCTCTTGTCTGATTTTTTTAAACACATTTATTAATGGTCGCCGCTTTTCATAAAATTCTTGAATATTCGTCATCTGAATTTTGGTTCCTATTAACTTAAGAAGAAGTCATGACTAGACGTTGGCCAGAATGACAAATTGAGACATTTTCAGTTATGAAGCACAAAACTAATTAGATTCGTAAAATTCTATAAATTATGACGCAGAAGATGGCTTTTTGGTTTATTTACCTTGTTTTATAAGATGTAGGTTTCTTTCAAAGAATACATACCGTTCATTATTTTTTAGCATGTTGGGTATATGCGTTACATATTCATAAAATAAACTCTGAATCGAACATTTTCTGATTAACTTCATTCGCAAGAGTTTCCCGTTATGGAAACTTTTGAAAGGTTTTCGTTTTCATTTACATAAATTGGCTAAGTTTCAGCATTTGAATAAATATGCAATTTCTTTCGAGCTCTCATAAATCTGCTCCAGCCTTTTATTTGAAATACTCTCGAAATTCATAATTAATAACTGCACGATCATAACTTTACAAAAGTTCATGCTTTCAAATAAATGTAGAGTTTATCATTTGAAGATGGGTCGTATAGAATTCAAGGAACTAAAATTCTTAATGATACTGATGTGTTTGACTAGCACTTCCGTGATGACCAATAATTAGGAACGGGAGTATAGATAGTAGGCCCCTATTAGTATAGAAATTTTTAAATTCGAACGACAGTATCTCACCGCATATTTTTAGTTTTCACAAGTTTTCTCAATCTATAATTCTGAGGAAAAAAAGTTTCGATAAGTGAGATTTTTTGTGAAAATTGATACATGAATTGTTTGAGTTTTGGATTTAATGAAAACAAAATATCCGTTTGACAGAATAAAAATATTTGCTTTTTTTTCACTAATAAAGCTATATTTCGTCAATATTGGAATATTCAAAGGGTAAATCTAACCTACTGAATGTTTGACAGGATTCCAATAGCGTAGGATTCGCCTTATTACGAGTTTCTGGCCAGAAATCTTCCAACGTTTCCAAATTAATATTTTGCACAAGATTTAGTTTTATGACGTTTGAGGGTACTCACATAGTTTATATTGAAGTGCCACTGTTATCTTACGGGAAGCTTCTGAACATCATCACAGTTGAATATTCATTTTTTTCGACGTTCCGGCTTTCAAGCCATTGTCAAGGACATAGAACTATACCTTTTAAAAAATATAATATCTTATTATATATTTGAAAACGCCGGGAAAGTGTCTGTTAACACAAATCTGTGCGCAGTTTTTTGTGTTTCCGAAGCCTCCGTCATAGTAAAAGTTAGGGGATAGAAGAACGGTACGAATAAATTTTCAAAAGACGTGGAAAGGATTCAAACACGAAACCTTTCGCACAGCGAGTAGGTTACTTAGCCGTTAGGCCAAAGGGGACACATTGCAACACATTGTTTTTTGCTACCACTATTTTGGAGAACTCCATTGTTGGTGCGGGCACTGTGAGCGAGAACAAAACAGTACGAGAGAAAGAGTGAGGGGGGGGGGAGAGGGCAATGATCGTCCAGCGTGCATACATTATTTCGTTTTTTCTTAATTGTTATTTCTGCTTTGCAATACTGTTAATTAAATTATCGAAATGGCGGAAAGCATGAAGAAGGTACCAAAAATATGAAAAAGCGTTGGGCTTCTTCGGTTTTAATGGCGCGAGTTCAAATACTTTTACCTCCAAAAATTCTGTTAATTTGAGATGGTGGACTTAAGTGACTGTTCCAGCGGTGAATGGATTGAAATATGACATTTCGCAGCGCAGCGGCGTTGGAAAAACGATCAAAAGTATTGGAATGCGTGCCGAAGGCACGGAAGAAGCGAGCCGCAGGCGAGCTTCTTCTGTGCCTTCGGCTCGCATTCCAATACTTTTCGATCAAGAAATTTCGGTCCCGACTACTAAATTCAGAAGGTGAAATCGTCAAACAATTGAAAGAGAAGTAGCACGCCGAAGGCGTGTTGGGGGCGACGCCGGAGGCGAGCCGTAGAAAATGTTTTTATTAGAATTTGTTTAGGTTCAAGAGGACGTAACCCAACGAAATAGTAAACTAAAATATACTCGCGATTTCAAAAAACCGTTGCGCTTTCCGCGCTGTTATGTACCGCTAGATAATTATTGCTCATTTTCTGAAAAGTCGAAGAAAAAAGTAATAGTGCAGTGAAGTAGCACGCCGAAGGCATGTTGGGGGCGAAGCCGGAGGCGAGCCGTAGAAAAAGTTGTTGTTGAAATGAGTTTAGATTTAAAGAAAATAGGCGAAATCTAAAAATATATGATAAACTAATAACTAACTTCGGATTTCAAAGAGTAGCTAGGTTTTTCATCACCGTCTTTGGTATCCCATTTTGATATCAAGATTTGAGAGGAATGTAACAAAAGGGGCACGCCGGAGGTGTGTTGGAAAGCGAAGCCGAAGGCGAGGCGTAGCCCAGGAGTTTTGCCGCGTAGCGGCACGGAACTCCTGGTATTAATATAACGTAGAATAACGAGAATCAACAAAACAAATCAAAAACAGTACTGATATATACTACGTAGTGAATATGAAGAATATGTCATCCATAAATCACATATAGTTGACATATGACACGTAGGATGGATTTGGGATCATACGAGATCACACACTTTTCACATTGTTTGTTTAGTTATAGGAAGATAAAATTGGTAAGTGTTAACTATGTAATAAAAGTAGATCTTGTTATTAAACATTTGTTGTTTTAAAATTTTTCTAGAAATATGTAGGAGCTGTAAAACCTAGTGTCAAAAACAATGGCCTAGACAGCACCTTGGCCCAGCCTAACTTTTTTGTATTCATGAATAATGAATATTTTAATTTCATGAATAATTCAGTTCATTTGAACTTACATTCTCGAACTACCAACTAATTTTCTTGAAATAAACGCCGGCTGAGTAGTTTCCAATAAACGTTTCTAGGACATTGTTATGATCGCCGTTCTCTTTTTCCAACTGATTTTTGAATAATTTTAGGAACAGATTGGAATGGGTACGATGTCTATCTTTACAAAATTTCTGAAATCTACATTTTTATTTAAAATAGTTAGACTTTTCTTTTTTTTTAATATTTCCATGGAATATTATCCTCTTCTATTTTTTCAGATGTTAACCGTACTCTTGATTTTTTAAAGGTAACTATTTAAAGGTGCAATTTTTTATTAAGAATAAAATATGTGCCGATCGTGCCAATAAATTCCACCTGTTTTTCATAGAATAACCGTTATTTTTAAAGTAAATTAATACTTTGCTTATTTTTTTCCTCAATTAATATGAGCAGATGTTTCTTTTTTTAAAAATCACGAGAGACTGCTGAAAAACTGTTATATAAACACTTATTTGATATTCATTGGCAATGCTTCAATAATAAAACAAACTTTATTTCAGACGGTCACACATTTTATATAATCTATACGACTAATAATTCTTGAAACAATTTTTCGCCCAGTCCCCTACAAATTCTCCTTTTTTTCCCACAAAAAACATAATGTTTGTTGTCGTTAAAAGAGATTAAAACTACAATAATTTATATTTCTCTCTTTTAGTACAATACATCGCCTTTATTCTCGAAAAAAACATATCCACCCAACAACGTTCAATTATTTTTGTTCTTCAACATGGAGAAGGTTGTCCAATTATCCGTATTTGGCACGATGCTCCATCTTAAAGTCGTCCGATTTGATTGCCTTGTTTTTTTACTTGCCCCCTTTTTTTATGTTTACCTTATTTTGCAAATTTTAGTTTTTCAGACAATGGTCCAAGGTTGCGGTAATCGATGTGTGAAGTATTTCTTCTGGCTCATCAACTTTCTGTTTTTTGTAAGTTTGATGAATTCGTTAGGATGCGTTTTAATTGAAACATTTCAGGTTCTCGGGGCTATAATTCTCGGCCTCTCGATATGGATTCTTGTTGACAAAAACTCGCTCTCATCGATTGCAAACTCTGTTCAGCTTGACATCAGTTACCTACATCTTGACAACGTAAGCATCGAAATTTATCAAGAAATATTTTAGGTATTTTGTTTCAGTTCTACATCTTGCTTTATGTCGCAATCGCTATCGGTGGTGCTCTTCTCATTCTTGGCTTTTTTGGATGTTGCGGAAGTTGCTGTGAAAGTGTCTGCGCCGTTGCAATAGTAAGATTCTACTAACAAGGCATCTAGGGAAATTTACTTGAATTTCAGTACTTTATTCTTGTTCTCATCCTGTTCGTTGTTGAAATCGTAGCGATTGTCCTATACATTGCCAACAAAACCAATGTAAGTTAAAAAGGAACAAACTAATGAATAACGAATGAACCTAATTTTTCCAGCTTCAAAACGGATTTGTAACCATTTGGCGAGACGAACTTGTTTCGAAGTATTCCACCCAACAGCAGATTCATTCAATTGTGGATCAAGTTCAAACCACGGTACCTTTAAACCCTTTTACCCGTTTTGAAAAGATATACAAAATTTCAGCTTCATTGCTGTGGAGCAAGCGGCTGCGGAGACTACGTTCCATATGGTGCCTACCCTGCAACTTGTACATGTGCCACACTTGCTCAACAAGGATGTGCTTCAGTTATCTGGACAATGATGGAAAACAATCTAATCTATGTCGCATTTGTCGGAATTGTTGTTCTTTTTGTCGAGCTTCTTGCAATGATCTTCTCTTGCGTCATCATTTCAGCAGTTCGAGAGAAACGAAACCAAGATGTTTAAGAAGTTTTGAACAAAAATATTTAAAAAAAGTAATTGATCTCCTAAAGTTATTGATCTCTTTCAACATATTTTATTTTTCTTTAAGAGTTTACTAATAATGGAGTGTATTTAAATGGGCATAGTGGAAAGAAAAGGCCATAATGACGTGATAACAGAAATTCTGAAAATGAGTGCCTAGAATCGCGCACTTCCTTAAAAGTTTGTCGCGTACATAAAACCTGAGGTGCTTAAATTTGCATGGCTTGTTTTTGTTCATGTGACCGAAAAGATACAATTAAGTATAAAATCCCCAAACAGTAAACAAACACTTTAAGGAATTTAGGGATTCCGATATTTTCAGAATCTCATGACGTCATAACTACTTTCCGTTTCCACTTTGCCTTTCTGAAATACCTTTTACACTTTGAACCACTATCCCTAGTTAATAAATTCATCTTTCTGTAATTTATTCATTTTGACATGTACTATTTTCTGAATCCGCTCGAAACCCGTTTTTTCTAACTACATATTATTTTGTCCAATGATGTGTCACAATTATCTACAATATTTATTCGAATAAAGTTCCCAGTAACACAATAAAAATCAGTTACTAATCACAAAAAAAGTTTGATAAAGATGATCTTTTAAATATCGTTTATTTAATACAGTCACTGAATTTTGCAATCACTTTCATCAACAATTTCATCACTGTTTCCTTTCTCGCCATGTCGTCGCATTTTTAAGGAGAGATGTTTTGTACGTCTGAAATTTTTTAAACAATCATAATTGTGAATTTCAATTTGTTTCGAGACTCACTTTATAAGACTTGCACTTCGAGAAAGTTTTGTGCTCTCATCGGATAGTTTACGCTCAACTGGTTCCTTAGTTCTTCTCGGTGATTTCATCTAAAACATTTTTTTTAAATAGGAATTTAATGCGAAAATATCCTCCATACCCTGAGGGATAAATTCCGTTTCAAGTCACTAATATGCAATGGTACAGAAAGAACCGGATGTGAAGGTTGTTTATCAAGTTGTGGCGGATCACGTGCAGATAGTGTTGCCCCGTTTGTTTCCTGAAATCAGCCGGAAATCACGAGAATGCTTATTTTTATCCCATATTTTTTACTTCAATCGGTTTACAAACTTCTCGTTTTGTTGATGATTTTGCTCGAACAGTTTGTGCTCTTCGCAAAGATGGACTCCGATTGTCTTCATCCCCTTCGACAACATCGTCTAATCCACCGCCTCCGGCCTGAAACAACGATTTAGTTCCTCTTGTTGTTGTGTTTTTTCCGATATAGATGTATGTATAAAAAAAAATTTAAATCTCACTTTGCATCTTGGGAAACCACTTAATTCTAATAATGTACGAAACACTTCAGTAATTCGTATGTTATCTTTTGCGGAAACTTCGATATATCGCACATCCGAGCTAAGGCGATTAGTGAAAGCACGAGCTGTTTGTTCGTAAATCTGAAAAGGATTGGAATATTTTTTTTCAATCGTTCGGCTTCTTCTTGATATTTAAGAGTTGTCAAAAAGTACATCATTCATATAATAAGCAACCATTTTGTGAGAATTCTAGCAATAAAAGGAGAAATAATGACGTACTAGCTTTGAACTTTTTTTCATAGGAAAATCCAAAAATAAGTTATGTAAGCAAGGATAAAATCTGCATAGTTTTCCAAACATCATTTTATAATTCACTAAATTTCAAGTTACTTACAGTACAACTCAAAATTTTCTGATTTTCTATTTTTAAAAAAATGTAAAGGTATTGGATAACAATTTTTTGTGATACTCTAAAACATTTTTCTGTAAATCAAAATTTAAACGACAGTTCTAGTCAGTTGTGCAAGTCACTATACACTTTTCACTAGTTTTTGTGATTGCAAACGTGCCTAACTCTATGCGATATTTAGTGAACGTGAATTGTGAAAGTTCTAGTATTAATATAAAATGGAGCATTACTAGATTTTTAAAAAGGTCAAACAATAAAAATAGATCTTTCACAAATATATGAGCACTAAATGGATGCGTCAAAATGCTTCTATCGACGGTATACCTTTTTCGTCTCAACATCACACTTGTTACCAACAACAACGATGGGTAGTTCTTTTAGGCTTGGTCTTCGAGAGCATATTTCTTGCCATATATCAGACATCTGAAACTTTTTTCAAAAATTAAGTTAAAATGAATAGAAATACCTCCTTGAAACTTGTCACATCATCAACAGAGAAAACTAACAAAAACGCCGATGCTGATGCAATTGAAAGCCTTCTCATGTCAGGGAAATTGAAATTGGTGTCCAGAATATCAAGGGGAAGTGGGACACCCTGTAACAGTTGATATCAACATAATTTTTTTTGAATTCCAACTTACTTGAATTCGAAACTCTCTCGAATGAAGATCTTCGATTGTTTCCTTATACTTTGTGGAGAATTCATTGTACAAATATCGTCTGATTATGCTAGTCTTTCCAACTTTTGCAGAACCAAGTACAACTAGTCTATACCGTTCCTCACACATTTCGTCCTCGGTAGGCGACTGAAATTGAAATGATTTGCGTTTTTGCACAATTTCTTTTAGTTTTTACTTGATATCTTGACATGCAAAAAATAGGAGAAATTGGTGAGCGACAACGAAAATGTGTATTAGCTTGTAAGTATTAACTATGAGACGATGGCAAAAATTAACAAGACCGAACAAAGGATTAACATTTGTTAATGAACTACGGTGCTTCGAGATATTATTCATCCAGATGTTTGATTAATTTGCTAAATGTTATTTGTTAGAAAGAAGAAAAAAATGAAAATGTCAAACTAAATTGTTAAGATAATGTGTTATTTAAAGCCAACTAAATATCAATCCTTAGAAAGACGAGAAAAACGACACCAAATTTATTTTTAAAATCAATTATTTTCAAGATTTTGGTACAATAACTTTAACTTTTTAAAACATTTTCCCGACAAATAATAATAATAATAATACTATTTATTGTAAAGCGCCTAAAAGTCAAAGATTTATAATCATCATTATTGTCGACTAATAATTAAGAACACTTTATGTTTTCGTAGCGTTATTTATATTATCTTAAAGACAAAATAGCTACAATATAATGTGACTGCACTTTAATAAACAATTTAAATGAACCGTTTTATGAGAAAATAATGAAGATGTCTTCAGGGACCTCCAAAGTGAATCCTGCTCTTATTTTCCATACTATTTCATTTTTTAAGTAACTTAAATATGAAATCCTAAATTGTTATCCACCAGTTGGAAAACGTTAATTTCCGCTTTGAGTCGAGACAAATCAGAACTTTCAAGGTTCCTCAATTTATTCAGAAAATAATATTTTTTGAGATTTTAATATTAGGTTTCATGTTAATCATATTACGACCACACCTTTAGAGGTCTTGGTGGATAAAGATTTAAAAGTTTTATATTGGGCGCCTAATGAAGAGATATGCAACATGTGATTGGAATCCAATTTGGTGGGGGAGGGAGGGTAAATATCACCCTTGTTAAAGAGAGTGTGCCAGTTAATTTGACCTAATTTAATTTCAATTTCGAAAAATTTACTCTCACTACAATGTAATTATTGCGAAAATATATTGAAAACTGAGGGCCTCATAATAACAGGCCGAAGTTTGTAAGATAAAAAAACGATGGATCGTACGGCGGTCAAGAACGTCGGAATTAATACAATTATTTGAACGTGGCAACATTTTGGTAATGTTTCATCAATCTTCAGGGCTCAAAATATTTACAAATTTAATTCAGTCCTTCTTTAAGTGACGCGCCGTCCTTGATATAAAATTATAAAGTTTTATTACTCAACTTTCTTTAAATTGTAAAAAAAATTGGCTTGTTTGACTGATGTCGTTAGAAAAAATTCGCCATTGATTATTTCCCTTGTTCAAGTGCAATAAACCCAATGTGACCTCAGACGGGCTACCCTGAGCAAATTAACACATTTCATGTTCTGCAAGAAGATGGGCGGGAATCCCTTTAAAATTAAAACCAAAAATCGAAGAAACAAAAAAAAATTGTTCCAGGAGTACTCTTAAGATATGCAAAAGGGTTCGCATGATAGAAATTTATTGCAGTTTTCTTTGACTAGTCACTTGAAACAACAATATATTTTCAACCTACAGTTGTTGTTTGTCCATTGTTGGAAGAAGACGCCATGTTACACTTTGTAAATGAGTTATGACAAAGTGCGTATGCAACTAGAAAATAATAGAAAATATTCTTTTTTTATTTCCAATGAACAAGGAAAAAAAGAGGATTCTATGGCTGCAGAAGTAATAAAGTCAGAAGATGAATAACAATCTTACGTACACTCTTCTTTTTTTCAGGGGTGTGGGTGGAAGAAAAGTCCAGAGACTGAACTTGACGATCCTTCCTTTTTCAGATACGTGTCTCCTCTCTTAAAAACGTTAATATTAGTATGATGAAGATGATATTTATCTAATTTTATTTTTATATTGAATCGCTGTCAAATAAAAAGTCACGCTCTCAGAGAATGATATTTTATTGCTCCTTTTTTCCTTCTTTTTCCTTCCCCGTGTGCCTAGCTGGTGACGGATTAACATGGCTCTCCGTAATCTGCATATTACATTAAATCTATAATACGTACACTCCTCAAAAAACGTGATATTTTCGAGACATCGGTATTATTTACATTTTTTTTCTTTAGTTATCTATTGAAACAAATAGAATCCGTATGGGATCACTTTTTTTAAAAATAGACAGGGACAATATAAAGGCAAAAGCTCGTAAAGGAAAGTCTACAATAAATGATATATATTTTTTTCCCACAAGTCTTAAAATAAACAAAGGGGGGGGTCAACTTTCAAAACTTCAACATTATAATAGATATTATTCTCCGAATGAAAAGTAGCACAATTCCCCCAAGGGCACGGATAACAATTGGAAAATGAATGAAGAGGATACTAATAAACAATTCTATTATTTCATGGCTGAAAATAATAATTGAAAAATGGGGGGTCGAGGTTTCTTCAATCATTATTACGGATAAAAGCAGGCATGTGACTTATGAATTATAACCGAAGAAGAATGAGAAAAGTTTTTAATTCTGTTAGTGCAGGTATGGAATATCATTTTGCTGATGCATGTCGAAAACGTCCAAAAATTTTCTTTTAATGCTTCAACTGTTGGTTATTTTTGAACATCCAGAACTTAAAGGTAGTATCATACAGGGTGGCTTTTATTTACGGGTCCCAAAGTTTGGCGCCATGGTGGTAGCGCGCGGGCGCGTTTTTGATGTTTCTGTTTTTTTGATGTTTTTAATTATTGCTTCATTTTTCATCCTAGCAAGTTTCAGAATTATCGGTTTATTTTTAGTGAAATGGCACCGTCGAGTATTCATCGCACTCAATAGTCGACCTTCACAACAGCGGTTTTGGTACGAGAGAAATCGATCAGAAAAATGGCTGAAGAGCTCGGAATTTCTAGTTTCTCCATGACAAAGATTGTCAAAAAGGAGCTTAATCTCACCCCATATCGTGTAACAAAAACCGCTATTTTATCGGAGAGTAACAATGATAAACGCTTACGAAAAGCAAAAAAGCTCCTCGCTGGCACGCGACGAGGTGAACTTTTAGTGACAGTCTTTTCAGACGAGAAGTTTTTCACATTGGAGGCAGAGTTGAACCCCCAGAATCATCGAGTACTTGCAAAGAATGTCCAAGAAGCTTTTGACAACGGAAAACTATTTTTCGGGTGTCATACCAAGAGAGTGTAATGATTTTTGGTGCCATCTGCTAAAATGGCAAGTGTCCGTTGGTTTTCGTCGATAAAGGATTAAAAATTGACCGAAATTACTCTGTCAATGAAATTCTGTAGAATCATCTGATGCCTTGGGCCTATCCCACTTCGTTAATCAACACTGGGTCTTCCAACAGGATGGCTCTCCAGCACACGCTGCCAAATTCACTCAGCAGTGGTGCGAGTACCATTTTCCTGCGTTCATCAAGAAGGAAGATTGGCCGTAGTCGTCGCCGGATTTGAACCCGCTGGACCATTCCATCTGGGGATTTTTGCAGAAAAAGGTCTGTGGAAGACCCCACTCGAATGTTGAGGCTTTGAAGCAAAAATTGATCGAGGAATGGGACAAACTATCTCTCCAATACCATCGTGCCACACTTGATGCCATTCCTAGGCGTCTTCAGACGGCCATCGTCTCCAAAGGAGGCCGAATCGAATAATTATTGTTGATAACTATTTGTTTATATTCTAAGAAATTATTTGTTGAATCTGAGCTCATTTGATTTTCTATTTTCAGAGATATTACAGCTAAAAGTGGGACCCGTAAATAAAAGCCACCCTGTAGAAGTTTAACAGTTGCTTTCATTTTTTTTTACAAAAAGATATAAAAAATAAAATTAAAGAGAAAGAATTTAAAAGTTTTTTGGAATACAACCGATTAAAAAATTTTTTAAACTTTTTTTTAGAATTTTGGGAAACCAACAGATTTTTAAAATGTTCTTTATTTTTTTAAATAACCGAATCGCTTAATATTGTAAGATGATCTAATGTAGTCACTTTTTGGAAAAAAATACTGATTCGCATTCAATTATTTGTGATTTTTGATCTCTACGAATTTTTCTTTCTCTTTTCCGAAGAGTTTGGCCATTTCTGCATTAACTTCATCAGGAAACGGAGACCGTTGAATTATAAAGCAACAAACTTAAGCTCTTTGGCAATAATTACAAACAAAAAATGCGCTTCGTACCCCATAATTTGAAAATGAAAAAAAGAAATGTAAAACAAAAATTGTTAGTGAGTTTTATATTAGATTCGCCAAAGATTGAACATATTCTCACTAAAAAATTACAGTGAATTGACGAATAAAATAATAAAAAATGTAAGAAAGGCTGTTGCAAAAAACTTGATCCTTTTTGTAATTCCTCCAAATTTTTGAATATTTGCAGATTATTCTGCGAATAATCCTGAAAAATATTTAAAAAATATATAACTCCATTTCAATGACAATTCTGCAAAAAAGAATACAAAACAATAAATCTCTCATAAACGCCAGTAACAATAAAAATGAAAGAAAAAATACTGTTGTTGCTAGGTTATCTTATTTCTGATGGCTCAATGCACTCAAAAAAAAAATAGGAAAGTGAAAATTTTTGGTTATAATAAACATAAAATATTATCGGGATCTCTTCTCTTTTTCATCTTCGTATATTCACTCAGGAATTATGTAATGAGAGCATGGGAAAAAAATGAAAAAAAAATTTAAACTTCTCTTGATTTTTTGTTACTGGGAACGAGAGCTTCTAGAACGTTAGATTTATCTTAAATTAAAGAACAACAAAAATAATTTATATCAATCGGATAGGATAAAATAGGGCTGATTGCTTTCAAAAATAGAAAAGATATGCATGAAAAAATTTTTCAAAAGAGTTTTAGAATGGATTAGATATCAATGCACTTGTGCGAATAATAAAGCAAATCTCATTTTTCTTATTAGAAAGAAATAAAACTTCGTTTTTTTGAGAAACTAAGCTATCGAAAAAAGTACATATTTTGTTTTTGAATAATAAAATTGTTGCGATCATGAAAATTTATTAGCTTTCTTGCCGCCTGTTTTCAGAACTTTAGTGTTTTAACATTATTTGTAACTCATCAACTATTCATGCTGCACTCTAATTTTGTCTCAATTCGTTTTTTTTCCTGCCATGTCAAACGCTTTGCAAAAATGTTTGACATGTTTATTCAGAAAATAATAGAAATGGATATTTGGAACGACAGATTATCCGTCTAGGCTTTGACAAAATTCATCCTTTGATGATTAGAGAATCATTGAAGCGGAAGAAAGAGGGTGGCATGCTGGACCTTTGCAAAAATTCGAAAAAAAAGTGAATTTTGCACATCGAGGTGTATATCTGCACGGTTATTGATAAAAATTGTAAATTATAAAAAAATTAAAATCTGAACATTAATTAGGGCATGTGGAATATTATTTTAGTTCAAAAAACTAGAAAAGGAGACACCAAAATACTCACCTTGGTGTCACGTCAAAATTACAAAAAGTGTAGAGCAATGTTTCGGGTAAACAATGTTTCGGGTAAAGACCCCCTGTATTTCAATTCTTGAAGAATATGAAAATTGGTTTTCGAATTGAAATATCACAATCAAATTCCTACAAAAAATGGCCACGGAAACTAAATTTCATGTGAAAATTAAACTAGAAAATATGAAATTTCAAGAGTTTATAAAAAAGTTTTTGAAAATAAACCCTAACGACGTAGTTTATTCTGACATTTTCGAAACAAATCCAGTAATCTTACCAGACAATCAAATGTGTTTCCAGTTACTTTAAAAGAAAAAATAAAGTTTGTTTTTTCTCAATGAAAACCACTGAATTTAAAACGATTTATGATAAGAAACAAATAGAAAATAATGGAGTAACCATGCATGAAAGAAAACAAGAATGATTAGCCAAAATATGGCTGGAATCATTCTCAAGAGCTTTTTTGAGCTCAACAGATGCAAAAATTGTCAGACGGCCAAAATTAATTTATAGTCTACCACTTTTTGGTTCTTTTGGTTTGATTAAAAACGTGTCAGATAGGATTCCTTTTAAATTTTATGGGGATCTGTAGTTCGAAACAGAATTCGAAAAAGTTAACATATAATCCAACCTTCCAGAATATTGCATAAAAACGTCCTACCATGTGTCTGAAAGGACATCCAATTCAAAAGAAAAGGTCAGTCATAAAAAAAAGAAAAAAACCAGCAAAACTCTACACTTTTTAACTGCTGATGAACTCAAAAAGGCATCCACCATAATCATTTTTTATTCAACAAACAAAAGAAATGACGGAGCAGAGCTGCATTCGCAATTTTACTTTTGAAAAAAAAAAGAAATATTTGCGACATTTCAGTTAGCAATAAAATTCTAATTTACCAACGTTTCGTTTTTTATTTATTTATTTTCAAAACGTGACGAGGGGAATATGCGAAGAAACTAACATTGAAATCAAGCGTCGAACGTTAATAAAATGAGAATGAATAAAAAAATATGATTATACGCACAAATATAATTTTTGTTGTGCTTTTCAACAAGAAAATACATTCACAACTACATCGAAATTTTGTTATATTCAATTCATTTTAGTATTCTCTAATTTCTTAGGCAAAAAAACAATTATTTTTCAATTTTGTTTCAAGGGTGGTAAATATTCAAATAGAGAAAATAGAATATACAGTAGCGGTCAAAAAGAAACACCCCTTTGGTTTTTCTGTCATAACTCCGTGCATAGACGGAATTTTTTGATGCAATTTGGATATTATATGCAGTACGTGACTGGAATCTAAATTCTCAAGTTTCATAAAAATTGTTCATACGAGAGCATATTTTTGTTCTTTTTTGTGATTTTTGCGATTTTTGGTTTTTCAGACAGCGAATGTTAGGAATGTTTTTATTGAAGTTATGATACAGCTTTCATGTAAAACTACCTTTTTTAGTTTTATTAAAGGTCTGACTGTATTTTTAGCTCAAAATAACTGCAAAAACAGTATTCAGAAAAACTTTATCGATGAAAGTTTGGAAGCGATTCGGTGCTAGCAGTTGAACACAGTAAAACTGACTAGATCTTTGAATCCAGTCGACCTTTTTTACTTTAAATATTGTTTTTCAACACTCAATATAACAAGAAAACCGAAAAATAATGTTAATATTGCATATAACATGCATAATCACAAACAGAGGTCAGCATAGTCCACTAGTAGTACAATTTTGAAGTGAATCCGACGCATTCAACGCTGAATATCATAACGGCAAGAGCTTGAATTAATATAAACTAACCTGTATTTGAAAGAAAAATATTTTTAGGTTATAATATACTTAATTTCAGAAGCGGACCTTAAAGATAACCCGTTGTATGAACGGGAATTCATGGATTTGTGTGAAGTAAATCTGGGCGTCATATTTCCGCGCTCGAAATCAAGCGTAAAAGGGTCAGACCCATGATGATAGCCAACTTAATTATGTAAAATGGGGAACTTATCACAAATTGACAAAAATATAGTGTATAGATTGCGTTAACTGGTCGCTTCACATTTATCGAGTATCACGCCAGGTTTACTTCACACAAATCCATGAATTCCCGTTCATAAAACGGGTTATCTTTAAGGTCCACTTCTAAAATTACGTATATTATAACCTAAAAATATTTTTCTTTCAAATACAGGTTAGTTTATATTAATTCAAGCTCTTGCCGTTATTATATTCAGCGTTGAATGCGTCGGATTCACTTCAAAATTGTACTACTAGTGGACTATGCTGACCTCTGTTTGTGATTATGCATGTTATATGCAATATTAACATTATTTTTCGGTTTTCTTGTTATATTGAGTGTTTAAAAACAATATTTAAAGTAAAAAAGGTCGACTGGATACAAAGATCTAGTCGGTTTTACTGTGTTCAACTGCTAGCACCGAATCGCTTCCAAACTTTCATCGATAAAGTTTTTCTGAATACTGTTTTTGCAGTTATTTTGAACTAAAAATACAGTCAGACCTTTAATAAAACTAAAAAAAATAGTTTTACATGAAAACTGTATCATAACTTCAATAAAAACATTCCTAACAATCGCTGTCTGAAAAACCAAAAATCGCAAAAATCACAAAAAATAACAAAAATATGCTCTCGTATGAACAATTTTTATGAAACTTGAGAATTTAGATTCCAGTTACGTACTGCATATAATATCCAAATTTCATCAAAAAATTCCGTCTATGCACGGAGTTATGACAGAAAAACCAAAGGGGTGTTTCTTTTTGACCGCTACTGTAGTTTATTATTCTGAACAAAAAATAAGATCAAAGATTTCAATCTGTTACTGGGGGGAGGTTAAAACAAAGTAATAGGGTTTCAAATTTCAGAACTTCCTTTAAAAACCTTGTGGTAGAAATATAAGAGCGAACAAAATGTTTCATTTTGATGAGACCTAGTGAACTTCGATTTAAATTTTCTCAAATTACATTTTTTTCTGTCTGCCATCCATAGGAAGTATCATTTAAAAAATGGTTAGAGCATTAATTAAAATCTAATGGCACAGTTTTAATTTTAACAAAAAATTTTAAGATTAAAAATAGGTAAGCTAACGAATCCTTAATACTTACCTCGATATTAAAAATGTGTAATGTTTTATAAAATTTGCATAGTAGCCATTTCTTTTAAAAATTGTTATCCACTGACAGTTTCAAAAATGAGAGAATGAAGCTTTGGTTTGAAAAATAGAGCCGACTTCATTCTCACTTTGCAAACACTTAAAAAAAGAATTCCATGAACTCGCTCCAAATTTTGCACATCGACTAAAAAAGGTACAATATGACTTCCTCATTTTTCTTTACCTCGCTTGCAAGGTTCGAGCTATAAACTTTTGATCTACCATGAAACACCTGAAAGTTCAACACTTCCAGATTTTCTTATTTTATAAACCAGTGTTCATAACCCAAGAAAATTTCAAAAAATTTGATACATTGCCAAAAAACAACTGGGAAAATGTTGATAATTTTCCAAAAATGTTCATCTTCTGGGAAAAAATTGGTACAGCTGATAATAAAAGTTATCGTCTTTTTTAAATAGCAAAAATGTATTTCCGTTCTCTGGATTTTTTCATAATTTTTTCTTCCGATATATTACATACTTCATAAAAAATTAATTACTTTTTCAATCATTTATTCAAATTTCAGCACTAACATCAATTTGACAAAAAAATTAATAGTAAGTGATTCGGTTTATAAGCTGCTTTTTGATCAACCAAATGTAGAAAACAAACGGAATGGTTCATAGGGAACAACAATTAAAGACGAATACATCCGAATTCAGTATTCGAATATTCCCACACGTTTCGGTTTAAGACACTTATAAAAACTCGGGGAAAGAAAAAACTAAATGCAAATTTCAAAATAAAAAATTATAATTGACATTGAATAAAGAGATTTTTAAAAAAACCAAGAGAATATATATATAGATAGATAGACGCGCAAATTTGTTTCTAGTCGAAGAATTATGTTTGTTAAAGCGGAAAAGATGGAGGAACTCAAGTCAGTCAAAGACAAAAAAAAAAGTTATGCAGTCTTGTCAACAAAAACCGGGGCGGCAGTAACAACGTCCTGATGTGGTTCGAGAACAGCGTTTGCGTCTTCCAAGTTCGATGAATCTTCACTTCCAGATTTTGAGCGCTCGCGTTTGTGCTGGAAATAAATTGCATTTTTGAGTTTAAGCATTCAATAACTGAATGTTACCTCGCCGTCACTTCCACCTGCTGAATTTTCTTCGTCTTCTTCCTCTTCTTGGCAGAACGTATCGTGGCTATTCAATGTCAGCTTGTTCCATCCTCGGACTGGAAAAAATTTAGAATTCGATAAATTTAGAAAAAAAACATAGAAATTGTTCTTCACTACTTTTGAGGTCATATCTTTGTAAATTAATGTAAAAAATTGAGATATCTCATTAATTCTAAAACTACAAAAGTATGCCGGCAAAAACTCATTAACTAGGGATAGCCTCATAAGTTCCAATTGATTTTTTATTGAGGGTTGATGCAAATGAAAGAGCAAAGTCATATTGTTATGAGAAAAAACAGTTATCTCGAAAAATAAGCTTCGAAAAGCTGTAACTTCTATTCGATTTTTACTACCCTTGTAAAAATCATTATTTTAAAATCTTTAAAAAGCATTTATTAATCTTATTTTTGGAATTTTTCTTATAAATCTCAGAAATACAGCATTTCAGAAATATTCTTTCCGATTTGAGCATAGGCGCATATTTTATATGAGTTCAATTTTATTCATATTTTTGGCTTAAAACTCAAGAAGAAATTAAGCAAACCACCAAAAAGCCCCTTAAATCAATGTCTATAGAAATCAATGACTTACCTTGTTGCCCGACACTTTCTTGTCGATCCAAAGTATTTGATCGTGAACGAAGTGTCTCAGCATGATTAACTGTCGCTTCATGTGGCATGCATTTCATTGGTGCACGGAAATAGTAGAACGACGGATAATTCACCAAATTGTAGCAAGATGAAGCATAAACATCAGCGTATCTTTCAACTTGAGCGGCGAAAAATGTTGTTCTGCCTCCAGTCCTGAATAAACTTCCCAAAATACCATATTCTTCATCCATTTGACTTGAGAGTTTCTGAAATACGTCATCGAGGTATCGTAAAAGGCTTCGTCTTGCTCAGAACTTACTCTAATACTGTCAACAATATCCTTAATAACTGGCTTATGTCTCGCGGCACCATCCAAATGCTTGTAAATATCAGCCAGCGTACTTTCCAATGATCCCATTTCATCAAAAGTTTTCTTACTATCAGTCCAGACAGACAGCTCATTAATAAGCTCAGGAATAACCAAGAATGTCCTCCATCCCTTCGACTTTTTTGATCTCAAAACATCACCAAAAATGTGATCTCCAATGTAAAGAACTTCCTTTCCTCGGCATTTCATCATTTTTTGGAATGCGTCGCAAGAGCCACCAGAATAGACAACACCTTCACGAAGTGGTCCAGTATGAATTCCGAGTTTATATGTTCCAGTCAGTGTGTTCACTTCTCTGAAGACGGTACCTTCGGCAAACCATCTTGGCTTACACGAGTCCACCACAATAATATTAAAGAAACTTCTCCAATCTTCACCAATAATGTATGTCATCATAACATTTGTATATTTCCAATCACTGTTTGTTAACAGAAATGTTTTCTTTCCATTATCACGAAGATTGATCAAAAATCTTGCTGCTCGATCATCCTTTATCACATATTTTTCTGGTTCTTCCATTACTTGTGTCTTCATTGAACTCTAAAATTAATATTCCGATTATGATCTTATCCATAAATTTGTTTATTTACATCAATATGAACCCAATCAATAACTCTTCTCAAATCTTGAAAAATCGACTTATATGACATCATAACTTCACCACCCTTCACTCCAGTCCTATCAGGAAGTCTGCAACATTTTTCTTTTTAATTTTTTTCCCAAAGAAATCAAATTTTCTCAAGTTTCTTACTGCGTATAATCCGGATGTTTATCAAAAAAGTCAATAAGCTGGCAAATGAGATGAGTCTCCGGCAAATTGAAAAGCGTATTCAACACGTAGACTCTCGATTCCGAAAGTGGTAGATATTTGTTCGGATAAAACTCCTCAATTTCATGGCTGCAAAAAAGAGAAAAAACTCGTTTTATTTGAATAACCTTCAAAACAAATTTACTTCTTCAAAAATCTCAAACCATGAATTCCGCCTAAAATATTGCCAAATCCATCAACTTTAAGAAGATTACCATATTGAAATTCGAACCAAAGACCTGTAAATCGTAATCGTAAAGTATTATTGATGCCTTATTTCTTGAGTCTCATTGGAAAAAAAAAAGTTAAAAGTTCATGTTCATTTCGTATCATTCGACCACCCTTTA
This sequence comes from Caenorhabditis virilis, assembly GCA_964036255.1. Taxonomy (NCBI): domain Eukaryota; kingdom Metazoa; phylum Nematoda; class Chromadorea; order Rhabditida; family Rhabditidae; genus Caenorhabditis; species Caenorhabditis virilis. The sequence continues at coordinate 12,617,077 of OZ038420.1, read as the reverse complement.
ATCATATAATGCCGCATAAACCCCATGTTTCTTGATAAAACAAAAGTGTTAAAAGAACAAAAAGCTGTCTAAATTTTATTATCTATTGAAAAAAAAACTGATTAGTCGAACATTTCATGTGCAACTTAAAAAATGCAATTAAAAAGAAATATTTCTGTCAATTGGGTCATGATTGGCAGGACGAAACACTTCTTAATTCCATCATGGAACCGACTATTTTTTGATTTTTAAAAAGAGTTTATTTTCTTAGCTTATTTATATTCTTATGATTTTTTTGTAATTAATTACAACAAACTAATCCTTTCTTTCAAGCAGAACAAGTGTGAATTACAATCATAGAAACGCAACATGCAATAAATTATCTTCTCTGCTTTTTTTGGACAACTATTGATGAAAAAACCAGTTTCATTCAGTTCCTCTAAATTTTCCCAAAAACTCACCACGAACTGGAAAAATCGGATCATATTTGAACTCTCCAATTTCTTCTGGATATCCGGTGCGAACTAAGCGGTCGACGGCCATGTTAAATGCAAGATACTCCATATCCGGAGATTTATATTCTATAATTGAACCATTTTCATTATTATTGCATCATATATTTTTTAAATTCAACTTACGAACTAATGTATAATCCATATCAAAACCAAAATGCGAAATTTTCTCCAAACGCAATGACCTATTGACGAAAACTCTGTAAATGTATGTTTACGTTGAGAAAATGTGTGATTCAAAAGCTTCTTAAAAATCTAATTTTCATTCTAATTTACCTGTCATCTACACCAGTATTATCCATAATATTTGATGACTCGTAGAAGGTCATTTTTACTGAAGTTTCAAATTAAATACAAAGGAATAAATATGAAATAGTTTTTAAAAAACAGGAAACTGAATCAAAAGAGCAAAAGGCGAAATTTAAAAAAAAAGTCTGGATGTAATTTTTTTTGCACTCGCAACAGAAGACTGAGAATGATAACAAACTCAAGTCAAAAAAAAAGAAAGAAAGTTGGTAGTTTGTGGGTTTAGTGTTCTATGCTGCCCCTCTCTTAACCATCTGGGCGTGGGGAAATAGTTAGTATGGTTTAGGAGTATTCCAACCACCAAGTTTAAGCAGGTAAGCGACTTTTTTATAATTATTAATAGCTTGTTTTTATACTTAAATCTGTGATTTCTTTATCAAACAATTAGATAACTTTTTTTTGTTTTTTCAAACTCTTAAAATGAAAATTCATAAAAGAAAACAAGGAAATGTTTTACGTACTGACAAAACCTATGAAACCTATTTAGTTTTGACAATATCACCTATTTTTTTTAATCCGGAAAAATTTAAACAAAATAAGTTTCTTTGAAATTTTAATGCAGAATGTTGGACTAAACTGTATTTATATGTTTTTCTGAATATTGCATCATAAGAACCAAAAAAATTGAGTGGGTGTAATGAAATATTTCCAGGAATATTTAGAAAAACATAATAAGTTAAATTCTTATCTTATCTTTTTTAGTTTTACTGAAAGATAAGGTCAATAATAATTTGACATATCTTGCTCATCTTATCGGAATTTGGGAGAAGATGAGTAAGATTAATTACAACGTTGACAAACCCCAGAAACCATTCCGAGGAATATTCCAAGAAAGGGTAGAACTAGTAAGGAAGGAGGGTTAAAAACGAAAAGTAAAATGAAGACACGATCTCAGAGACCCCGTTAAATCTTTCCAGTCTTTAATAGAGGTAAAAAAGGATAAACCGAGGACGAGAAATTTGGCTGTCAATTTGAAGGTTTGCCTAAAAAAGTTTTTTTGTGAGTGAAAATGTATGGTCATTTTTGAAATGGTACTTCTTGAGGTTTTCAAAGTTTATTACGTCATTCGGTAGGAAATTGAAACGTCAATGATTTTTCAATGATTTTTCCAACGTGACTCAGAATCTTTTCAGTACGACATGTCTTTTGAAATAATGTTTTATTACTTGATGCAAAAAATGAAATCATTTTATATATAAATGCAATTTCAATCGAATACGAGAACCATTTTTAAAGCAACCTATGAAGGCTGAATCTATATCTTCAGATGTTAAGAAATTGAGAATTTCCTGTACGATCTATAATAATTTAGAAGAGGTCGAGAAAATAAAATATGATGGTTGTATTAGATATGATGGTTTCAAAACCGCATAAAGAATGATCGTCCTTCAAAGGATGTTATGCAAAAACATTAATAGCCTTCAACGATAACGTTTTCAATGTGAATGAATTTAATGGTATCGGAGTGAGTTTTTTTTTCTAGGAGGAACATGAACAGTTTTCAACAAAAGGAATGGTCAATACTCTATTTTCCCGACAGAAATAAAAAAACACTATTTTTAAAAATGACCAACATTGTAAGTAAAATTACAAAAGATACTAGCGACGTGGAAACTGATGCGAATCGGATTATTTCACCTTGTTTCAAAATATTTATAAAAGTAACGAGATATGAAAGGAAATAATATTGTTGCACTTTCTGCAACAGTTCATTGCACTCTTCAAAAACTTTTAATATTCGTTTTATGATGAGAAAAATTACCTTGAAACTACAAACGATTATGAAAGTTGACACTTTTTTTTACTATTTTCGAAACAATATTTTCCATTTTTTTAACGCTTGACAAAGCATTTATTCGCACAAGTGGAATGTATAGAAAAAAAACATATTCGTCTAAGGAAAATGGGACGTGCTCCGTCAAGTATTCTGTTCTCTGAGTCTTCGTTCTTGCGGACCATTTTGTGCTCTTTTTTCCATCATCGATCTTGAAAAATTTGAAGACACATGTTTGATGAATCATGGTCTCGTGGGGGGGGGGGGACGTTTTGAACCCACAGAAAGAATGAAAACAAAAGGTGATAAACAACAAAACAGCTGAATTTGAAAAAAAAACAGAAATGAGAATAAATGCTGTGATGTTTTGTTGGTTTTTTGGTTTGTCAAAAGGTTTTCGTGTGTTATTTTTCATAATGAGTTCAAGACCCTCGTTTCAGGTACAACTAAAAATTTGAATGGAATTTTAAGCCATGCTAAAATTAATGAGTAAATGTATTACAACCTCCAGAACAATTCCTAAAGATTCATAACCAAACTAATATTTGTAAAATTGTTTATTGTCAAGATAGAAATTTCTGGCCGCTCGTTTTGCGGAGTGTCGTTGGGAATTTCCTCGCAGCGCGACCGCAACGCGCTAGACCAACTGAGAAATTTGAATTTGCGGTCGCGCTGCAAGGGAATTCCCAACGACACTCTTGACAATACATTTTTTCGAAACGAAACAGTTCAAACTGCGTCGTTTTGCAAAACACGAAATTTCGAAAATAAAAATTTTCTACCATCGAAATTTCGAAGAAGCTAAAAAATCAGGAAAAGTTAAAATTTGATACTTAATTCATTTAAATTAACAATTAATTACAACTTATACAATTTCATTGTTTAAAAACACAACCTCCTGAAAAAAATATTATATTTCTTAAAAATTCATAAAGATGGTATTTAAATGTGAAAAATTATTTAATTGCATTAACTCATTAATACGTCTCATGATCTTTAATAATTTTTTGTCAGCTTATGTATTTCGGATTTGAATCTGATAATGAGAAACTACGGCAAAAACATCAAAAAGCGGCAGAATCTGAAGAAGATCAATAAACTCCCTAGCTGCCGTATAAAAAATAATTTCAGTGAGTGAATTAAGGAATCGGAAATGAACTCGATTAAAAAAAATCAAAGAATTTAACCATCTTCAACTATTTTCTTTAGTTTTAAGAGCTGTATGTCAACAAAACTAAAGCCCGACATTTCTGGAAACAAAAGGCGGAAATAGCTTCGTTCATTCAGTAACTTGAGTTAAAAGAAGAAGAAAAAAGAAAGAAGACTAACCTTTCAGAAGGATTTCGCTTGTAGAAAGTGCGGCCAACATCAGCAGAAGTCATTTTAAACTGCAAGAAAATGTTTTAAAAATGGAGTAATAATTCTTAGAAAATAAGAATGAAAAACACGAAAGATCTCTAAAAATGGTTGACGAATAACAAAAAAAAATATTTGGCTATTTGCTGCTCAGTCGTACATAAATTTATACGCTACATTTTATTCTAAAAATACTTCCTACGTACACAAAAACGCACGTAAATCGAAAGACAAAATTAATACACTTTCTATGTAGTTCTGTTTATGTTTTTCATTTATTTCTATCTTTATCCATGTTCTATGGTGTTTGAAAAAATATATAAATCACAGCAGGTTAGTTTTGTTCTTTTAAAAAAGTCGCAAGCAAACAAAAAATAATTAAACCTTTTTCAACGTACGTTCTTTGTGTTAAGAGAGAAAAAATGAAAATAAACGCTAGAAACTTCTCTAAACTCGTGCAATAAAATGATCAACCATCACGAGGTGTATCCATAAAACAAATTAGTCTAATAAATGAAAAGGAAAATACTTTATTTCATCAATATTTCAAAAAAAAAACGATTTGTAGTTCTCTTGAACCAATCTAAAGTTATCAGTAAATGTTGCGTTGTTAGAAAAATATCGATAACGAATTTCAAGGGTGGACAGATGGTTTCAAAAAACTTAAACCTTGTGCAAACGAACAAATGCAAAATGTGTGAAGCGTTTTGCAGGAAAAATCAATAGCGGGGGGTAACTGAAGCGCCATGTTATATTAGCCAACGAGTGCACGGGGACAACAACTTTTCGAAATTGTGGTGTCCCCTCAAATTTATTAAGAAAATAAAAGAAGAAACGTTTTTTTTGTATTAAAGCGTTTAGAAAATGTTCCAGAAAAATGAAGTAAAAACATTTTGAAAAAACCATATCAGCAAAAGCAAAAAATAATAAAGAAAAACAAAGGTTTTTTCATGAATTCTGTCAACTACCGCTCTGCCTTGCTCGTGGTGAGACCTTGTTAGGAAAACAACTATGATACCCTGTTACACACCCTATTAGTTAAACAGATTATTGATAAGGATGTCGATTACAATCTGGTCTCCTCGAAAACAACATTTATATTAATCTCTCTCTCTCTTTTATTTCGAAAAAAAATGGAATGCAGACGTAAAAAGGTTTTAACGATTTTTTTCTTCTGGATGTGTCTAGCATTCCAAATATTAACGTTTCTGTATGATCAACTTCACTCAAAAAACTTCTTCTGTTGATTTATCATCGTACTTTTAAAAAAAATTAATGATAAACACTTTGATATAAAGCTTAATGACCATAACTTCAAATGAACGTTCAGCGATGTGAATAATAATTCTAAGGCGAAAGCTAGTCCGCAGGCATGAAAAATCCAACAAAAAAAACGAAAAAACTAAATTAAAATGACAAAAACATAAAAAAGGAATAATATAGGCATTCTGCTTAACCATTTATTAACGAAACAGGAAAAAAGCTCATAGGAAAAAGTTCGGCCATGCGGAAACTTTTTTAGGTCATTGTTTTGAAGCTCATTTTCTCGGCGTCTAGGTTTTAGAAAATTTTAAAAACTGATTTGGAATGAGAATGAATTTTCATTTCAGGTGCATTTATTATCTCCGTAAAGTCCTCATTTAAAATAGGACTTCACAGAGTCAATAAATTTACCTTAAATGAAAGTACTTATTCAAAATCTGCTTTTTTTAAAATTTTTTGAAACAATGGTCTAGAAAACGTTTCCAGCTGGCCGCACTTTTCTCTGGGATCGTTTTTTTATCTGATAATGCCAAATCTTTATTGATAATGATTAAATTAGTCCGTTTTCGGCTATATTTCCATATGTTTTGTATTCTTCGTGTAATCATGCCAGCGGACTAGTTTTTGCCGGTGGAAACGTTTCCGTTTTCTAGGCCATTTTTCTCGGCTCGGCCTGAATCAATCAAACTTGGTCAAAACTTTAATCTGTACTTTTTGGACTGATGTTCGATTCTTTGATGACCTTTTTATCATGCAAATTTTTCAAAATTGTTTTCGAAATGTTTTCAAATCTTGCAGGACCAAATTTTTATTTTTTTTTAATCAGAAAAGAAGTTATTATAAAAAATTCTTTAATAAGCAATTACTAGGTTATACCACGTTCTCCTTGAAATACGATACAAAAAATGAAAATAACTACCTTCTGGAAAAATTATAGACATGTAAATCAAGCGCGCATTCATAATTAGTATTTCTAATATATTATTCCCGTAAAATGTAATTCTACACTTCATCACTTTATTAATTAATAAAAATAAATAAAAAAATATTTTATGTGTATCACAAAAGAACTTCACCATTCTGTTGTTTAAATTTTTTTTTAAATATATAAGATAAAATTACAAGCAAAGAACACAAGAAATAAAAGCTCACAACAATTTTATCACACACAAAATTATCTAGTTGACTATATCAGAATTAGCGTTCACAAGTTATTTGAATTCATTGAAAGTAATTACAAAATTTAATAAAACGGGGGGAAAAGGGGGGAAAGACTAGCAAATAATTCATTCGTTTCATATCAATACAGAAGTTAAGCAAACTTTATTCTCCCAATCAACTCTTTTTTTTGCTTATTTGAATTGAACTTTACTGTTTGCAAATCAAAAAAGCGGAAAATAGTCGGTGCTTGTGTTTGATATGAAATGAGCAGATGAAAAGTCATATCTCAGTAATGGAGAGTGATCAAACTGACATGTTATGTTCTGAAGGAGATTCAATCAATTTAATGTTATATTATATAAGTACATTCTGAAGTTTGAATAAGTACAAAACAGCTAACAACTAAATAACTACAACATGATCTATGAATTGAAAAAAATGGATAATGTCTAAAATTTCATGAAAAAAAAAACACTAAAAATCACCCATGACTAAACAAAGAACAAAAATTATTTCTCACTTCCTAAATTCAATTAGAAGAAAAAGAAAACAAATGATTTCACAAAGATAAACTCACAAAAAATGATGTTGAACTGGGCTAAACAAATACTGGAAACTTTTTTCTGACAAAACCCAAAGTAATCTTTTCACACTCGTTATTAGTATTTAAACATTTTTGGCTAATCAAAAGACACTTTGAAAATATGTGTAAATCATCAAAGTGGACCTAAACGGGGGGGGGGGAACAAAAGTGGAGACTCGTGGCAAATAAAAAAACGGATGAGTTATTCAGCGGTCGAGTTTGGATCAATCATTCTTAGGCGACTGATAAGTTGCTCACATAATAGCTCGGATGTTGGCGAATCGTTTGAAAGAATTGCAAACTCAACGTGCGATTTTTGTTCAGGCGGAAGAACAGCAACCCCAATTTCTACACCAGTTGGTAGTGAAAGTCTTCTCATTTCTGAAAGTAGACAGGGATAAATCATTTTTACGAGATGTTGAAGGATCAGTTTGCCTCTGGGAGCAGAGCCTCTGGTTGAGCTTTTAGACCTCTAGAATGTCAAGCAATTAAAAAAAAGCCTATTTCAGTTCTGAATTTTGTTTAACCTTTATATTTAAAGGAGAAAAACCTGGAAAAATTAGTGAAAAATAGTTTTGCAATTCATGAAAAATGAAAATAAATAAAGTCAAAAAGACATCTTCCGATATTTTAATTGATACATTAATTCCCTAAAACTATAACCGTCCCATAAAAATATAATGAACCCTAAATAATAAATCCGTTCATAAATACTGAAAGCATAGAAAAAGACATAACACTGAAACAGAACCGGAAGCATTGAAATGGCATTCCATCTGTATACCTAGACAAGTCCCAGAAGATTAAAAGAATTGTTGAAAATTACTTATACTAAAAAACATTGTATTGTTTTAGGGGTCATTATAATCGTACATAGTTTTTTTAATTTCTGGATTATGTAATTTCCAAAATGTTCTGAAATTTAAATACGATTCGGGTATAAATACTGCAATTATTTGGAAAACAGTAGTTTTTTGTCAAGTTGTCTAGAAATAATGACATTCAAAATTTGGATGAATTCCCCAAAGAATATTGTCTGTTAAAAAATTATTTTTATACTATAAATAACACAAAAGCGCAATGAGGAATCTGCCAAATTCCTTTTTTCCATTGTACGGGACCTTCCACCTGTTTAAATTTTTCAGCGATCAAGCTTCAGCTCTTGTCTTCTCTTAATTTGATAATTCAAAACCTTTCAAATTGAGTTGAGCTTTATATCTAACGGTGGGAACTTATTAAACACCTAATTTTAAAATATTTATCAATCTTTCAGTTTGTCCCAGTATTTCACGTCCTGAACTGTTTTATCAAATCTTCCCAACCGTTCCCAAAATGCACTTACCATGTTCTTCATACACCAACTCATTTGTTTCATTGAATGGGATCTTCAACCGGTTTAAATTCGACTTTAATTCTTCAATTATTTCAGCGAAAGGCAACGATGATACAAAACTCTGTAAAAAATAGTTTTCGTATTGTTGCAAAAAGAAATTTGTTTGGATTGATTCGAAGCTCAAAGCTCAAAAAGTATAAACATTCGCCGTAATAATCACATTTTGCAATATATTTAAAAACAACTGGCGAAGAAAAAAAACCGGCATCACGAAAACACTTACTTTTACACGATCATCCATACTTCTCGCCGATTGTTCAGGTGTTGATGTCCCCGAAAAAGACGTTGATGAAAACCCAATCGCTGTTGCCGGTCTTTGACTAAAAACTAAATCTTGTGCCTGCAAAAAATTGAAAACCATTTTCAAGCGAAATGCTTAGAATAATAATGCTACATTTTTTTGGAACATGCTAACGGGATCGAAAGAAGAAGCAGACGGGGCAATATTGTGTTGGCGGTTATATTCATCAGTTATTGAAATTTGAGGGCATGCTAATGAACTTCCTTCATTCGTTGATCGGAAAGATATTAGACATTAGTAAAAAATAAATAAATAAGAGGTTTTATTTATTAGTTCACTTACTGTGATTGTGCGCAATTATGCGACAATTCTTTAAATTCTTTATGCAATTGCTGAATTTCGTTATGACTCTGCAGCGTTTGTTTGAACAACTTTTCCAAATGATTCTGTTGCTGAGCCGATAATGTTGGTGAAGCCCAACTGCTTCTTCTGAAACGAAAATTAATCATTTTCTTGATCCAAGATATTATTTTATAAACCTTTCAGTTGGTGGTGCTTTCGGATAAGGCGGCCGATGATACCTCGGAATTGGATTCTGAATCCCCCCTCCTATCTGATTTCCCAAACAATGTACAGTGTTTCGCTTCCCACCAAACTTCGCTAGATATCTGCAACAAATAAAGTGTTACGAAACTTTATTCATTTTTTTCCAAACGAACGTTTTTCCTTCCTCTTCAACTGGCTCAGGAAATGCTAACGAGTTTGTCGGAATATTCGAAAAATGCTGTTGGATTTCGAAATTTGTCGGCAGCAATGTTTCTCCAGCTGACGCACGACGTTCATCTAAAATTGCAACAAAAAAAAGAAGGAAGATTAAAACATGCAACTAATTGCATACTTTTAGGAACGGGTAGCATTTTCGTATAGTCAGCTAACGGTAATTGAGCAAACGCCGGATGAAGTACTGAAAACGCTGTAAAATCCGCCGCTTGACCTTCCGGCATCGGTGTGATTCCAAGTGGTGTATTTATGTTCAAATTGTTCAGCAATGGTGACGTCATTGGTAATTGGGTCATAAGGTTTGGAGACAGAATTTGTTCACTTGCACATAATGTATGTCGCCTGGGGAGGAAATATAGACAACCAATTTGTTTTTCAAAATTTCATACCTATTCTCATGACGATTGCCAGTAACATCAAGTCCATGCGCCACTCCAAACTGCCTGTCGTGGTTTTGTGGTCGTAACGAACTGAGGGTAAGGTCATCACAAAGATCAGAGGTGGAAGAGTCATCGGAATCCTAAATTTGATACTTTTCCAAAAAAAAAAACACACAAAAATGCTTCTAGATATAACTTACACAATCTGGACTGGATAAATTGAGCTGTGCTAATTGATGTGCTGAGATGGTTGGAGTGAGTGGCTGGTCATCAACATTCGCCTTTCCGCTGAGAATCGAACCGCGTGAACCTCGGCGCGGATAGTCTTCAGATAATCCTTCTGTTGATGATTTCACCTTATCCGCAAGTAATTCATATGTCGCATAAATAGGACTATCAAAATTTCGCTTCATCACATTCTATAAAAGAATCGTTTTGTGTTTAAAATATAAATAATTCTCACTTCAACAATCTGCTCCTCCGACCATTTTCCATGTTGCTGCATGAACAACATAATCGTCGGATTCAATTTTGCAGTCTGCTGTCGGATATCAATTGAACTAGACGGAATCGCTTCCAACAACGCCGATGGTAAACTTCGTTTTGTCGATTCTTGCATCACCATCCATCGATGTTTCAAAACGTCTTGGATTGAAAATCGTTTCGCCGGATTTAACACCAGCATTTTTCTGATAAAATCAGCGCACTCTGAAAAAAAGTCATCATTTCTAGAGAATCGATATATTTAAACAATATTACCAACAGATACCCAATACGGAATTTTCACTTGTCCTGACAAAACCGATCGCTTCAATTTATTCACCGAATCACTGGGGAATGGAAATCCACCAGTCACCAAAATATACAACAACACGCCCATCGACCAAATATCCGCTTTCATGCCATCATACGAGTTTCCTAACAATAATTCAGGTGCTGCATATGGTGGTGAACCACACCACGTGTTTAATAATTCATCAGCTGTTTGAAAATTCGAAAATCCAAAGTCTAAAAATGACGAAAAACGTTATCATATGACTTTGGGAATTTGTAAATTACCAATCAACTTGATTTCGGAATTTTTGCCTAACAAAATATTTTCAGCTTTCAAGTCACGATGAACAATCCCCCGGGAATGCAAATATGAAACCGCTGCCGCTGTTTGACAAAACCATTTTCTTGCAACATCTTCCGGTACTCGTCCTTTCTCAATTAACGTTTCTACAAATTAATTATTATTTAACTTCTACTAATGGTATTCTTAACTAACCATATAATTCACCCCCGCTACAGTATTCCGTTACAATGTATATTAAATAATCAGCTCGCATGATCTTTAAAAATTCAAATTTTTAAAAACCTTATTTTCATATTCATTTGTGGATAATACCTCATATGATTTCACAATATTCGGGTGATCTATCGTTTTCAAAATCAGCACTTCTCTTTCCATTTTCACCAAATTTTCCTTGTCTAGCTTTGAAATATCTATCGTTTTTATGGCCACCTGCAAAAATGTTTGTTGAGGTAAATTGCATTCACCCTATTATGCTTCTCGTTTTTTTTCTTTCCTTTTTTTTCCCAACTCGGAAATATCTAATTTCCGTTAGATATGTAAACGTCAATTGAAAAAAGTAATACTTCATACAAAAATGTCATGAATTATTTAAAAAAAAAGAAGGAGAAAATAAATAAAAAAAACCTTCGTCTTGGCGACTTGATGTCGTGCTATCCGAACTGTTGCAAAATTGCCCCTTCCGATAACTCTGCCGACATCATATAAACCTATCTGAAAATGAAAGTTCTTTTCAAAAAAAACAACAACATTTCCTGTGTGCCCACATGCTATATTTTTCGTCCGTCAACCGGAAAATGTTCACACATTTTTCCCCCCATTTCATTTTTCTGATTGTGGGAACATGAACGGCCTTGAACTTTTGATGTAAACTTTGTTCTTGACAATTTTTGGGGGGAGGCGAACAAAGAACACCCCTATTTTCTTACGCAATTCGGGCTAAATTCATTGTAAGAATTTAATTTCATATATCCCATATGTGCATAATAATAATAACCAAGACTACATTAAAGTAATATGCTAATCAGATTACATAATAATAAATTTATTTATACACGACGTATTTTTAATTAACTATTTGTCATTCATTTCTCTCAACAAAACAAAATCTACTACATATTTTTATTGAAATATATTGCTTTATAGAAAATTGACATTGTAGCTGGCTACTTGTTGTCACTTTCAATTACATCAAAAAAATAGAATTTCGGGTTGCAGCTTGTGTAAAGAAAAGTGATTTTTAATGAGTAATCTCGTTAAAATCGTCAATTTTTGATTGACGAAAAAAATTGGCCGACTGAAACATTTTTGAAATTCAAAATTCCTACAGATTTTTTTTTGAAAACCGGTTTTCGAATGTGAAAAAAACACTAATAAACAGCAATTTTCAGCGGATCAATTTTTATCTCAAAAAACAAGTTTTTAAAAGTTTTCGCCCTCGAAATGGTCTGGAAAAAATCAATGTCAGAAAATCGTCTCAAATTTCATTTCGCAACTGAATCTATTTTTTTAAAAATATCAAACCAACTGTTGATAATAAGAGACCACAATTATTGTTCAATTCATGTACAACCACACACAAAAAAAGCTTGAGAACATCAAAATAACCCACCTGTTCAAGGCCCATTCGGCGCCTTGGCGCAGCCATAGCCGTGTTGGTGTGGCGCCTGAATGTGAGGAGATAGTGTCGTAAGTTAAAACGGAGAGTGCATAGAGTTTCACCACCAATCGCACATATACATATACACAAACACACACTTCTAACTCACACTCTGCGATACACACACACACAAAACCGCAGCACACACCGTCTCGCTCATGCAACACACTCACCCCCCCCCCCCCCCCCCCACTCACTCACAAAACAGAGACCCACACTCACGCCACAACTAAACGGACAACTGCCTCCCACCCCTCATGTATTTTCTCATCTAGTCGTTTCGACTATTCGTCTTTTCAATTGGTACACTCTCCTCGCTTTCGCCTCGCCCCAAACTCACTTCGAAAGAAAGGCGGGCGCGGACGCGTTGCGTGCTGTTGCTTCTTGTCTACTTGAAGACTCGTGCCACGCATGTCGTGAAGAACAAAATCTGAATATGAAGATCCGTGTAGACAACTTTCACAAAATCCTCTCTCTCTCCTCCTTTTTTCTAAACGTTTGCGGCCTTTTAAAAAAAAATCTAACAAATCATTTACTTGAAAAAAGAAAAAAACGACTTTAAAAACCACTGTATAACAATCCGTAATAGAGAATAGAAAAAAAACATAAGAAGAGGTATACAGTTTGAGAAGGCAATGAAAAATTATTGTTTAATTAATTTTGCTATTTTAATTATTAAAACAATACAAAAAACACTTTAAAGCCTGAAATCAAAGTGAAATAAAAATCAAAATTACCCAAACACTAAGTCAAATATATATTTCTTATGAATTTTAATAAGGCTTCCTTCATATGAAAAAAATACCAGAGGAATGGGAAAAAGGAATTAAAAACACAGATGTCAGATTCCTTTGTGAGATTCTTGAAAAATTAAAAAAAGGGCTATTCTTAAAGAATAGAGAAATTAAAGAAAAACAAACATTAGGTTGGAAAGTCTTGCAATTTTTGTTCTGATAATCTCCTCTCTCATTCTCCTTTGTATAAAATCCACATATTTGGAGTTTCAATGTGAGCTGAAAATAGAAAGACAATTTTGAACGTCGAACACATATATGTATTCTCCTTACTGCTTGTGCCTTCCGATGCCAAATAACCGCCATGCGCTTCCAAAGTATGTTGTTTCAAATCACCCCATTCTGCAACTTTCTCCTGACAAATCGCGCAAACGTATCCGTGCTCATTTTTCATATGTTCCTGAAATATACCAAAAAAATAATAATTTGAAAAAACGGAATTAGAAAAATGCCTAATCTCATGCCTACGTCAATGATTAATGTTGAGCACTTCACATTTTAGTTAATCTTTTTAAATCTTCCAAAAAAGGAATGAAAGAAAAATGTCAGCGATGAAAAAATGTGAAATTTAAAAAAATATGACTAGGCAGGGAGATAAAAAAAACTATTTTTATTTCCATACCTCCATTTGAATATATCGATTCGCACGGAAATCGCAAATCTTGCATTCAAACTTGATGATTCCGGTGTGAGTTCTTTCGTGAGTCATGACACCGACTTCACTGATGAAAATCTCATCACAAAAGTGACATTGGAAGGTTTTTGTGAACACGTGCGACATTTTCTTGTGCTTTCGCAATTTTCTCGGCGTCAAGAACTTCAAATTACAGAATGAGCATCTGAATCCTGATTTTGCTCCTCTGTGGAACTTCTTTCTGTGGAAGAACAATCGCAATTCGGTGCACAGGTTTCTGATGGGTGTGCATTCGAAGCATACATAAGTCTGAAAACCAAAAAATCTAATAAAATATGCCAAGACTTTAGTTCATACCAATTCGCATTCGTGAGTTCTCATCTCTTCATCGTCTTGCACACATTTGAAGCATTTCAAACACTGTTGGAACTCTAACATCTCCTCATGCTTCTTGGCAAAATGTTTCTTCAATGACAACTCATTACGGAATCTCTTATCACAGAATGGACATTGTGGGGACACTTTCTTGCGGTATGTTCTTCTCAACTTTTGTCTCAAAAACTCCAATTGTGCACTGGGACCGGATTGATCTTCTTGATCTTCAGGTGGAATGAAACCGCCAGTTGCCATTTCTTCAAGTCTGTTTGCTTCCAACTCCTCCAATCTTTGCAATTCAACCTCTTCTTCTTGTTCTTCAAGATAAACTACGTAATCTTCCGGATGCTTGTCTCTTAAATGACGTTCGTAGATATTCTTTTCGATGAATCTATTCTTGCATTTCTTGCACCGAATCATTCTTTGGCGGATAGCTCGGCGAACCTAGAAATTTGGACATTTTTCAAAACATTACGCCATTTATTATTCTAATACCTCCAAGACATCAGTTGGTGCATCTGTGACAAGTGGAAGATCGAAGCCTTCCTGTGAATCGGCAAGAACAACTCTCTGTTGTTGGACTTCAGCTAAAGATAAATGTTTTTTTTTTAAATTCCACTCATAAAATTCTTGTTTTCTCACCAATTCTGCATACCGGCAACAATTCTGGCGGTCTGATTGGATGCCCATACTGATCCAAAACGGTCCGGTACTTTCGCTTTAAGAGAGGCTTCTTCTCGTCATCATCACCACGCAGCGATCTCAAGAGAGATGCTAGAAAAGTACCCGCTTTGTACTATTATTTTTTCGTAGAAAAATCTTACCAACTCCAGAAATTTTTGTCGTTTTCTTTGGCTCTTCAACATCAAGATGTTGTTGAACATCTTTGAGCTCGCAATCAGGTTCTTGTTTTTTGATAAAATCATCGAACGAGCCGGAATTGTGATAGTTATTATAATGCCCATTTTGCCACTCTGGAACTGGCTCATATTTTGCGTCATCGTCGTCAGATTCTTGCTCAGTTCTGAAACAATCATTAAACTGAAAAATGGTTATAAAAATATCAACAATGAAAGTACATAGTAACGGCTATTAACCCGTAGTACGTGGTAAAACAAATGGATAAAATTTTGAAAGAATCATACAGTTTTATTGATATAATTTGACAAGAATCACAAACCCGCAAACCATAATTTATATACAATTAGGCAATGTGTTTTTTTCTTTTAAAACACCACCAACTTACTCTATTTTTGGCTTGATGAAACCATCTTGATCGCGTTCAGCATACGGATTATTTCCATAAGCATTTGATCCGTTATTGTATGTAGACGAGTGTGTTTCATGATACTGAAAAATTAATTTTCCTATTTTTTGAAAAAATTAAATTTTTCCTTTAACTTATTTATTATTCAAAAATCAAATATACCTGATTCGAAGAATTGTTTCCATTGTTTCCATTATACGTATTCGGATACCCACCACCGTTATAAGAGTAAGCCTCCGACATTATTTCAAAATATTCGAAATAAAAAATCTCAAAAATACCTGATGAAATTTCAACTGAGAACGCGGCAACGCACACGCGACGCGGGGCTGGTCTCACCACGAGTTCTTGCACAGGACCCTTGTCTCTCATTTTTTGTGCACTCTCTCGCTTATATATTTACGGGGGACACATGTATTTTCGAAATCTTTTCATGAATGTTTGAATTGTCACATTTTCATTGTCTTTTATTAAAATTTATAAGAAAAAATTAAAATATTTTATTAAACCCATTTTGTCAAAATAAAAAATAACACCAATTATGTTTGGCGATGAATGTAAAATCATTCAGTTCTTTGTAACGATCCATGTTCCGCCACCATAAGGGAGTAAAGATGCAGAGACCTGAAGAAATGGATTTTTTTTTGAAATTTATATAATTACTCTTACCCGGGAATCTTGTTTAATTCTGATATTCATGTTTCTGATGACTTTATCATCGTTTGTCATGTAATCGATTGGAGACATCACACCACCTCCATTTAATGCCTGAAATTAATTTTATTAATTGATTCCCAAAGTGCAAAAAATAACCTGATTGATAATAAGAAGACCTCCACTTCGAAGTAGTCGAACGGAATGTTCATAGTCGTCAAGATAATTTTCACGTTTGAAATCATCCAAGAAGACAAAATCAAAAGTATTTGGTTCATTTGCAGCTAACCGAGGAAGTGATTTTTCAATACTTTCAGATGTTCGCATTTGAATCCTCGACATTTGAGCAGTTTTCAGTTTTTTTGCATGTTTCAGCCCAACTTTGTCCCAAAACACTGAATAAGCTGGATGCTCTAATGCGACAACAATTCCCCTCGAGTCCACTTTCTCTGCGATTCCAATTAATCCCAAGCCGGTGAAAACACCTTAATTTCGTATTACTATTCATGTTTTTTAAATGAATTTCATACCAACAACAAGACAACGCGAAGGTCGATATAATGACATCAAAGTTTGGACAAATTGAACAACTTCCGGTGTTACAGATTGCCTCCAATTGATATGAACAGGAAGTACTGCTGTTTGTGTATCCTGAGACGACATATTATTTTAAGAAAAAAACAACATAGTTAATGCAATTTTACCCTGAGAAGGTCTTGGATACTTTCCTCGATCATTGTTGAGTGACTGTAACAGTATTGGAAGAGAGGATCAGATGTTTCAAAGCTTTTTAATTTTATTGAGCATCTTTGGTCAGCTACTGAAATTATAAAAACATGATTTTTAAAATGTCTAAACTATAAAAAAACGTACAACAAGTGTCGTATTTGCTTGATACTGGAGTGGCAGTAACACTAATTTTCTCATTAATTGGTGGTCTCGTAAATTTTTTCGCCTGAAAATTACAAATTTCACACTTCTTATGTTAGACGAATAATTCATACTTTAATAATAAACGGAATTCCGGCAGTTGTTGAGGGATAATCCGTGAAGGTCTCCATTACTGGTGTGTTAGTTTGTACCACATCTGGAAGATCCGTTGCTGGCATCTCAGTAGACCATATAACTGAAGTTGTGTGCTCCGGAAGGATTGATGGTGTGATTTTCCTCCACATATTTGTAGGGCGGATCAGTGAAAAGATCGAAGATGTTGTTGCTTCTAATCTTCTGGAAAAACTAAATAGTTAGAAAAAAAATGAGATAAGTTAGAATTTACTCATGTGTCGGAGGAATATATGGAAGTTCTGTTGGGAATGATCTTGTCGTTGTTGGCCAAATGGGATAAGGTTTTGTGAAAACCCTGTGAGGTGCAAATGGTGTCGTAGTAGTTGTTGGTGTTGGTGTTGTTGTTGTGACTGGAGTAGTCGTAGTGGTGGTTGATGTCGTTGTAGAAGTTGTTGTCGTCGGTTCCGTTGTTGGGGGCGACGCAGTGAATTGAATATTGGGTGCAAACGTAGCGTATCTCATCTTATCTGCAGTGGTCTTGATGGTGTCTGCAAAAATCTCTGAATAAACTAAATACAACAAAACCACTTTTTATATTTACCAGTTTCGGATGGCGCAAAAGTTGAAGGTATCTCCGGTCTTGGCGTTTTCACAAATTTCACAATAACCGGTTCAGTGGTTGTAGTGAATCGGAAGTTCGGTTTTGGATCATATGTTGACGTGATTTCAGGAACAGTGGTTGTTGTCGTGAAAAAATGAGGTGTTGTGTACGGCATTGTAAAAATTTTCTGTACGGGGCTTGGAGTTGTTGTGCTTGGTCGATCAACAGGTATAATCTTTGGCCGGAAACGTTTCGTAGTTTTCGGAACTTCTGAAAAAGACTCACTTTAGCTAGTTTATAATTATTTCAACAAACCAGTTGTCAAATTAAAAATTTCCCGTAAATTTGAAGCCAAGCTCATTTTTTCTTCATCTCCGAATGACGAAGTAATAAAATTTCCAATCCCGTGAAGAAACTCTCTCCCTGCAATAAGTTTGTTTTCCCCTAATAGTGAGAAACATATACAAAACCTAATTCAATGATATTGTATGCCGATTCAGGTTCAGCCAAATCAACTTGATTTTGGAATGCCGTTTGTTTAAGTGTTTCAAACATTGAACCCAAATTTGCCTGAATATGGTTTTTTATTGCCAGAAACTTTAAACATTAGTTAATATCGCAATTATCAGTAGAAATAAATACGCATTTTTTGAAAAACAATACTTTTGGAGACGTAACTTTATGTAAAAATTAGAGACTTCCCTAATTATTTTTCCTCATTTTATGGTTGTTAAGCGTTTTATAAAATTACTTTTATGGGTTATGGTTAGACAGGAATAAGTGGATAAAAGGTAAAATTTCATTCACCATTAAATGGTTTCATTAAATAAACACCGAATGTCCAAAATTGGCGCTTATTACTGACCCCTTGAATTAAAAAAAAATCGTCTGTTATCAGTTAAGCTACCGCTCTAGTAACTGTGAACTCGTGTTTAAGGAAAAACTAGTGAAAGAAATTTCTGAAAAGTTTTAAAGGACATGTCATATTTCATAGAATTCAAATAGTTAACAGAAGAAATATATTTACTAGAATTCAGAAAGGAAAAATATCTAGAGAGAACATTTTACAATTACGCCGCTCAACCTTCTATCTTTTGAACTGTTTATTCAAATATATATATTTATTTATTATCACCCAACACCCTTCCTGCAAAACAAACTTACAAACGGAAGCCAAAGAAACCCATTTGAATATGGTATAAACAATAAAACAAGTAAAAGTCGAAAGCCCATCATCCTCAGCTATTTTTTCCAAAAAGTAACGTTCACCAAAAACGGGTCTACCAGACTAAACTGTACGCTACCACCGCGAATCGAGCTTGTCAAAAAATCTATCGGCTCATCGTGTCCTCCCATTTTGACAGCCGAGATCAACCGTGACATGTGCAGAAAAACCGAACTGCGTGCGAGTGACCCGTGTCCACACGAGCAAACCTCGAACAAACTATCGCATATAATTTTTTTATACAGGAAATGAAGATATTGTATCAAATTACATTTGTATATATCTACGGATTTAGCGTTCATTGACGTCACAATTAATAGCCGAATGAAAAATATTTAGAAATGTGTTTGTTTCGATACTTCCGGGCTTCTTGTACTTTTATTTCGTCTTTTTAAGTTGGTTAGAAAAAAACAACGTTTTGCGGTATCCCAATAACTTATATAAAATGATCGTAAATAACATTTGATTGTGATAGGTGTTAACTAATCAACATTGTCACATTTCTCCCCAAAACAATTCCTATCAAAAAATGTGATGTTATTTCTCCACGCGTCCTTCTTTCCCGGCAGAAAAACCATCTTCCAAATTGAAGACGGAAATCAACATTGTAAACCGTTGAGACGAGCGACAAATTTTTGCGGTAAGGAATAAGAGACGGCCACGCCCGGTTAGAAGACAACAAGAAGAAACGAATGTTGTAAATCAGCTAACTCCTTTTCTTCTCTTTTTTTGTTGTGTGGCTGTATCTGCTTTTCTTCTTTCAAAAATTTGGACTGAAGTAGGAGGCGTAGTCATCACCGCTTCCCAATAACAATCATTCGGGAAAACTCTTATTGATATCTGACCTATTCTCCTTTTTTTCTGCTATTTGAACTTCATCACTCGCTGATGAATTACGACCGTCGTTTTTCGCCAGCTGGGGCGAATAACGAGTACTCAACTCGGACGATGAATTATCGAGATTCACGTTCTCAACCAATCACTCCGCGAGGTGGAATTGATAATCGAGCTCAATATTATGGTAAAGAATATTCACCACTTCGTTCGAGATCGCAGCAGAATGTTGATCAAGATTATGGTGATCGTTTTTCACAACCACCTGCATTTTATGACAACCGTGCGTTGGATAGAACTATCAGGTTTTCCGTTGAAATTAGATAAAGTTGATTATACATTTTCTTTCAGAAGCAAATCTCTCGATGCTCGAGAATTCCGCGGAGATGATGGTTTTTACCGCGAACAGGAATATCCACAAGGAGGAGTCATTATTCCAATTCGCCGAGAAACGGGAAGAGCTAGGCCATTTGATGTACGTGCTTCTCCACAAGTTCGTCAAAGGGAATTAGAACCATATCCACCGTTTGATGATCGTGAAAGGCGTGGACCACCTGGTGGTGGTGAAATTCACATCCCTTACAACCGAGAATTTGAACCTGAACCACTTCAGAATAGAGATTTCGGGCCTGCACGTCGAACGAATGATGAGAGAGGCAAATTGGGACCATATAGAGAAGGTGATAGTCCAAAATCATACTCCTCGAGGTTTCAAGATAATCGAAGAACGTTAGATTACCAAGATGGCAGAGGAAGAGGTTTCGTTGATGATTTTGAAAGAGACGAACCGTGGAGCACCGGTGCAGTTCAACCATACCGTGGTCCACCAGTGGTTGGAGCATCAGGTGCTGCTGGCGCAAGTGGATACAGGTCAAGCAGTTATCAACGCGGTCATCATGAATCTCACGGAGGACATGAGTCATTTGGAGGTGGAGCCCAACGAGGAGCAATCACTCAACAACCTCAATTGTATCATTCGGATGGTCGACCAATCCGTCCGATTCAACATCATCGTGTTCAATGCTGCTGCTTCAGGTTTGTATGGCCGCCATGGAGTTTCGAACAAACCCCACCACCTCAACCAATGTATCGCAATATTTGAATGTTCCCCCACTCTTTCTATGAATGTGAGTTTTTTTTCTTTTCAATAGGTACCAATTTTTTTTATCTTTCTTCGTTTTTCATTCTCTTTTCCAGTACCTCGATTCGTTTTTGTTATGGTTTACCAAAGAATCTTCCCCACTTTTCTGTATTCTCAGCGATTCATTCCATTTTAATAAAGATTTTCAATAACCAAAACAGAACATTTTATTCAGAAAAAAAATCCGCAATCAATCATTTTCTCGCTATGATACGGTAGTGATTTGTGTCGAAAAAAGTTGGGTCAAACCGTCGAAACCGATATTTTCTAATTTCCAATCAATCGCTGATGACTTGACCTTGTTTTCATTTCAACGGTATTCTTATTGATTGTTGTGTTATCTTAACAACAAAAAGAAAAAAAACTTGTTTTTATTCAAGTTTTAAAATGATTGCAACCAATAATATTTATATGGTTGCAAAAAAACCTAAAAGAAATTAAAAAAAACATATAAATACAAAAAAATATTACTTGAGCATTATTATTATTTTATTAATATTATTTACCGTGATTCAAAGACTCTATGACTTGAGCAAAAATTACACTGTTTTGGCATAGCGTGTTCAACATTACAGATGATAAGTAGCTTCGCGGTTTTTGTTATGTGGACTGCTGCCACCTTCATAATCATAAAGATAATCAAATTGGCTAAGTGCGTCTCGAACATCTTCACCTAGAAACATTTAAATTCATGTGTTCGAAAAAACAATTCATTTATTACCAATTGTTCCATTAATGCTTGGGCTTCTCAATTTTGTGCGACTGTTGCTCCTGGATTCGTTTTGAGCATAATCGAATCTTCAACAGACAACAATAAAGTGAATGTAAAACGAAAGATAATTCATACCTTGATGTTTTGCTTAATCTTCTTGGTCCTGCAGCAACTCCGCCTTCCATGTTAATCGGAACATAAACAACTTGTCCATTTTCATTGCTGTACGCAACTGGTCTGAAAAATTCAAAAATATTATTTCATATTTTAAAAGTGTCCCATACTTATTGAAATCATGTTGTGACATTTGATTCTGAATATCTAAAGGAGATAATGGTCTGCTTGATCCCTCATAGTTGGTTGCTGCATACAGTGGTGCAGATAATGGCCGGTTCAAAGTTTGCTCTCTTGGTTCAGGAGAAGTGACTCTTTTTGTCAATACCGAGCTCACAACTGGTTGTTGTGGGAATAAATACGAAAATCCGGCATGTGGTTGTTGAGCTTCAACAGTTGGTGGATCAGCAAACCGTGCCCTTGGTGATAAAGCACTGGATAATCTGCGCGATGTTCTGAAGAAAAAAAAACTATTTTTTGATCTTTTCACAATATGTTAGAAATATGTTCAATGTTTGCTCAAAAGTTGAAATACGACACTTCTAAAATTTGTCCCCGAAAGTTGCTAATGGTTGAAAAAAACTACAAACCGGTCATCTGTGTCTTGCTTGATGATCGGTGACACTGGCATCGGAGACATGGTTCGAAGAGGAGTACGGGCTGCAGCCGATGGAGGCCGGGCTGAAACTGGTCGCAGTAAGGTTCCTGGATCATCGTCACGGACTGCCAAATCATGAACACTAAAAATAATTGAATAATTAATTAATTTAACTTAAGAAATTATACCTTCTTGACATCAGTTTGACTTGTTGTATTGGATGATAATGAATTTGTTCCTTCTGACTGTTGTTTGTAAATCTTTTTAAACCTCTTGGAGCGATTTCAGGTGACTTTTGCTCAAGATCCTCCCTTACAACCATAGCACTTTCGCTTTTTGCTCTCCTCATAGCTCCAAATGGTTCACGTCGTTCGGTAGCATAGCCCATTCGTGGAACAGGAATTGGAGAAGGAGCTTCTGAAACTAAAAAAAAACAAATAAACGTGTTAAACTATTCGCAAAATAAAACTCTTACCTCCATAGCCACCATGGTTAAGAGTTTGGGATCTTCTATCATATGTCAACCTTGGTCCACTTCCATCAAAGTAATAATTGCTGCTTGCAGCTCTTCCACCAGATCCAGCCCCTTGTTTTCGGAAACGTTGACGCTCCACATTCTTTGTCACAGAAGTGACCGGTGCCATTTTGATACTTGGTGTCAAACGCCTACTTCTATCTGACAAACTGTCGCCATCCATTTCAGATGTTCCATAAATATGATTGTGTTCAATATTAGTAGATCCAGGAACATATTGATTTAAGGATTTCCAAGCATTCAATTCATCGAGTAATGATTCAATACCCCCAAAGGATGTGTTCGGGTATCCAACAAGCTAAAATTAGAAAATGTTTTATATTATCTTGGTTTTTTTCAAACCTTTTCAACATATTCTGAACTATATTGAGCAAGCTGAACTTCAGATTTAACTAGTGCTCTATGAACACTAGTTGGTGCATTTGCAAGTAGCTTATTGAATAATCGGGCAACAAGAATCTGTAATTTCTTCTTTTAGGTATTTACATAACGGCTATTTTTTATCTCAACCTGTATGTGTAACTTTTTCGTATGTAGTCCATGTTTCAATTGTGCAACAAATATCGAAAATCGAAGGTAATCCCTATTTCTGGCTGCTAAAACAGTAAGCGCCCTCATAAGTATTATAAATCCCTGTGGCTGTTCCAGAAGAAGGAGAAGGATCTTGAAGAACTGGCTATGGTTTGCATATCTTTAAAACATTACCTCAAGAGAATAGCATTTTGAATCCAGCTGCGGGCTATGAATAGAATACATAATTGCATCAAGACCTGTTGACGTTTCGAGAAATGATTTCCAAGCGATATCCTAAAAATTGAATTGATAATTTTATAACATTTGCTTCTGTTTTATTTACTGATTTTTCTAAAAGTAATTTGATGCTTTCTATGCAATCCGCTTCTGCTACAGCAGCTTTCCGTTTTCGGTTGGCATTTGTCGAATTTCGATTCAATAAATACGAAATTTTCGAGCTTGATCCTTCAACACTATTCACGATTCCTTGTAACACAATAACCACTTTGCTAAGTAATTCCATTCCATTGATGGGTTTCGAAACGAATTCGTGTGAAAAATGTTGAGCTCTGTAAGAAAAAAATAACCGCCAAGTGTTGTTTTACGTCAAACGGAGGGGGGTGGGACAAACATTCCCGTTGTTGCTGTTGGTGCGACAAAGTAAAGCTATCAGTGAGTGAAAGAACCGGTCATGATGCGGTGTGCCTCAGTCTCATTAAATGTTAAATAGTCGCCACGGGGGAGCAAACTCTACTTGAATAAATATACACATAACAACTAGAAAGTGAAAGTGAACAAGTGCTAAGAAAATGAGTGTTTGGTAAGATTCATTTGGGAAAGCGATTTTTTAATATATTTTGCTATTGATAGAATGTGGTTAAGTTCAAATTTCGTTAAGTGTAATTAAAAAATTTCGTTAAGTGTAATTATTCAAACATAATGGAGGAAACTTACTTCGAATCAAGATGGCTCAAAGGATCACTGAATTTTCATTTTCATTTTTGAACTTTTTAAAACAATTGAAACTACTACAATTTATTTATCAATGAGAAGTTTCTCTTAGCAAACAAGCTTTGGAATTCCAATAGTAAGTGTCTGTTGAAATTCCACAGTCACTTTTCGGCAAGGGATAAAGTTTGTAAACCAAAGTTTTTTAGAAAATTTTGCTAGAATCTAAAACAAAATTAACACACTTCATCTTACAACCATTTTCAAACTGATAACATAAATAAATTCATTTAATCTATCACAATAAGTTCTGAATAAATAAAGAAAAAAATCATGCTCAGATTATTCATTAGGGAATGCTTTAACGTTCATAATTTTAGGGAATTCCAAAAATGTCGGGTTTAAAATCTCTCTTGTCTAGTTAATTTTTGATTAATTTTTCTACATTTTTCAAAAATCTTTCGTTTTTCATACATCATTAAACCACAATAAAGCTTAAGACACAATATTTACTTAATTTTAATAGTACTTTTAATAGTACTCCCTAATTTTTTGTAAGGTTTATTTAAACGCTAAAAACTCACTTTATAGAATCTGCTAGGATCTGATCCTTTAACGATAATAATACAAAACCAGCATCGGAAAGAGAAATTCCTGTACCTCAAAGAAATTTCTGTCAAAATCTAATAAAAAAAACAAAAAAATTACCGGGTGTGGCAGATTCAGAACTTTGTATGAATCTCCTTAATTGATCACCCAACACCCGAGGTGAAGAGGTATTTCTATCCATTAATCTTCCGGAAAATTATGGAGATTTGAACTCTTCAGACAGAAGCATGTAACAAAAATGTGCCAATCTGTTGAGAAATAGGAAGCTAGAGACAGTAAAAGCTTTCACAATCAGACGAGATTTTTACTGAATGCTGCTGCGCAATGTGTGCAAAGCAAAGCAAACAGTGCGCCCACGATGAAAGCTTGAAGACTCGCTGAAGGCGCTCCTACCGATGAAGGGGGGCAAGCCTGACGAGTTAGTGGGAGAGATACCCCCCTCAAAAACTTTTATCCATCAACACCCTTTGCTGCGGTAAATTGGTGATTGATTCGTTATGATATGTAGGTTTTGAGAGGGTGAAAAGAAAATCTGTTCCGAGCAATGAACTGATCGTTGGACTATTTACTGGGTTGGACTATCTTGTTGGAAGTCATAAAAAGTTGATTATTGAAAGAAGTTCGTGTAATTTGTATGCTGAAGTTTTATGGTTTGAAACTACTGTACTTTAGGGCAAGGGCAGTAGAAATTCAAAATGAATTTCAAGTAAATGTTTTAAAAAATAAAGCACAGATGTGGAAAATGAAGCACAGATTTTTCATCATTAAATTACGATTAACTGAATATAATTATTATCTAAAAAACTATAATCTAGCGAAATATTTTCAAACTTACTTCAAAACATAAAATTATATGGCAAAAATATGTGTTTCAGCCGGTATCCACTTTCGACAACATGTAAATCCTTTGAAATCTCGGTGTTTCAAAAATAGTAGATGCGATACAAATACATTATGTTTGTCACGTATTTTTGAGAAAAAATAAATCAGTGCAAAAAGTTCAAGTTTCAATAAGCCCTTAATTCATTTTTCACAACCAGTTTCAATTCTTTGTTCTTTAATTCTTTAGCACGAGAAAAAATTATTTGTTCATTTGATTCTTTGAAAAAAACTACTCATTATCACTTTCAATGTGAACTGTGATATTAATATTAGAAATAAAGAAATAATTCTTTCTAGATATAAAAATTTTAAAAACAGCGATCAAGTGAAAAAATCGTAGTGCTACCCAAAACAATATAGAGTGTTATCTTGATAAAAGCTTGAATTACTGGATATCGAAAATGTCTATGTTTCTTGTGTTCGCTTTTCAATATTTCACAGTTCTAATTTGGGTCCTTTTTTGTTTTCAACATATTTCCTGCAAAATTTGGATTAATGGATTTATTATCATCTATTTGGCCCGAATTCTCCCAGACTTGTTTAGTTTTATAGAAGCTAGTCATTTCTGAAAATCCAGAGCAAGAACTAGTGCTGCATTATTTTCAACTCTATTGTGAAGTTCACCTGAAAAAACAATGATTCTTTAAAACCCCCATAATTGTCTGCGATTACCATTATTTTGCCCATTTTTGTGTGAACGTTTTTTGTTGCCAAACGATTTATTTTTATTTTTTGCAGTACCTATTTTTTTTATCTATAAAAAAATCTGTTAAAATTTATCACTTGATCATTCTGTACTATTTTTAAACATGTTCTTGATTTTTGCAGACTTTATAAAATTAGAAATGTTAGACTGACTAGTCTAGTCAGATATCTTGAACATTGTTAGAAAAAATAATAAGCGTCAGTATTTCTATTTAAAAAAATTGGATTAATTTAAATTATTCAGCAGCATAGGTTTATTTATTTTTATTTTTATTTTTACAAAACAAAAGATACATTTCATACATAAAACTTTCAGAATCGTGCTTTTAAAACTGTTTAAAAAAAATGAAAATAAAACAATTATATTATTAAATGTTTTTCTTTTTCGAAAAATCATTACAGAACATCAGCACCTGTGACTTTTGGCCCATATGGCGTCCGAAGATAAGTAGATATAAAATTTCTGGTTTTTATAGTTAGAACTAATCAAAATCTGAGGGGGGATGGGGGAAGCAAAAGTGAAAACAACTGAAAAACTTAATATCAGCACATACATATAAAATCTCTGAGGTTTGTTATAAAGGTAGAAATTTTTTTCAAGAAAAAGAAAACAATTTGTGAAAATCAAAGAAACGGCAAACATTCAAGTGGCAAGGTGAGAATCAGAATAATAACACAAAAAATAAGAGTTTGTGAAGAGAAAAGGGACCTCGTTTAACATTGATAAAAAATTGAATTTCTTCATGAATAAAGTGAAGAATTAGCGTCCATAAGTCATATATCCATAGTATCCAGCAGCGTTGTATTGATTGTAATATGGGTATGAACTATATCCGCCGTAAGTTCCATAACCATATGGCACAACAGCTCCAGCTCCTTTGTCATAATAATTTGGCATTAAATACGCTCCATGCTTCGCAGACAATGCCATTTCTTCCTCCCTCTGAAAACAAATCAATTTATTTTATTGTTTTCGACAAATATAACAATTCTTTCTTTTTTTTTGTTCCACAATTGACCTAATTTTTTAGCAAAAGTAGTTCAAACGAGTTAATGAAAATTTAATTTGTCAGGTAGAGGTCGCTAAACATATTTTGTAAAATATCGTCTTCTGAAGCGCTTCCAAATAATCCTGTATTTTCAACGCATGACCAAATTCTACAATGTTTTTATGAAAACCATTTATCGTAAACACCCGTTTTCCTTTGTAATCCAAATTGTAGAAACTATTTGAAACATTCTTTCGGAATGTTCCGCGAAAGCATATCCATTGAAAGCGACAATAGGATTATTGCCACCCCTCCGTTCAAGGCCAATGATATATTACATATATATATATATTCTTCGTTGAATGGAATGCAACTTATATAATTGTCAAGAAGGATCGGATACGATCAAAGAATGTACGTTATCAAACTGATCACAAACCTTGATAGCAAAGTACGCCCAGAACATGAAGATACTTCCGAGCATCAAAAATGCGATACCGATCCATGAAACAATGTATGACCATCCGTAGTTGTGTCGAGATGTAAGCTTGAGAACCTGAAAGATAGATTATAGTTAAAATTCTTTGTTGAAGTCATTTTGAACTATCGTAGCTAATAGAAGATGAAATGATAAAAAGATCTTAATATTCAAATTTTAACAAAAAATTAATTTTACATAAAAC
Organism: Caenorhabditis virilis; assembly: GCA_964036255.1. NCBI lineage: Eukaryota > Metazoa > Nematoda > Chromadorea > Rhabditida > Rhabditidae > Caenorhabditis > Caenorhabditis virilis. Next base: position 12,588,796 of record OZ038420.1, on the reverse strand, counting down.
CCATGGGTACACTTGTAGTTGTTCTAAAGGAGACAACGTTTGGTTTACTTATAAATTTTGAAAAAATTAAAAATATGAGCCTTCTAATGACATTTTTTGTGATCTAGGATCCCACAAAAATAGCCATCTAGTTTATTTATTGGATTCGTACTGCATAGCTGATTTTTAAAAATAAAATTTCACGGAAGATTCCAAAATACTATCTGAGCCAAAATATCAATCCAAATCAGTGAAACAGTGAAAATTTCGTTTACATGAGCATATACGTTATCAAACTTTTATTTTTTTCATTACTTTGCTGGAACATTCATTAGCTTCAAAAGCTGATGAATGTTCTCCCATTTCTCCCCTCTTTAAATTGTAAATAGATCGGTTTTTTATCGGTAAAAAACACGTAAAGTATATTCATTGTACTTTGAAACGTTTTTTTTTTCAATCACGACTGTCAACTTGTTGAAATTACAAAGAGAAACCTAGAAAAAAAACCTAACAAGTGTACCAAATTTCATTGCGTTCTATCTTATATCCTTCTCAAAAATGCTAGAGATTTCAAACGTCGGTCACTTATTCCCTCCCGATCGGCGATCGTCACAAAAACTGAAGTGGACCGCGCCGCTTTTTCCGGCACAGGGGGGGGGGGGGGGGGCTCTCTTAGAGCTCTTGTATACAAATCACTTGTTCTTGTTTTTCACGAAATGAATATTCCGTCCATCACAACAGACACTCTTCAACAAAAAAAATATTCGACACTTCAATTATTTTCTACATGCAAAATGTTCTGAACAACCAAATTTCGAGTGTTTTCAAAAATCTACTACTGTGACCATGCCAATTTTTCTTCCTACTTCTAAATACCTCGGCATGGGTGCTGTTTTTAATTAAATGAAAAAAATCGTTTTTTTTTCGGTTTAAGGGGAACGAAATAGAAAGTTTTTTCCAGTTGTTGTTCGCTTGTTGTGGTTGATTGATGCGCATCATAAAAAATAGGGGGGTTCGGTTAATAAGTTTTGTTGATGAAATCGAAAGTGTGAATAGGAAATAGGAAATAGTAAAATAAACAGGAAAAAGTCGAAAACTTACTGGTTCCCAAGATTTGTAGTATGGTTCCATGTCGAGAAGATATCTTTCACTGTATGCAACGAAATGCCATCCTAACATTGCAACACCAATAGCCAATGCTATAATTTTTACTTATTTTTAAAACTTCAGTGATTTTCTGAAACTCACAAGCAATCAGAAGCAAAGTAGCCGTAGTGATAATCAGTTTTCTTGATCTGTGCCAACATCCCAAAATTCCGGTCATCAAACTGAGAATAACGACAACAATACCTAAAAACAAATGTACATATATATTTATTTGTATTTTGTTTACATTAAAGTCAATATTTGTCAAGATAGATTGAGTGAAAATGTTCGTGACACTTCTAATAACTTAGCATAGGTAATGCTGATATGTGTATTTATATTTAATCTCCATTCAATTCTAATATTCACACGATCATAAGCATAGGAATAAGCATAGAAGTATTATGTTTCTATCAAACAATAAAGAAAAAAACTCGTAAACCGTACACGACTGAATGGATATCTTTCTATACGCCTCAGTGAATAGGGGCTATGAGAAAATGAGGCATAATCTCACAATAGAAAGCGTGACATGGTTAAGAAAAAGTAATCCATCTTACCCGCTCCATAACAAATTATCGATGTTCGATAGGCATAAAATCTGTAGGATTCCCCGCTGCTATAATGCTCTCGTTTCGCCTCCGGCGGGTTGAACTCATTATTCCAAATGCATGGCGAACTGAATTTCGAGAAACTGCCGATGTCTGCAAAATGTCAATTGAGTTTGTCATTGAATCGACCTTGATGTTCATCTAATGTAGTGATTGAAGCACAAAGACACTCAATTTTTGCTTTCGAGGTCTCAATTAATTCTTATTTTATTTTATTTTATTTTCCACATCACGCAAATTTTCAAAAACATTTATTGACCCATAATATTGGTTGACCTTTTTTTCTTTCTTTCATGAGCCTTCTTATAATATTGCGCAACACCTCTTATATTTGCATAATTAAGTGAAAAGTGTCTTGCCTTGTGGGACGGTGTCTGGGAAGCAAGTATGAAACAGCCCATAGTTTCTTGAGAAATACAGAATGTTGTGTCCAAATGCGTTTTGAAGACGTAGACTCAGTTCCGGCTCGCGTTTAAAGGCATTGAGGATCTCTCTGCGATTAACCTGAAACAATCTGTCATTTAAAAAGTTCAATCGGATAGTTCATCGTTCATCCTTTAAGTTCATCTACACAGCAATTTTCGTCTCAATCGTTAAATGGTCTTAGGAAAAGAAATGGACCGAAAAAAAAAGAACAGCCGTATTCTTTTGAGATACAGCCGCTTTATTGTTACCTATTGGCTTGCCTCATACGCATAATCTGACCTTGCCCTTCTTCAAGACGTCCCTCAACTCTAGCGGAATGAATGAGGGGGAAATCGATCAATCAGGTTGAAAATGGCAAAGAGCAAGAAAGTTAAGCGTATACATTTAATACCATAAATGGTGACACTCTCTATCATTCTTAAGGAGCACATTGGATCGGCTGGCCGGTTTCATTCCAAAAGAACTCACTGCACTCGAGAAGCCCCCCTTCTCTATTCTCGTTTATTTCTTTTTCTGATGCTACTGCTCGTCAGCAAATATAGTATGAGGATAGATTGATCGAAAATTTACAAACATTGACTCTTTTTTTTATCGATATTCATCATTTTATGAATAGAAAAAAGGTTCTTTTTTATTTTGTAAGTGGAAAAAGACTTACAAAACAGGATGACATGTGGTAAATAGAAAAACGTGTTCATACTTTGCTGGGCAGAGGATTTTAATTGGAAAAATAAAAAAAGATGAAGGGGAAAGTAGAGAAGAGAAATGAATTGAAACATTTTCTAAGAATTGGGTGGTTGCCAAAATAGGAAAACTCCTTAATATGATTTTTTTTAATGCTGAGGATAACGAAAAACGAACTATTGAATTGAAAAAAATAAAGACTTTCAAAATTTTGAAAATAAAAAAACATACTTGAACTTCAGTCCAGTTATCTGTTGAAATAGCAATCGAAACTAGTGCCAGTCCCAATAACGTAAAAACGGAAGCTAGCGACAGAAATAATGGAGAAGACAGCATGGCTAAAGCTTCTCCTTTTTGATAACTGATTATCCAGCAAAACGTTCCAGAAAAACAAGCAAATGTGTGGTCTACTCTAATGAACAACAATACACGCACAGTCTCTCTCCACTGCGATGATGACAAGAGGAAGAAATCGGAGGCGGGGTCAGTACTGGAGAAATACACACACCCTCTCACACACATACACACACAAAACAGTGTGCGGACGGACCGTATGCGCAACCTCTCTTCTTGGGAGAGATTTCAACTACCTTGCCTTTCTATTACCTACCGTTCTTCTACAGTAGGCGCAGAAATGCCGCTTGACTGCCTAAAACATACAAGGCCATCAGATATGACCCCTCCCGACTCATTCGAACCCTCTCTACATCTTTTCACTCCTATTTCTTCAATTAATGACCCGACAATCTGCGCAACTACTGTTTATCGCTGAATATCTTCAGGCAAAAGATCTGCCGGGATCCGTTAATGATATGACCTCCTAATATGTGATGGATTGCACGATAAATATCGCAAACCGCAAATGTTGCATTCGGTTGTGAATTGATGGGAAAAACGGGAACAAAAAGTATCATTGGAATTTGACAAATGAGAAGAAGTTTGTTTTGATGGGGAGTGAGAGAGATCTGATTAATTTTTCACCTGGTCAATAAAATGAATGGATTTCTTGCGAATTTCTGAACAGGAAAAGTATTGTTGCCCTTTTTCTATTGGGGGGAAAAAGTTTTTATCGAAAAAACTTACTAAGGAAGTACTTTCATGATGACTATCTATTCAGAACGCGACCCAGTTTAATTAATGGTTCCAAAGAGCATTTTAACTTTGAAATTAAAATAATTGTTCCGTGATATTTACTGGTAAAGTTGCTCGTGTTGATTATAAGCGAAACATTTCTTACAAATTTTTAAAGTACTGCAATTGCTGCGGAAATAGTTTTAGTGTTAAAAATGCCTTATATGAAAATTTTCCAAAAATAAACGACATAAATGTACTATTTCATTCTCTATTTAAAGAAGAAAATCTGACCGAGTGACCAATAATAACAAACAGGATACAAAAACAAGAGAAAATGCTTTTTTTGCCCGAAGAAAGTTAGTCCCTACACTTGGTTCTCTAGGCCACATGGGTTTTAAATAGATAAAAATGTAATAACTAACAAGAAAGAAAACTGTAACAAGGAGAGCTCACATGGCCTAAGAATTCAGTGTGGGAAAACCTTTTTCTGATCAAAAAAACATTCTTCTAATTTTCATTTTTGTTTATTTGGTGTTTTTTTGGTCAGACACTGAAAGCCTTAAATCAAATAAAGCAGGCTTTGAAAGTATTCATATTTATTGCGAAAAAGTAGTTGCTGAAGCTTTCAATTATATTTTTTTATATACGAAATCACAACAGCAAACGCTTATATCATTATTGGGTATACTCGCAGTTTACAGAGTTATGCGGTATGATATTTATTTTTAGAAATTTTTAATATGATTATAAACCGCGCTCAACTTTCAAGTAAAAATTTCGAACCCACAATTTTAAACACAGATGTAAACGAGATAAAAGCAATTATTCATTTTATTCGAGAACATATATATATTTCGTAATGCCAGTAATGGTTAATAAAACGAGACCTATTTGGTTTTTTTCGGTAGCATTCAAACTGTGTACAAGTATGCGGCTGCTCTTTAATGACTGCCAGATGTTTTCTAGAGAACCTTGATGACATATTCATTTCCTATGAACACGCTCTTCACTGACCAGCACACTTTTCTGTTTTGTTTTATAGAGTTTATGTTTATAAAATTCCGCTTTCATATTCATTTCAAAACAAATCAGACTGGTAGTTAGCAACCCACTTCTGCTCACTACATAAATGCTAATTTATTGTTAGCGTTATAAAATCTATCCCCACATGTTTCTTATTTCCGCACAATATGGTTCCAATAAAAGATGAGACAGAGTTCAACTCAGATTTTCTCATCCGAATGACCAACCGCATCTTCAAATTAGTATCTACACAACTCTTCGAATATTTTGTGACATATTAGTCCCCAATGTCCTTGGGCCCGTTTTTGGAGAATGCTTCAATGGGCGGCAAACGCGTTTATTTTAAAGTTGGCTACGGCTCCCAGTGGTGTCACTTTCGATTGTTTGAAAACACTCATTACTACTATTTCAACATTGTTTTTTTCTTTTTTTGCTTGATGTTTGATGCGAGTTTTCCAGAATCTTCTTTTTTTGGGAAAAAGGAAATTGATATTAAAATATATTCTTGCATAAAAAATCCTATGTTCAGTTTTTACATTTGGAATTTCATTGAAATTAGTCATTTTTAAACCGGATGTTTTAATGACTTAAACATTCTTGAAAAATTCATGTGATATTGTAATGACACACAAAATTAGATGTTTTGAAATTTATAATTTTTAAGAAAGGGTTGTTATTTATACTGTTTATCAATAAGGCAAAATTGCAATAAATTTAGATTTTTCTACAAAACAATTTGCAAAGCTCACACAAAAATGTCCATTAATTACAGTTAGAAAATAGGTCCAAAAAAAGATTAATATCAGTAACTATAACACTAATTTTCTAATCATTCCGCTAACAACCACGTCTCTATTGTTGCTAGCCTAATTAAAGACGTCGTTTTCCGTTTTTGCCGTGGATTAATCGCCAGTTTATCCCCATTAAAAACATAGGTAACAAGCCCATTACATGATTCAAAGAATTGAAATGAATCGTAAATATATTAGAATTTTTAATGGAGATATCATATATCTTCTCTAAGCTTTTGATAGCACTTCAAAATGCAAAGAATGGAAAGTTTTTTTTTGTCCGGGACTCTGTAATTTGAGGTTGTTTTTGAAGACTAATGTGAATAATATCTTTCAAAAGTTTTTCTGTGGAAAGAAAACATTAATAACATTGCATCAATTTACATTGTTATTCTGATAATATTGTTAAACCATAACTACATGGGAACATTGAAAATAGTTGTGAAAATATTTTTAAATGGTCTCTTCGCTGAAGAAACAACTTTGGGAATGTTAATACATTAAATTGTGTTCGTTAAAGAAAAATTTCAAATCACAAACAAAATTCGTTATTTTTAGGAAACTTTGAACTTTTGTATCAAAATCTTTGCACAGGGCTACTCTAAGTATTCAGGCTGTAAGCCACAGTCATAGCTCAGTCTCGTTTAACTCCCCGTTAACGAGTGTTTTTAAACTTCCAGTATGAATTTTATTATTCTGGGGACAGTCACTGTTCAGCTCAGATTGTGATCTGAAAAGAATCTGAGCTCCAGTGATAACAATATTAATGTAAGGGGGTTACGACCGCGGCGCGTCGGACTAATTCGTGATCCTGCAGGAATTTAAAATATTTTCGTTGGTCACATCTTCAAAATACCTAAATATAGTATTGTTATGATATCCTGAATGCTATTTCCATGTAAGTTAAAGCTTCAGAAGAAGGAAGACTAATGAGTAAGATTCTTTTACTACCCAAAATAAAGAAATGAGTATCATCACTTTTTATGTAACGTAGCTCCTTTTTTAATAATTTTGAGCCCCGATATTTCAAATGTTCAGTTTTTAAACTATGCTTAAGCCTTCCAGCGTGACGTGATGCAAAAATATGTGAGATATGCAAATTCTGAACAATTGTATGGAGGTTAACTGTTTTTATTTTTAACAGTAGATGGCGGAGATATATCGACCTATGACCACAATTTTTCAAATTCAACCTTTTCTACAAAAAAACATCAATATTTATTCTAATACCCTTCTTCATACATGCACATTATTGTTCCCATTAACGTCGACCTTTTGAATTTCTATCATCATTGTCATCAAATAACGCAAAAAAGAACTAACCACTTCCGTCGGCAGGGCCACTAATATTCGTAGGCAAAGAAAGGGGGGAGGAAGACCTCGTTGAGTCATACAGTTGCGCTCTATTGATAAATGTGTCGGCGCGAATGTCGTATTATACAAACTTCACAACGCACGCATTGTATTGTATAATAATGGCTCATAACCCGGATGAATGTTTTTTTTTCTCGCGGTACTATTCTATTTTTATGTTGGCGTAGTTTTAATTATGGGAAAATCGTCATCATCTTTTGTTTGCTCAAGATTGTTTTATGTGGTTTTTTATTGATGGTTGATAGCTGCATTTTTTTTAAATGTTCTTTATAATTTGTTTCAAAACATCAATTATTCTCTCTGCATATTCGAAAATGTCACGAAACTATAATTGAAAAAGCAAATTATGATTCTTTAATTAGCTTATCCGGATTTAAGGTCATCATGAAACATTTGTGCCGACGACGCTGCTTCTCAATTTGTGATATCGCTTCTAAAGTCGGCATCAAAATGAGAGTGTGTGTGAGAGCTTGCCGGCAACCACGAACACCCGGCCCTCCTCCCCGGTCGTTTTTCCAATCCATCTGGCTTTTGGGAGTAAGATGAGTGTGCGACAACGCTCAGTTACACCAACGCGAAAATAGGTTCATTCGCTTTTTGAGGTCCTCGCCCCATTCGTTCCATTGATTGAGGCGGATCGTTTGTTATGTCTAGTAGCGTGAGTAAGAGTGTGTATGCGATGTGTGCGCTGTGTGACTCCGCTCGTATAATCTCCAACCACACCTTTCCTTTTTTGTTTCCGAATAATATCTGATTTAACCTTTATTGAATCTTCCGTTTTTGACCCTTATTTTAATGGTTATTTTAATCTTTCAGGATATGTCCACCATTTCGGTTGATGGCCGACGACATATTTCAAAAGATTCGCGAAGTTGTGTAGGAGGTTATCGTTATGATCCGAATAAAAAAGGTCAACGTCTTCGTTACGCGCAATCGGAAATCGGAGAGCCATTTATACCTCGATTCTCAGCAATAGCTAGTGAGGTTTGTAATTAAAAATATCATATCATAACTTGATAAGATTTGTTGGATAGCTTATCAAATATATCGTATTTTCTCAGGGTAAGAAGTTGAGCACACCGAATGATGATTGGGGTGATAACACCACTGTTCTCACGGGAGTCACAACCGACTCATTTAATATGGATGAAAAAGTTAATTATTCCCCGCCACTTGGACGAGTTGTTGGTCGAAGGTAATTGTTAATTAATGTTTAATTACTATACATCAAACTAAAACATAAACTTTTTCAGATGTTCGAGATTCGTTTGGCTGATTTCTTCCACAGTGTTATGTATAACTGCAGTTATAAGTGCGCCAATTATGAGCATTTTACCGATAATCGCTCCACGATTTGGAATTGACATGCCGCCGATTCAATGTGATGTGAGTTGTTTTGACTAGCGTTGAATGATTGAATGAATAATTGATAGGTCGACTGTGAAGGATTGATATTTCTGATGTGCATTAAAACGATTTTCCTTGTTCTTTCGATTGCGGTACTTTATTGGAGAAAGGCGGCTGCAGATATGCCAAGATTGTAATTTGACATGTTTGGAATATGAAAATCAGAGAAATATATTTTAGATATCTTCCGAGAGCAGCTCTCACATTTCTAGTCATGTTCATTCTTTTCGCATTTTGGCTTTTTTACACCGTTCGGATTTTCATAGAGAAATATGATAATTATAAATATATCGTGAGGATTATATGAACATGGATAATTTTTAAAAATCAATTTATATTTCAGGTGTCTTATTCCACGTCGCTGCTCGATGCACTTCTTTGGACACATTATCTATCAATAATTTTACTCGAAATCCGCAGATATCGGACACAATTTATTGTCACAATTGTCAGAGATCCTGATGGCGAGTCTCGTTCAATGACAATCGGCGCTTGTTCGATTCAAGAAGCCGCAACAGAGATTTTGAAATATTATACAGCGATTTTCCCATCATACAATGTCTATCTCGACAAGGCACGTCAAACGGCCGTTCAGAAGCAAGCTGGCTTACAAGGAAGTACTGCAGGATTCAAGATGTATAATATTGAGCAGTATGGCGGGCAGGAAGCGGTTAGTGAAGTGAATACAAGGGCATTGATGGAAGCAGCAGCGAGACGAAGAATACCAGGATATTCGGAAGTGATGCTCGAAGATGCGGAGTTTGAGAAGCGGATGAAGAAAAGGAGATACCGATTAATGGCTGCAGCGGAAGATGCATTTTCACATGTTCAAAGTACTACAGAACTAGGAAATCAGAAGGTAAATATTACGGGATTAGCATATATTAAATAAACTGTGATAACTAGTAAAAAAAAATTATTTTTTAGATAAACATCATGAGATAAAACAGAACAATAAAATTGTTCAAAGCGATTATTTTGAAATCTGAAAATTTTTCAAAAAATGACGAAAGTTTCAGATTAAAAATTTATATTATAGAAGAATTTCTATACTTTTTTGGTGGTTGGATTGTGTTTTCTAAAAAAAGTTGATATTTCTGAAAACATAGTTAGGAAAAATTAAAGTTCTTCTAATCTTATGGAAAAAATACAGAGATTTCTAGACGATTCAGAACATCGTGCAAATTCTTACCAAATGGTGAAAAATGGTGTTTTTAGAGATAACTTTGGAGGTTTATAAAATGATACAATTATCTCTTGAAATCTCGACGAAAAGGAACTAAATTTCGTGCGTAACTAGAAACATGGGAACAAGTTATAGCTCATCAATTTCACTTACTTTTTTATCAACAGTTTTTAGAAGGGAAATCAGAATTTTCAATGCTCAGAAATGGCCGAATACTTTGCAAAAATGAAAATATTGTTGAGATACATAATTTTCAGCACGGCGTAAACAATCAAATGGATTCGCTCACTGCTGCACAGAATGTTTTCACATGGATTGTTCGACCGTTGACCAAATTTTTGAAGACATCTCGGTTGCAGCCGAAGCATCCGTCTGAACAAGTAACAAAACACATTGAACGATGCCTTACATTGAAACTTTCACACCGAACATTTCTTCAACGCTTCTTCAGTGACAGGTTTCCACATCAAGATGCTATAACCGAGTCGAAATGGTCTTTGATTTGTGATAAAAGCGTTACCAGCTCTGTTGATCATGGGACAGTGATTGTTTTGAAATCACATAATTCTGTAAGTTGCTTATCGAAAAAATGAATTAATTTCATTGTTGTAATTAACAGGATATCGATTGCGGTGTTCAACTGATCTGCACAATTGGTAACATTCCATTTTTCAATTTGACGGAACAATCCAAATCAACAAATGATAAATTCGCGCTGAAGATAAGTAATGAGTCAGCAGTTTAATGATGATACCAATACAGTAATAAATTAACCAAAATGGTTTCGGTCATATATGTTTTTAACACTGTTCCCCAACATTTGTTTTTTAATAACGGGTTTCATCATAATTTTTAAAAAGAAAAGTTACAAATTCTCATGGCTTTTGAATAACTTTTTTTGAACAGTTATCCTGTCTGTATTCATTGTTTTTGTGTGCCTTTTTCATGTATTAAATCGAATATAAATGGTTATTATGTTTATTTTTGACTTTTCTTTTTTCTTCCATTTTCAAATTTTGATTATGACAATTAATCGAAATATAAAATGCGCTTTGCGCTGAGATCAACAAAATTCCTGTAAGGCTTTGGGTAAATTTTAAGATACCCGTAACAAAGTAAGAAGAGGAGGAGGAGGAGCAAAATGAAAAAAGTGAAGAAAATGTTGTCAAAATATTGAATGATTAAGCATGTCGCATAGCTCTTGGGAACACATAACTACGCTTCTTTCTTCCGAATCGACTGTTTGAAATTTTCTGATTGTTGAAAAATGATGCAATTCTATCATTGATAGTTGGGTCCATATCGTAGACGACACCGTTTTCGTCCATGAACTGGTTTGGTGAGAAGTTATCATTGATCTGCTTTTGCTGAAATAGGGAAAGGTATTTGATTGATGGGTAAAGATCACAAAATTAGTCAAGATCTTGTTTTTTTGTTTTAAATTGGGCAGAAGATCAAAAGATTATCAGTACTTACCCAATCATCTTCTCCTCGTAAATGAGAAATTGGACGAAAGTCGGTGTTCATCATTCCGATTCGTCGTCGAGCTAACTTTTCAGATCTGTAGGCGTCGATCAAACTCATTGAGGAAACGATGGTAAGTATCAGTTGGAAAAACACGATTGTTTGGAATAGTGACCGTGACATGTTGGTATTGAGGTTGAAGAGTAGGTGAAACTGAAAATTTAGCAGATGTTTTGAACAGGAAACATTACTACAAGAAGGTAATAAAGTCGCCACCGCGGATAATTGGCACACACAAAAGAACTCGAAGTGTAAATGATAGCTTACTGTCAAATTGCGCGGGTTTATATAGAAGCTGTGATAAGTGAAATGATGAGAGAAGTGAAGGAAATTTAGAGACAGTCTTTAATTGAGACACGACAGTTATGGTGATAATTTTCGTCTTCTTCTTCCCACTTTTTCTCGTGTGAAAAATAGTGGTACAATGTTGATAGAGACCAGAAGAATATAAACGGTGTTTTAACAGTTTGCTGATTGTCATGCCAAATGAATAAAAAAAGGTTTAGGTCAATCTTCGAGTAAATCACAAACAATGTAATTTTGCAGGTATGCATTCAATACGAATTTTTCGCAGAAAAATTAGACATCTAGTTCTAATCACTAACCTTTTTATGTGAAATAACAAAAGAACAAATAACGTCAGGATTTTAGTTACTATGTATACCAAAAACAACATAGCACATGACGTATTTATAAAATGTTCTTAATTCTTTTTTTTACAAAGTTGATTTTCTTATCAACTCTGAAAATCATAGTCAGGTCAGAGGCTATTTCTTTATTTTTTTCAGCAAAGTGTTGATAACATCTACGGTAGTTGATAACTATTTACTTTTTTATTAGTATCGGCGAAGAATGAATTGCAAATAATTTATTACCCCTGGGAAAATGACCATACATTAATAAAAGGTAAAACTATAACTTCTTTTTTGTAGCGTTTTTAAGAAGAAGGAGAGCTAATGCTCCAACGGCGAGAACCACAACAAACGTGATAGTTATGAAATACAATGTACAATAAAAATCGCATTCTGGAGGTGACCACGATTGTTTTTGGAGGGAATTTGAAAAGTCGTCGATCAGTCGAATTTGTTTGTTGTTTGTTGCAATCTGGTACAAGACATTCCATGTGCAATCTTCTGAAAGGCCACTAGATGTCTCGCATTTCCAGCATTCGGGGCTTAGTGCGCAACGTTCAGCCCTGTAATATTTCAACATTTTTAAAAGTTTATGTACTTTGTAATAATTAATTAGTTTTTTACACGACGATTTTAATAATGTTCTAAATCTAAAAATAGATAATATTTTATATATACTGAAGGGATCTCTTTACTTTGATCGCTTTGATTAGTCGAACGCTAAAAAGTATACATATTTTTGATCTTATCGTTCTTTGCATCCAAGGGTTTCTTTAAATTTCTGAAGATTATACTTGAGTGATATGTTTGAATCTCTCTTACCACACCAAAAAACGAATTTGGACACCCATTAGTGATCGTTCTTTGTAGGCCTTTCTGAACATCTTACCATTTTATTAATGATTTCGAATCTCTGTTGAATACAGCAGCAAGCGGGAAGTTCGCCAAAACATATGATGAAGGAAAGAATTGTCTATACCCTGAAACATCTTCGTTTTGTTTAGTGATCGCACGTAGAACTATCATTCGTACCAGATAATGATGTTTTGTGCGACGAATCACGTGAAATGAAGACAATCGGCAGCTTTGACGCTTTTTCGAAACCTCGGCTCTGCGTTAGCTTGGAGTTGTGGAATTCTAAGTCGACTGTTAGCCAAAACACGGTGGAGAAATTATTGATAGCATACTGAAAGATAATACAATAGTTGTTCCAATGTTCAAACCACGTTTTGACGATCTAAACCACGAGTGTGACGTTTGATGCATGTTGATCAAAACCTAAGATCACATCATAGACACGTTGTTGTTCCTGATGAGAACGATGATGCAAGTTTCTGGTTTTTTGTGATTTCATGTTTTAATTCATCTTGTGTGGTTAAAATTTGAACTCAGAAAATAAAGGTGAATGAAAAATTGAATGTTTGATGTTTTCTCAATTGAGTACTTAAATTTATTCTACAATTTTCAAATTAACATCAGGAATATAAACATAGTTAACGCTTAAACTCCACCTTCAAGCCTTTTCCAACGCTGGGAATGAACTTAAAATATTCTTCGTGCCAAAATACGTATATGAAAAAGCAAAAAGTCTAAAACGGAAACGAGATCTTTCTGAAGTAACTGGAACGTTGAGCATGAAAATGTTTATAACATTTGCATTGGGATATTTGTAGCATGAATTCAAAAGTTCAGGTAAAAATTCTTTAAAATTAATATGAAGAAAATCACGAATCATGAACCGCAACGCGTCTGACTTTAACGAGAGGACTTTTCTAATGATCGCAGTGATGTCAGGGACCTTACGACTGTAGAAAATTGCCAAATTTCCGTTCAAAAGATTGTCAGCTTATTGTTAATTGAAAATTATGGAAATCATTGCTGTTAGTTGTGATGAAGATCTTTTTCAAAAGGGAACCCTAAATTTAGGAACGTATCTACTTTGTTTGCAACATTTTGAGAAGTATTGCAGATAATACAATAGTTCTGGTAAAGTAGCTAAAAAACTTGAACACAATACTATTCTTAAATTGTCCTTGATGTATTTTTCTTTTCTCGATATAATTTGAAAAACTCATAACTTTGTAAAACTCATACTAAAAGAATAACACGTACTTTGTCTTATTTTTCTGATTTCTGTAATAACACATTTGCTGATAATTTTTCGTAACACGATCCAATCCATCAACAACTGTTAATCGTAAATTGGAAGGCGTTTTTCAACGCGGTTCAAAAAGAAACGCGTATTTCGGTTTCAAGATGACGTTGACAGATGAAAAAACTATGTTCACACGTAAACAAAAATGCATGATCGGAAGGAAAATGGTTATATCATGATGTGTGATCTATAACCAATTTGAGATAATATGACTAATTCGTTGAAATTCTTTCAGGAACATGTCACAATTGCACCCTTTTTGCAGATTGCAAATTTTGTGAAACTTTTGATTATTTTCAAATATAATAATCTATTTATCAACCTACCGTGAGATAGAAAGGTGTTAAAATCCCATTTTCGACGTTTCCTTTGCTCACAATTCTGATAACTTTGGTGTTCCGAATGCTTATCAACTGGTTTTCAAGAAATGTCTGAAAAAATTATTTTTATTATATCACTGAGTCTTCGATCTCTTCATTTTTAAAAGTTATTGTTATGTTATCATAATAGATAACTGGTTTTCAAAAAACGTCGGTCGAGACAGTATGTTGAACTTCGAGTACAGTAAGAAAGTTGTTGTTCACTACATTTTCCCCGCAATCCTTACTTTTCTGTTATCATCCGTGTTAGTTATGATAAAACCAATGTTTTTTCATAAAACTGTTGACCTTGAGATATGATACAAAGTTCATTTGTAAAGAAAAAAAATAGCTAACCGTATTTTCTTTGTCGAAAATCAGTATTTTCGTTTTTGGGTAGTTTCGATGAATAGATGCAATTAAAACCAGAAGTTTGTTAACATCTTTCTGAGATGCGGCCAATGCAAAAACCAATTCATTCTTTATTCTGAAATCGAATTAAGGTTTTCAAACCATTGTGTAATGAAGTAACTATTGTTGTTGATGTTAATGGTCAAAGTTCATTGAAATTGTGATGAATAATGCGTATCGTATCTCGATAAGACAAAACTGCGGCAAAAATCATCATTTGGGTATAAACATGAACAAATTGCGTGAAACTGTGAACATTTAGGACACGAGGTTTCAATAAGACATTATTGTGAGATATTGCAATAGGGTTTTTTTTGTAAATTAGTTTGATGCAGATGAAAAAAATAAATACCTTTTTCACATGACAAATCATGACATGGATCTTACAATTGACTAGGGAAGTTTTTTTCATGTGAACTTCGATTTAAGAACGGGGTCTAGTGTAAATAGAAAATCCGTGATATCATAGATTATCAGCTGATAAGGATATCACGATATGTAATTTTATGACACATTAGAGTTACCAGTGTGAATTTAGGAACGTTCAAGTACGTCAAATTGTAACCAAATACTATTTTTTCATTTAATATTTACAACATGTCAATGTTTTTCACAAGCTTATTTAAGAAATATAACTTTTTTTGTGATTTTCGATTGAATTTGCGTAATTCTATGAAGCTGTTTAAGTCTAAATATACCTGAAAATTTAAAGGTGATGTGTCTCAAATATCATATCGAATTCTTTTCACAGTAGGAAAAAATTCCAAAGCTCTCTTGTGAACGCAACGGGAAAGTGTAATAACAGATTGTTCGATACAATTAATTTATTGTGAATCCTATCTTTTTTTGAACATTGAAATAGTCGGTTAATGTGATAAGAAAACGGTTCAACGAAACAAAATCTTAAGGTTTTAGAAATTCAGAGAAACAGAAAGTTAGTATTTAAAACAGTTCAATAATAATTTTTAAAATTGATTTTGGAAGTGATATTCCTTTTTATGGAAATGAAATCTGTAGTTTTTCTTCCTTTTCAATTTGGTTCCATTTAGGGATAAGGTTTCATGAATAAAAAATGAAACAGAAGATGTTGAAATTAAACACCAAAAATACCATTCGTTGGAAAATTATCTTTCCGCCAGAGAGCTTAAATTATTCGTCCTGAGAGGCCGTTCTTAAATCTTAGGCTATTTATACTTTCATAACAAAGTTAAAGTCAAAACAAAAAAGCTCACTCTTCAGAATACTCATTCAACGATGAGTCACGACAAGTTTCGAAACATTTTCCACAGAGAGTTTTGTCGGTCGCATGTGGATAACAATTCCTTGTTTTGCCACCATCACAGCTGCAGTTTGCCATTTGCGAAACTTTTTGCCAGTCATCTTCCCCGTATGTTTGAAGCTGATAGAATTCCCATATTTCTTCGTAATATAGCTGAAATATTTTGCATATCGTAATTTATTTAAACAAATATTTATTCCATTATTGGATTGATTTGTTTTTACTATCCCCTGAAAAAAAAATGCACCCAAATATAGAAACATCATTTTTTACGAAACTTTCACAACAATATTTTCATTTCGGGAATAATAAAAAAAAACATTTTTCTTTATTTGTTCAAAACTTTTTGAATATATTTACATGCCATCAATTTTCCATGAGAATTCTGGAAACATACAGTCATTTCTGTCGAAATAAAAACAAACTGATGTTCAAAATTTTTCTTCAAGATAATTACACTAAACACGGTATGTGGATTTATCACTATCATTCACAATTTTTTATATTCAAAATAGTAAAAATAATTGTTGGAAAATTCGAAAAATTACAATAGGGAGACATTCAGAAATTTTATGATGAATTTAAAAAATAAATCATATTTTTAAAAATAAAGTACAAAACAATCGTAGCTGATGCCTGTTCTTGAAGTCATTTTTAGTGAAGTTCCGAGCTGTTATAATAACCCTTTAAAATATAAAAATAGTGATGAACTAGTTTTTATCACCGCAGCTAGAAAATAACAATGCATCGAGCAAAACTTTAAAAATAGCAAATACTGTTAATTTTTCTTTTATTCCGAAAGCCGGATATAAATTGCACTACATCGTGTCGTAAAATTTGCGATCAGATGATTATGTTTTTTTTTAATTTACTGACAAAATATTATTGTTTGATCTTTGATAAATCATTCTTGAAAAGGGGACACTAATCACAAAAAAACGATCTTTTGATTTAAAAGGAAAGACGCATTAATGATGATAAAAAAGATTTGATAGATTTTATTATTTTTCAGTAAGAGTGTCTTTCCAGTTCCAAGGAGATGAATTTTAGAAAACAATAACATAAACTTCTGAAAGCAAGATTTTAAGATAAGCTAGGTTATTGAAATACAAAAGAAAAACTTCAAAATAGCTAATTTTCAGAACCTTGTCAAGTAACCTATAAGAGCGCATTAAGACTTCAAAATCCACTATACATTTCGTTTACTCGCTCAAATACTACCCTTAGGTAGCAATTCTTCTATGTCGAAGTGTAAAAATATTTCGTTTATGAAAGGATCTAAATTCATTATCATTAAATTTATTAAGAATTGATAACGTTTTTCATTGATAATGTGTCGTAAAGAACGTCATGTAATTCAAGATAATTTCATTTCAAGTACATTAATGAGTGTAAATGGAAATAATTGAATATAAGTGATAGTGAACGTCGTTCAAATGAAACTTAATTCACAAAATTTTCAATATAAAAAACTTACGAATAAGTAGACTAACAGCGTACCAGATAAAACTATTTTGATGAAAAGCGACTCCATAAACAAAATAAATGTATTTTTTCTTTTTAAAAATAGAGCAGTAGTGTAGAAGACGGAATGTAGAAGCCTATAAAATGACCAATGGCTCGCTAAGCTTTCTTGCAAAAATCAATGTGCTCTTCCACTATGGGTGGCATCCGGAGAATGGAGACGCAGAAAACATGCCAACTTCTTTTTCCTTTTTTCGTAGTTCCTCCGTATTCAAATGAGATATTTTGAAAGTGAGCCCGTTCGTTGACCCCCCATCCAATTTTCTTTTTTTTCCTCCAGTTTTCTATTGAGACGAGTTTTTTGACGTTGAAGCTATTGGTGATTCACACACTTTCATTCATCATAATGGCAGCGGTGTTGTAGTTAAACTGGAGGGATACGGATCCTCATGAGTAAGAAATATCCATCTCTTTTTCTTTTTTCATTTTTCCTTAGTTTCACTCTGATTAATTGACATGTTAATAAGACATTTTATCAGCGATTTTATTTTTCAAAAGTTTATTGAAAAAAAGGTTTTTGGAGATTATAGTTAATGCACTTTGCAAGTTATTTCACAATGACTCATGTTCATGATGAAATATATTTTAACAAACATTTTATCATGGGTTTTTAATTTTTTGTTATTTTTAATGTTAATCATTCAAGATTGTGGATCAAAAAATAACTTGAAAAATAGATTTTATATAACTAATTGACCATATTTTTATTTTAAATTCGTAGTCAAAATCATGTTTTTTCTTGCAATTTCGTTCTGGCGAATTTGTAAAACAATGAACTTATGAACGATATATCAAAACATTAGTTTGTTTCCACACTTCGATTTGTGCTCCAATTGCAGTAGGCGAGACATAGATATGACGATCGAAATTATAACTGATCGTGCATTTTAATTGAAAATACAGCTGAATGAAATGGATTTATGACCGCTAATTAAGGAAACAATTTAGTTTAATGAGGTTTGTCAATGTTTTATAGTTCGTTAAATGTTTATGTGTCATCATTAAAACGTCATTTAGAGCAAATTTATGAAATTTTAATAGAGAAGCTGGCAAGAACAGTGCTGTCATCTTAATTTCAAGAGACGTTCATTTTTTTTTTGAAACGAATCTACGACTCAGTGTTCCGATCCGGATTTTTCGAATTCGGATCTCTCAATCCGATCCGAATCAGGTGGAAATCTATAAATATCAAATGTTAATTTTCAGAGTACAAATTTTACTATTTTGCTAGAACTTAAAAATTGCGGCCTATTTAAAAACGCTCGTAAGAAACAAATTATTTGATGATCAGAAAACGGTTTCACAAAACATAACATTTATTTCGAAAAATATGCACATTACCGGTTTTTATTACAAAATTTAATTACAAATAACTTTTTTTTTTTTTTCGAAAAAAGAGGGTCATGAAAACGTCACAAAAAATTTGCACGATGTTCATAGATCCAATCCGGATCGTTACCGGGTCGATCCGGATCGGAACACTGCTACGAATGCAGGCATTAGTTCAAGAAACAAGTACAGTAACGCCTTATTTTTCCTAAATAAATTTTTCAACTATTTTATTTAATGACCATTTATCAGTCGATTTTCATTTATATGAAACATAATTTTAATTTTCTAGTCTCTTTGAAATTACTTTTATGAATGTCTCAATTCTGTTCCGCTCTTTTGTTTTTTTGATCTATAAAAAAATCGTGTTCGTGTTTTTCCAATCGAATGAATCGCTATTTTCCTGTCACTCTTTGCACAATGATTTATACCCGAAACAAGTGATTAAGTTGTCCATTTCCGGTGCGTGGTCATTCTACAATGAATGCACATCAATTCTCCGGACAGCTAGTGTTTTTAACGGCACATCTAAATTCAAATTCTTTGTTTGTTTTTTGTTTCTGAAAAATCATTTTGAATTCCTTCTTTGTTTTTCTTTACACTATATGGATTTTTTTTTTAAATTTTAGTATCTCAAAAATTTGAAAAATTCGTGATTCGAAAGATAAGAAAACGGGAAAAAATAATACAAAAATAAATCTGATTCACGGTTTATTGAGCACAAAATAAAGCTTTTGCATACATTTCTTTTTCGTTTCTCACTGCTCAATGAATACATATTTTTGAATTGCGTATGTCGTACGGTGCGCGACTGTTCAGTTGACCCGCTGGCTTGGTGACCATCACTTTCCTGCACACCTATTTGAACAAGCACACACACACACACACCTCTCTCTCACACACACACTCACACACATACACACGCACATAACCCAACCGAGCATAGACTGTGTCTAAATCTCTTCTAGACCGTGTGCATTCTTTGGCGGTCACAAAGGATCGCCTACAAACGGCTGCCTTCCTGTTATACCTCACCACCATCACCATGCACTCCCTAGAATACAAGAAAAACCTCTTAACTCGTCACCCTTTCTGTATCTTTCTATGCATATGAATCAATAAACAATACGGTTCAATCAATTTATAGATTTTTTATTGGCTCTTTTATTATTTTTTTAATTTCATCCACGCTTCAAACATAAAAATGTATATGATATGATTGTTGTTCAGCATTTTTCTGCGTTCTGAACCTACGTACTTTTTCCTTCCAACTAACTATGAGGCTTACTGTAAATGAACGATTTTCGACACTTTCCCTTATTTTGAGAATTTTTAATGGTTTCAAATACTTATGTATTTAAAACAGCAAATATGAAATATTTTATCAAAATTTTGCTAAATTGTAGTTTTCAAAAAATACAGCCTTTTTTGATTGAACCGTTATAATCTTATGTTTTTTTGAGATTTTTTTGAAAAAAATACGCTGAAAATAATTTTCATTTTAAATGTCTTTAATAATTATTTAATTAAATATATTATTATTCGAAGATCTAAAAATATTTTTCTCTATTAGCTTTTTATACGAGAAATAGATTTTAGTTGAAAATTTTGACTCCAGTTCAGAATAGACTCAAATTGAATTTCAAGTCTTCGGTTCCAACACTGGTGGGTTGTGACCGACTAGTTATACCGCCAAAAATACGTATAATTGACGTTTTTCGACTTTTTTTTTCATAAATCAGCTCAAACCATTCAAGTCGTGGCTAGAAATCGAAGTTTTCGCTTTTTGTAAAAAAAAAGCGGTAATGTTCTTTAACGTTCGCTTATCTGTTAATACTTCCGAATGTCAATTTCTGTCTGCTATCTACGCCCATACACAAAAATATGATTCATTATGGAATTTTTATTGATTAAAGCATGCCTCATCTGTCCAATTTGTTATCATTGTTTTCTTTTTCTTCTATTCTTGCTCCAACTTTATTATTCCTTTCTTCTCCAAACTTGTATTAACATTTTTAGGATCCCAAGAATCATATACAAATCTTCTCGTGCCACTCAACTGGTTTGTAAAAATATAGAAATAAAAGTGAGTGTTTTTTTCTCGATTAACCCCCCCCCCCACTCCAAATCTTTTTGTTGGAACTCAAATTATGTCCTTTGTTCAAAATCGTTTTGTTCTCCCCCCTTTTCCCTACCCATTTTTGGCGGAGATGGCATGAAATTGATTCGATGAACCAAATCGGAAATCTGCATTTTCTATCAGAGATTCGTCTCTCGTTATTCTCGAACAATTTTGTTTTGTATTTCACTCTTCATACATAATAATGATGATGATGATTATGAACATCGGAATATTCATGAATACTATCGGCTGCGTATCTTGATTTATGCTGATAACTCTTGACAAGGACAACAACAACTAGATTTTTATCATAGTTGTCAAATAGGAGTGAACTTTGGAAGAAGTAAATAGGACATAACACTATAGATAAAAAGGAGAAAAAAATATATATATGCGGTATAAATGACCACTACTGATTTTTATCGGGGCCGTCTCGGTCAAACCTCTCCTTATTTTGTGCTAAATAAATAATAAAGCTGAACGTTTGAACAACAATTGAGAAAGCCACTTGAAAATATTGTTTTAGTGTTATTTTGCAACAATGTTTGCATTGATTTCTAAAAACATCTCTCAAAATAGTGAAGGATATAATATCATTTTAAAAATAATTAAGCGATTTTTTGAAACATTACTGAATTTCCGACATTTGTTATATCACTTCCAATATGATTCCATATGATATGAAAAAGGCGGACTAATTAAGCATAATGTCATTTCCATTTGTAATGATGATAGACTATGAACATCAGAACTGTTGATGGTTTCTATCAGAATCAGGTTGGTTTTATACATTAGAATCAGGAGGGGGAGATTTTCTCCACATTTGTTTCTTGATGAGAGATAGTCAATTGGTTTGTAGTCTTTCAAAAAATCGCTCACACTTTTTTGTGGAAAAATAGCTTTCAATTGTTGTTTTTGCTTCACACTGTAAGCATTGTTTTTGTTCGTTTTTGACGATCTTTAATCTTCTCTCAGCTTTTTTCTTTTTCAATTTGGTTTTTTTTAGTGATTTGCCTTTTCGTTTTGTATTATGAAAATAGTCTGTCATATGCTCTTCATCCTGAACCAATTTTAAACCTAATGTGACACCTAAGACTGTTTTTAAAACCTGCTGATCACATCGTTTGTGAAACAGCAAATGCTTGTGCTTCTAAAGCCCATTTTCTTAAACTTAATTAAAATAAAAAATATGGTTGTGACAGCTTCCTGCGACCTCAATATTTTGTAACAGTTTCACATTATAAAGGTGTCGTTAAGTATCATAAACTGCCGAAATAGTCTAATTAACAGTTTTTTTAAAAACTTATAATTGGAATTTACAATCGGTTCGTTGACAACTTTAGCTTTATATTTCTTAATCATATGAAACATTTCATCAACAAAAAAAAACTGTTTCTTTAATCAATGTATTCATTTTTCGTCGAACACACCACTCCTTACCGAATGTAACCTGTTCATATACATAGCGTCTAGCATCTCAGAACAGACAAATACATTTCATTCAAGCTTTTCATTCAACCTTTATTTCTGTTGCTTGTTCAATTCTCCGCCCGTTGATTTTCCCACATTCAAAACCGATGCATTCTCTCGCCTACTTCACTATTTGTTCTCGATGACCAACACAATCTATCCCCCCCCCTCCTTCTCACATTCCATTTTTAATTCAATACAGTCATTTGAAGTTGAAATAAAAAAATAACATTTAACATGTATGTACATAAACGTGACCGACTTTGAATATTTTAACCGTTTTTTTTGATATTCAATACTTCAATGATTATTCAAATTGGGGGGCTTTTTTTAAACCTTCATCAATAGTTCCCCCATTTAAAATTGTTATTCCCGAAAAGATGAACCTAAAATAGTGCCGCGCAGACAAAAGGAAATGATCATTTGAATGTTCATGAATTGTGCTGAATAGTCAATGTTGCTTGAAAAAAGAATTATAACATAAATCGGAAAGTAAACATCATCATCATGCTGTGAAGCGTATTGCAAAAGAAGAAGAAGATGCATGGCCACTTTTTGGAAAATAAAATGTCACAGTTTGTGAAAACTTTTTTTGAGAAACTTTTTTGCCAAAAATCTGGTCCGCCAAATATATAATAGTTTATCGATATTTCTTTTTTTTGACCAATGTTATTTAATATACAAATATATGTATGAGTAGGTATATTTCAAAAAAGGTAGAACTCACGGAATTTTTAAAGAAAGTCGATTTTGTAGAAAATTTCCGATTCATTGTCTTTTTTTCTGAAAATATTAATTTTAAAAAAATATTGTTAAGCACGATTATACTTCTAATTTACTTTTGTGATGAAAAAATTTAGAAATTTGTCGAGATTTGCTCCTGTCTAATATCTGAAAACGTAACTGCGCTCTATAGACAATAATACGGTATCTCCATTAAAGGGACACACCGTTTTTTAAAACTTGTAATTCGGCACGAAAAAGACACTCTTTTTTCTTTTGAAATTACTGAAATAAATAATTGGTTTTTTGAACTTTCTTTTTTTTTTATTTATTTTCAGAATGTCTATGTAAACCAGTAGAACGAAATTCTATTTTTGAATAATACGACAATAGTGAAATATTGTTTCGGAGGTACTTAACTTTTGATCAAACATCATTGCTCAGCTTATTGCGCAAAGTAGTATTCAAAAAAAAATTTAAATTGTGTAATAGTGGCGCGTTTTTTTTCCATCATAATCTATTGTTCCGATCATATTATGAGCTCGTCAAAAAAAAATTTGATTTATTCGTTTTATCTGCTTTCTATTGGAATGTATTTAAGATAGCAATTTTCACCCTCTAATCTGATTTGTCCCGAAGGCACAAAGACGATGACAATCTCGAAAAGAGACAGTTTCGGTTTTTCGGCATATTCATATCTTTGCGAGACTTTTTCCCTGCCCCCGGGTCATCTCATCTCGCATTTCGCTTCGGGGATATGTTTATGCGAAACATGCAACATAAACACGGTGGATATATGAGTCACAAATAGTTTGAAATCGAGATGCCGATGGAAAATTCCGATCATTTTGGTGCGGGAGATAGGGGGGGGGGGGGGGGGGAAGGCTGTGCGAGAGAGAGAAATAAAAGGAACGCACAAAGTGAACAAGAGGGCAAAACAACAAGGAAGAAAGATGGTGAAGCGATCAGAAACGACGGTCCATCCGAGGGCCCCCACCTGCATCATCGCCGGTTGACATCAAGGACACCATTATTTCGATGTTGTACAATCCCTTTTCTTCCATTCTTCGCTCATCTTCTAACCCCCCAACGCACAAGTCGTCGATTATTCCAATGATTCTGACTGACTGTCTTTTACCATTGCTGTATATGTGTTCTGCGCACTCCGTTTTTTCTTGTAATTTCGTAATAATGAGGGTATTTCGCGCGATTTTAACGTGGAACTTTTCTCCTTTCCCCTCCCCCCGTTATGACATTATTCTCGATCCTTTTTCTTAGTTATTTTTATTACGTTTTTGGAGAATTGAATATGATTTTCAAGAATATTTCGATTTTCGAACAAAAAGGCTGCAATTTTTTTATTTAGGGATTGACGCAATGACTCAATTCACGAATTTCAATCATTTTTTTTCCTCAACACTTCTCCGCATCGATTAATACCTATTGTATGTTCAAAAAGTGTAAATACCAGTCAAACTTGTCCAGAACTGTCCTAGTTTGAACAATCATGTGTTGTTTCCTTTTCAAATAGGGGAAAAAAACGTCCGCTTCAATTTTTTCTCTCGGGCGTGTATTTACCAATTATTAATTTGGCTCTCTTTTGTTCCATTTCCCATATTGTATAAAAAAATTTTTTGAAACGGAATTATTATTATTATTTTTTCGCTCCGCCAAAAATAAAAAAAAATGTTGTGGGAAATGTCAAACACCTATTTCATATGTTTTAAAAAGCCTTGGTTCTAATGAATCATCGTCTCTAACGTTGTCAATTCATCAACATTTCCTCCTCTTTTTTTTTTGTTTTCCAACAACGTTTGTTTCTGTATTCAAACCCCCGCAAGAAAAAAAAATTTCGAGACTCGCCCATTTTTCCTAAAACACCTTTTCCCCCTTTCATTTATTTTATCTTATTAGATTTTTTTTGAAATGACTAAAAAAATTTTATTTTTCAGAGTATTGCGATTTAATCAAATGGGTGACCTGCAGTATCTGCAGGTTCAGCGAGCGGCAGTTGCCGATCCAGCAACACTTTCCGCCTGGTCGCAGAAAAGACTTTGTTGGGTTCCAGATCAGAATGAAGGATTTCTTCTCGGTTCAATAAGGTTTGTTTCATTGTTTTCCCTTACTGTATAGACCACCGTAATAGTTATATATGGGTGGCCGACGGTACTTCAAATACTTGATCTTTTGAGAATACTTAGGACGGAGAAAATTTCAAAAAAAAGGGGTGATTTTTTCAGAAGAGAATCAGATGACGAATTTGTTGTCGAATTATGCGATACTGGACGTGAAGTGAAACTTAGCAAGGATGATGTTCAGAAAGCGAATCCGCCAAAGTTTGATAAAGTAGAAGACATGTCGGAGCTCACTTATTTGAATGAAGCATCAGTTCTGCATAATCTTAAAGAAAGATACTACAGCAGTTTAATTTATGTATGTTGATAAAAATTTAGTAAATGATGGCCAATGATAATTTTTTTCAGACATATTCCGGTCTTTTCTGCGTTGTGATCAATCCTTACAAACGGTTGCCAATTTACTCTGAAAGTTTGATTGATGAATTTAAAGGAAAGAAGAGGCACGAGATGCCTCCTCACATTTTTGCCATCGCCGATACAGCTTATAGATCGATGCTCCAAGGTGAACGTTGTTTTTTAAAATGATATCCCTCATTTTCAATTGTCATTTTCAGAACGAGAAGATCAATCAATTCTTTGTACGGGAGAATCCGGTGCCGGAAAAACTGAGAACACCAAAAAAGTGATTCAATATTTGGCCCATGTCGCTGGAGCAACGAGGAATAAGACGGGCGCCGCGGCCGCAATTCAAACCGGACCTCAAAAGGTTGATAAATAGAAATTCTAGAAAATAATCGGTTTTCCTCTCAAAATATTCATTTTTAGCCAGATTCTCGCAACCCAATTGTAAGTTTATAAAATGTTGTCGTGAAACACATTTTTTGGTTTGTTGTCGTTGACATTGTTCCTATTTCGAAGCGTTTCAATTACAAAACAAAACAACTGTTTTTAACCCAGTCTGTCAAAAATCTAATATTTTATGTAACTGTCAAAAAAAGAAACAAGACATTTGAATTTTTTTACAAGCAAAAACCAAGCTTTTTTCTAATGTTTTACTCTAACTCCAAGCTTTTCTCCAAAAACCAAACATCCTCAAGCTTTTATTCATTAAAAAAAACTAGTCTCAGTGCTTTCTTTCACAATTAGGTCGCTTGAAATGAATAAGTGATCTACAGTGTTTTTTTTCACTTTTTGTGATTGTTAAATAGAAAAGTAGACTCAAAAAAAAATTAAAACCGTTTAATTTCAGGGCGAATTGGAGCATCAATTGCTGCAAGCCAACCCGATTCTTGAAGCATTTGGTAACTCGAAAACTGTGAAAAATGACAATTCATCGAGATTTGTGAGTTTGAAATTAAAAATCAAAATTTTTTAAAATATAATATTATTGCAGGGTAAATTCATTCGAATCAATTTTGACATGAGCGGATATATCAGTGGAGCGAATATCGAGTTCTACCTTCTTGAAAAGTCACGTGTACTTCGTCAAGCTCAAGATGAAAGAAGTTTTCATATTTTCTATCAAATTTTGAGAGGTTGCAGTCCACAAGAGAAAAGTAAGTTTTGGAATTTATTTAAATGCAATAAAAAATGTGGAAAAGTTTCCCAAATCCTTTACAAAAGCGATTACATTAGCTTGGTTTTAACTGTACGACACTCCACCAGACTCTTGGTTTGTATTTAGCTTGAATCGATCTCACTCTTACAAAATAACTTTAAAAATTGCCCGGAAAACCGTTGTGGGATTTCCAAGATGGATTTCCAAAATTGCTTCATCTAAAAACTCTTATTTTTGAACACTCTTTCGTCGAAAGGCTCTCGCAATGAAAGCCCGCCAAGACGGCCTGGTTTTCCACAACGGTTTCCAGAGTGTAATACAAATTCAACAATGAAAAACTTCATTTTTTAAAGGTGAATATCTTCTTGAGAGCGTTGATAATTACCGCTTCCTCGTGAATCATGGAATCACTCTACCAAATGTTGATGACGTTCAAGAGTTCCACAGCACTATCAAATCAATGAAGATCATGGGATTCGCAGATGATGAGATTTATTGTAAGCCTCAAAGCGAAATTCTCACAACAAAAATACATCAATTTCAGCAATTCTTCGCGTCGTTTCTGCTGTCCTACTTCTCGGAAATTTGGAATTCTTCCAAGAGAAGAAGAGCGATCAAGCGATTCTTCCGGATGATCGTGTTATTCAAAAAATTTGCCATCTTCTCGGACTTCCAGTTATTGAATTGAGTAAGGCGTTCCTTCGACCACGCATCAAAGTTGGAAGGGAATTTGTGAACAAGGCACAAAACAAGGAACAGGCTGAGTTTGCGGTTGAAGCGATTGCCAAGGCTTGCTACGAGAGATTGTTCAAATGGCTTGTGACAAGAATTAACAAGTCGTTGGATAGAACGCATAGACAAGGGGCTTCATTTATTGGAATTCTTGATATTGCTGGGTTTGTTTCTCTTCACGTGGCATTCTTTTTTTTAAATCATTATTTTTCAGATTTGAAATTTTTGAGATGAACTCATTTGAACAAATTTGCATCAACTACACCAATGAAAAACTCCAACAACTTTTCAACAACACAATGTTTATTTTGGAGCAAGAAGAATACCAAAGAGAAGGAATCGAATGGGATTTCATTGATTTCGGATTAGATCTTCAACCAACAATTGATCTTATTGAGAAACCAATGGGAGTTTTGGCATTGCTCGACGAGGAATGTCTATTCCCGAAAGCAAACGACAAAACGTTTGTTGAGAAACTTCAGAAGACTCACACGAAACATCCGAAGTTCATTACCCCCGACATGAGATCAAAGAGTCACTTTGCTGTTGTTCATTATGCTGGTAACTTGAAATTTGATCTTTTGTAATTAATTTCGTTTTTTGACAGGCCGTGTCGATTATTCTGCCGATCAGTGGTTGATGAAAAACATGGACCCTCTTAATGAAAATGTGGTTTCACTTATGCAAAACTCGACTGATTCATTTGTTGCTGGAATTTGGAAAGATGGTATTATAATATGAGACGTTTTCTTTGAAGTCACATTCAAATTTTCAGCTGAATTTGCAAGCATTTGTGCGGCTGAAATGAACGAAACTGCATTTGGAATGAGATCGCGGAAAGGAATGTTCCGAACTGTATCTCAAATGCACAAAGAGCAACTCACACGTTTGATGACTACCCTGCGAAACACTTCTCCACATTTCGTTCGTTGTATTATTCCAAATCACGAGAAAAAGGCTGGAAAGATCAACTCGAATTTGGTGCTCGAACAACTGAGATGCAATGGTGTACTTGAAGGAATCCGAATTTGTCGACAAGGTTTCCCGAATCGCGTGCCTTTCCAAGAGTTCCGTCATCG
The DNA here is from genome assembly GCA_964036255.1 of Caenorhabditis virilis. Lineage (NCBI taxonomy): Eukaryota > Metazoa > Nematoda > Chromadorea > Rhabditida > Rhabditidae > Caenorhabditis > Caenorhabditis virilis. The sequence goes on along the minus strand of OZ038420.1, from coordinate 12,560,120 downwards.
TTACGAAATTCTTACACCGGATGTCATTCCGAAAAATTTCATTGATGGAAAGGAGTCGGTGAGAAAGATGATCAGCGCTTTGGAGATTGATTCAAATCTTTATCGTATTGGACAGTCTAAAGTGTTCTTCAGAACTGGTGTATTGGCTCATCTTGAAGAAGAGAGGTGAGAATATTTGTTTTTTAATACCCGTTTATCTATGTTTATATAATACATATGTTTGCAGAGATTTGAAATTGACTGCATTGATTGTGAAGTTCCAAGCTCAATGCCGTGGCTTCCTCGCGAGAAGATTGTACATGAAGAGGGTAAGGATTGTATCTTTAACTAAAATGAAACAAAATAAATGTTACAGATGCAACAATCTAGTGCAATCCGTGTCATTCAACGTAATGGATTGGCTTATTTGAAGCTCCGAAACTGGCAATGGTGGAGACTTTTCACAAAGGTCAAGCCGCTTCTCCAAGTAACACGTACCGACGATGAAATCCGTGCAAAGGATGATGAACTTCGTGCAACTAAAGAGAAGTTGAATAAGCTTGAGACGGATTATAAAGATAGTCAGAAGAAGTTGGATCAAGTTTTAGTCGAACGTACAACTGTTCAAGAGCAGCTTCAACAAGAAGCAGAAAACAGTGCCGAGCTAGAAGAAATTCGGAATCGTCTCCAATCACGTAAAGACGAGCTCGAGTATGTTGTGAACGAGATGCGCGACCGACTTTCCGAGGAGGAACAAAGGAATGAGAAGATTAATGAAGAGCGAAGGAAACAACAGGAAACTGTTAGAGATTTGGAAGAACAATTGGAACAAGAAGAACAAGCGAGACAAAAACTGCTTCTTGACAAGACGAATGTTGATCAAAAGTTGAGACATTTGGAGGAAAGATTAGTTGAACTTCAAGATGCCTATGATAAACTTTTAAAAGAGAAGAAGATTCTTGAGGAGAAGGTGGAAGCTCTCGCAACACAATTGTTGGATTATGAAGAACGCGCGAAGCATGGCATCAAGGCTAAAGGAAGGCTTGAAAATCAGCTTCACGAATTGGAGCAAGATCTTCAAAGAGAACGACAATTGAAAGCCGAGCTTGATCAACATAAGAGAAAGCTCATGGTTGAGTTGGATGATAGCAGAGACCATTTGGAAGAGAAAATGGCGAAGGTTGAGGAATTGAATAATCAATTGATTAAACGAGACGAAGATCTTCAACACCAGCTGACAAAATACGACGAGGAATCGGCAAATGTTGCTTTGATGCAGAAACAAATGCGTGACATGCAAACCACAATCGATGAGCTTCGTGAGGACATTGAGACTGAGAGATCTGCGAGAAACAAGGCTGAAATGACTAGAAGGTGCGTTTACGTTTCAGTTGGCTTAATTTACATATTCAAAATTTTCAGAGAGGTCGTAGCTCAGCTCGAAAAAGTCAAAGAAGATGTTTTGGACAAAGTTGACGAGGCCACAACGCTCAAAGGCATGATGCAGCAAAAAGAGGAAAGCGAGAAAAATGCAAAGGTGAATAATATTACCTTTTTTTCAAAAAAAAAATTGTTCATTGTTACAGAAAGCCCTCGAAAATCTTCAAGCTGGTCTCGAAGGAAAAATGGAAGAACAAAAAGCGAAATTCAGTAGACAAATTGAGGATCTTCATGATCAAATTGAGCAAACTAAGAAACAAAAGAATCAGCTGGAGAAGCATCAAGCTCAAGCCGAACAGGACAGAGCGGATATGGCTCAAGAAATTTCTCTCCTTCAATCTAGTCGCGCAGAGATTGATAAGAAACGCAAGAATCATGAAGCACTTCTGATGGAGCTTCAATCAAACTTAGCTGAAAGCGACGAGCACAAAAGAGCACTCATTGAACAATTGGAGAGGGTGAGAATGGTTTTATATAACTTTTAATTTATGTTTTATTTTCAGACTCGTGATGAATTTGATCATTTGAGCCGTGTTCGCGATGAAGAAGAGCATGCATTTGGTAATATGCAAAGGAAATTGGCGACAGCTGAAGCACAACTTCTCGAGCTCAACGAGCAATTGCAAGAAGAAACCAGAGCTAAAATCATGCACATCAATAGAGTTCGTCAACTCGAAGAAGAGAAAAATGCTCTACTGGAAGAGAAGGATGAGGCCGATGGTTTCCGTGGTCATCTTGAGAAGGAGATTACAGTTGCTCGTCAACAAGTTCTTGAAGCGCGCCGAAAAGCTGATGATGTTATAAACATTCAAATTGAGGAATTGAAGAAGAAACATTTGAGAGACATTGAACTTCTTCAACAACAACTCGAGGAAAGTGAAATTGCTCGAGAACGCATTGGACAGAGTAAAAAGAAAGTTCAACAAGAGTTTGAGGATATTGCGATGGAATTGGAAAATGTGAGAAGTTCACATCGTGATGCTGAAAAGCGACAGAAGAAGTTCGAGTCGCAGATGGCTGAAGAGCGGGCAACTGTTCAGAAGGCGTTGTTGGATAGGGATTCTGTCGCTCAAGAGTCTAGAGATCGTGAAACGAGGATTTTGTCACTGTTGAATGAAGTTGACCTTTTGAAGGAGCAACTCGAAGAATCTGACAGACAACGCCGTACTCTACAAGCTGAACTTCAAGATTCGGTAAGATTTAATTTGAGAAACAAAGTATGATACTTTTTTTCAGATTTCAAACAAGGATGATGTTGGAAAGAATGTTCATGAACTTGAGAAGGCCAAGAGAAATCTTGACGCTGAACTTGCTGATATTCGTGTACAAATGGAAGAATTAGAGGACAATTTGCAAATATCAGAAGATGCTCGTCTTCGACTTGAAGTCATTAATCAAGCGCTCAAGACCGAAAATGAAAGAGCGTTGAACAATAAGGATGTCGAAGCCGAAGAAAAGCGTCGCAGTTTGGTTAAACAAATTCGTGACTTGGAGAATGAATTGGAGAATGAGCGACGTGGAAAAACTGGCGCTGTTAGTCATCGCAAGAAAATGGAAAGCCAAGTCGCTGAACTTGAACAACAGTTGGAGGTTGCGAATCGCCTGAAGGAGGAATACAATAAGCAGTTGAAGAAAAATCAACAAATTATCAAGGACTACCAAATCGAATGTGAGGAATATCGTCAACTCAAGGAAGATGCGGCAACAACTTGCAGAGAAACTGAAAGGAAATTGAGAACTATTGAGGCTGACTATGAGCAATTGCGTGAATCTTATGAAGTTTTGTTGACAATCAGAAAACAACTTGAATTGGAGAATGACGAACTTGAAGAGCTTCGTTCGAAAGGTGGAGGCATTACTTCGGATGAGAAACGCCGGCTAGATGCAAAGATTGCACAACTTGAAGAAGAGCTTGAAGAAGAGCAAAGCAACTGTGAGATTGCGATTGATAAGCAGAGAAAGGCTCAAATTCAACTGGAGCAAATCACGACAGAACTTTCTATGGAACGAACTCACAACCAGAAGACTGATTCTGAGAAACAATCCTTGGAGAGAACGTGCCGAGAACTTAAAGCCAAGATAACAGAACTCGAATCTGGTGCACAATCGAGAGCACGCGCTCAAGTTGCAGCACTGGAAGCTAAGATTCAATTTTTGGAAGATCAATTGAACACCGAGAACCAAGATCGAACTGCAGCTAATAGGGCAGCGAGGTAAAATCGGATTCAAAGTCTGGTTGATTAAATTAATTTTTTTCCAGACGATTAGAAAAACGACTCAATGATATAACACAACAACTTGAAGATGAAAAGAGGACAAGTGAGCAGAGTAGAGAACAAGTGAGCGAAAAATCGATGATTTAAAAAACCGATAATTGTTTTTTCAGCTCGAGAAAGCCAACTTGAAACAAAGAAACATTCGTCGGCAGATGGATGAACTTGAAGAGGAACTTTCACGCGAAAGAACGAAAGTAAGGAACCTTCAACGTGAAGCTGATGACTTCCAAGATGCAAATGATCAATTGAGTAGAGAAATTGCAAATTTGAGGTAATTTAATATTGAAAATTTGGCATTTTTTAAATATTCATTGGTTCATTTTTAGAGGTAATGCGAATAGGAGGAGAACCGAAAACCTACGCCTTCGAAAGGCTTTCGAAATCCCTGGATCAAGCGACAATCTCGCCAAAGAAGATGAAAATGAGTCAAATGGTGAGTTCATGCAAAAACATTCAAAAAACTAGTCTTTTTTGCAGTTTCCGGATCTGAACATGCCGACAGAATGTCGATAAACTAAATCAATCACGTAATGGTCACCTAAAAACCAAAAAATCTAAAAAATCAACCTCGCTTTGTGCTCTTCATTATTTCTCTCAACATATCCAATATAATCCGCTTGCTCCTACGGGATTCTTGTTCAATTTTCCGCCTTCGTCATTGGAAACAAAAGATACAATACTGTTTATGAATTCCGAAAGCCTTAACTATGTGTATGTGTTGTGTCTATGTGTAAAAGCGTATCACTTTTATTTTTTTTGTTCATATGAAATTTTATTGCTTGGTTTAAGTATGCAAATTATTTATTAGTAAATTCTGATGATTAATACTCCTTGATTTTTGTATACTGCTTTGCCGGTGGATAGTTTATTTTTATTATTATCAATTCTTAACATTGCTCCAACCGATTGTAAACATACTTTTTCTGTTGAAAATAAGAGAATAACATTCATTACGCTTTTGAACGTAATCTTTTTTAAATGTCAAAGTCTAAAATCAAAATAAATGATTAATATTGAAAAGCATTTATTTAAAAAAAATATTGGCAAAGTTTTTCAATACTGATAGGTAGAAGTGAAAGAAATATTGGGATTTGGAAAGAACACAAAAAATTATATACTTTTTGTGGAATGTATTTTCATATGAATTCATATTTTCAAAGACTGGAACACCCGCCAGTAGAACATTCGATAGTTATTAAAGAAATGAATAAATCACAGAGTATGGGGATAAAATTGAAAAAAATTATGATTCGAAGGGAAATTGGAAAATATAATGCTTTGAAATGGGAAGAGAAAGAAATATTGGGATTTGGAAAGAACACAAAAAATTATATACTTTTTGTGGAATGTATTTTCATATGAATTCATATTTTCAAAGACTGGAACACCCGCCAGTAGAACATTCGATAGTTATTAAAGAAATGAATAAATCACAGAGTATGGGGATAAAATTGAAAAAAATTATGATTCGAAGGGAAATTGGAAAATATAATGCTTTGAAATGGGAAGAGAAAGAAATATTGGGATTTGGAAAGAACACAAAAAATTATATATTTTTTGTGGAATGTATTTTCATATTTTCAAAGACTGGAACACCCGCCAGTAGAAAATTCGATGATTATTAAAGAAATGGAAAAATCACAGAGTATGGGGCTAAAATTAAAAAGAAATTATGATTCGAAGGGAAATTGGAAAATATAATGCTTTGAAATAGGAAGAGAAAGAAATATTGGGATTTGGAAAGAACACAAAAAATTATATACTTTTTGTGGAATGTAATTGCAAAGACTGGAACACCCGCCAGTAGAACAATCGATGATTATTAACGAAATGAATAAATCACAGGGTATTAAAATTAAAAAGAAATGATGATTCGAAGGAAAATAAGAAAATATAATGATTTGAAATGGGAAGATAATGCCGAAAAGGTCATATTTTGGTTACAATAAGGATTTAAAATTCAACTTTAGATTTTAGAAGAAAAGAAGTTAGAAGTATTAAATTTTTTTAAAAAGGTATTGAAAACATGTGCTAGTTGATTTAATTCTAAAAAAAATTGAAGGTAATTTAATATGTTTTTGAAAAGATTATTTGAATTATTTGTTTCTGGTTGGGCCTTTGTTTGGACCTTTGTTTCCTCGACGCACTTGGTTGCTGTCTCCTCTTAAGGATGTTGTGGGAATACTGAAAAAAACGAACTATTATCCTTTTTTCAAAAATTTTTTTGTTTTTTATTAATCCTTTCACACTTTCACTTTCCCTACATACCTTTCTTTGGGCGGTTCCAGCTCGCTCCCCTCGAGAAAATCGGCGAATTGTAGCGGTTTTGTGCACCGTTTCTTTCTGGCATTGAAATTTCGGCGGGATTGATTGACGTTCTTATTGGCTTTCTTCGCCTCAACCTTATGGTTAGGTGTCCTGAAAATTGTTGAATTTTCAGATTGTTGCTGGGATTTTCAAAACAACTTACCCATCCTTTTGCGCCATCTGACTTTTGGTAACCGGGTTTCCCTTTCCTTGTCCTTTCCTTGATGCATTCTTCTCATTTGATCCCTTCTTCTGCTGCTTACCAGTTTCAGAAGCACTTCTGAAATAAAATATAGATTTTAAAATGTAATATGAATTTTATAGTACCCCGCTTGAGACAGCTTGAGTTTGTTCTTCGCAATCATATCCGTGATTTGTACAGGGGTTGCAAAAGTTGGTTTTTGGAGTATCGGTTTCGGTTTTTCTGGCGCAGGCATTCTGTAATTTCATTTATATTCAAATAGACTGATATTCTATCTCTCACGGCAATGCTGGAAAATCCGTGACATATTGATTGCCATCGTTGCTGGCCGTAAGTTTGTTGGTCGAGTCCGTATCAACCTTCCATTTTGTCCAAGTACGAGATTCCGAATTAGAAGTTTCGGATGAGGCAGTGAGCAATGAACTTCCACTTGAGTTTCTCGTGCCAGTTGTGCTGAAAAATAGAAAACAATTTTTTAAATCATAAAATCCAAAAAAATAAAACGAAAATCGGTTTATTTGAATCGTTTTATAAAATGAAAAATAGTTACAGAGGAAGAGAAGGACTGCAATCCGAAGTTTTAGTTGGGGCTGGGTTATTGGTTGCATGATCAACCGACTTAACAAGATCTTTCTTATTTTCCTTGGAAACCTGTTGCACAACTTCCGATTTCTTGGCATTTTCCTCAGTATTTGAGATTGGATTTTGAACACGGACTGCTTCTTCTTGTTCTCTGAAAATGAATGCAAATCGATATGTATATGGTTCGTGTCATAATTCTAAACAAAAAACAACTTACAGAATGCTAGAAGGGATTGTCAAGGTGTTGGTGGATGTTACGACGTTCTGGGTGTTTGGTGAACATTTGACATCCTGCATTTTCTGCTCATCTGAACCCTCGCTCTTTACGTCGAAATTCTCAGCACGTACTTCTTCCTTCTCTAAAATCGAGCAAGAATTGGTTGTCATCTCAACATCTTCAGCGTTCTTCTTCTTAACAATTTCCTCGTTCTCAGAAATTGAGCTAAATTTGACAGCAGAAGCAACTTCTTCATTTTTTCTCTCCTCATCAGAATCCTTCGTCTTAACTTCTGCATTCTCATCGGTAGTACATACAACTTTTTCGGCATGATTTGCCTCGCAACATTCAACGACTACTGGTTCCGCAACATCCGCTTTTCCACCATCAGATACTGCGTAAGATTCCGCAGCATTTTCAACTTCTCCGGCTTGCTTCATTTCCAAGCAATTGTGTGGAAAATCTGAGGTTTCCAAATCTGAGCTCAAACCGACAAGAGACGTTTCATTTTGCTCCCTGAAACATTACTTTGGTGTGCAAATCAAACGAGCTGATTTTACTTACGGAATTTTCAAGGAAGAGGTTTCGTCCTTTACGTCACACTTAGCTGCTTCGACTTCCTTAGGTTCAGGGCACTTCTCTTGGATATCTGATTTCTCAACATGTTCCTCCTGTGTATTGGGTTGCTCCATTATTGAACTACTCTGGCCATCAGGCAATGTTGATGACGAGTTGTTGGAATTTCTGGAAGTAAGTGAAAATAAGAAAGTGTTGTGAAATGTTATGTATGACTATTTTAGCGTACTTTATGTGAATACTGATAGATATGAATCTGTTATAAAATATATCTAGTAAGGAACTTACCCATCACTTGATTGCTCAGCAGCATTAATTGCTGGACTTGAGGAACTTTGCTCATTTGTTGCGACAATAGCACTTTTCTTATGCGAATTTTGCAACCTAGCGCTTGTCGAAGATTGTCCAGCAGTGCTTTCCTGTGTTACGTTTCTGGAAAAAATTGCTTTGTACAATCAAATAATATATTTAAAAAAGCAACCTTCCATTCCGAGCGTTTCCGTTATTTCCATAAGATCTGGATTGATTTTGATTTTGACGTCCTCGGGATCGCGAAAAATTTGCATTATGAATATGGTTCTGATGAAGCATATTATTTAGATGATGCTGAACATGATGTGGATTGTTTCGCATGTGTTGTGGTAAGTAAGGTGGTGGCATAAGCGGAGGAATTTGACGTTGATAGGGTGGTGCAAGCCCCAAAGTGGGTGATGCATGACCCACAGGAAAAGGTGGTGCATTCTCCAAATTCTGTCCAAATGGCGGTTGTACATTGTCACTCGTAGATTGCTGCCCTCTGTTGTAAAAAATGCGAAAATGTTCATCACGTTTCTTGAAAAAATATAATCCTTTTGGAAACTCATCACAGTCCCCTAATTCAACGTTTGGCCCTTTCGTTCTGAAACAGTTTAGGATTATTCATTTAAATAAAACTAGTGATATTTACCCATGATTATGAAGAGCAATTAAGTCTGGTCTCTGATGAGAAGATGCCCGTTGATCACGATAAAGATGGGTTCCTCTAGCATCTGCAGATTGCGATCTCGCCAGGTGATTTCCGCCTAAAGTTGTGATATTTTTCAAATAGTGTGCAATTTCGTATCTCACCGTCATTTGCGCCATTGTCCGGAGCTTGATGAGAACGTGCTGACTCAGAATCATTTTCATTGGAAATCGTTTCAAACGTGATTTGAATTTTAACATCGCCGCATTCCGGCTTCTTACTATTATCCATCAAGGATTCAAGAATGCCATACCTACAAAAAAGATATTTTAAAGTAAACATTTCACAAAACCCACATTTTTTCCTTTTTCACACATAGTGAAAATTGCCCTGACATTTTGCGGAGGTCTTCCAAGTAAACCTGAAAAAAAGATATAATTTATCAACTTCGTTGAATAAGGGAAAATCAAAAACTATGAAAAATGAGCGAAAGTACCAATATATATAACTAATGTATCTTGCGAATGAAAAATTAGTCGAAAACAATTTCATCGATTTATTTTTGGATAGAATAATATCGAATATAGCAATTGAAAAACAAATTTTGATTGAAATTCACACGAAAATTATAATTTGTTCGCCGGAACACGAAATTAAAAACAAGAAAATTAAAAACAAATTTGGCTCGAAGTGAATAAAATCTCAATGTTTTTAAAAACATGGCCCAAGGTCCCCATCAGACAGAGCAGGCGAATTATGAGACATAAATGCAAGAAGTCACGAGTTGCCGACAGTATTTTTGAAGAAAGTATATGCGAAACAAAAGAAGGGGAGGATACAGAGTTTTCAAAAACGAAGGCAGCATAGCAAAGGGTGGTACCGTGGCGTAACGAATCTTGGCATTTTGCCATAATGGTGAGATAGTGTTCATAAGAGATATGATGTCCAATTGTTCGTTTTGCGACTTCTTCGTCTTTGAGAAAAAAAAGGAAAAAATCATTTCTGTGCAAGGAAACCATTCTGGGCAAGAAAGACAAAAAATAAGTGATGATTAACATGGCGTATCGTCATCAGGCAGTCTGGTATAACGATGACAAATACATTTTTCTCGAAAAATTTGGTATAGTCGGCACGCCTCCTGCTCTAGTCGCCTGTTTCGCTGTGATTTTTTTTCTTCCTAAAATCGAGATTTTGGCTGGGCGCTCTTCCTATTTTAACGATCGATTGCCGTCTACTTGCCCGTTTTGAAGATGACTAGCATTTAGAAATGATAACTGTTTTATGCTGCCAAGAATCGTGGGGGTTCTGCCATTGATTAGCTTATTTAATAACCCGGAGTCAGTTTATTTCGTATTAAGGTCAAGTTTATGGAAACAACGTTTGATTCTCCTTAAGACTATGAAAAAATTCGGAAGAGGAAAAGAGCAGTCCAAAAAGTGGTAGACCAGCGACAGTAGCTATTTCACAAAAACATTAGGTTGTCCGGCAGACGACCCGTCAAAATCCCAACCAAAGTCTACAAAAATTGGCCCATAAGGTCTAGCTCAATATTCCTCTTCTGCTTATTTTCCTGTGAATGGGTTTCATTGTTCCTCCTAAAAAATAGACATAACTCTTGGCCTCCCGTGCAAAAGCCCATTCAATTTCAACGTCTAACTGTTTTTTACATTTTTATCTTATGCAGGGTAGTAACAGATTACAAATCGAGCCAAAGGGGTTGTCTTTCAATACCGCATAGATAATGGTGAATGGTTTCCTTGAATTATAAATTATTTTTCGAATATTTATGCTGGAGATGTGCATAACCACCATACTATTTTATAGAAAATTTACTTTTGAATTGACAATGTTGATTTTTTAGCCAAGAAAATGCAAATGCCTTATGTAGTAAATCTGATAACAAACCCCTGTGATAAATTCAGAATTTCAGAATTTTGCTTCTTAATTTCACCCTGGTATATCGATTCCGGTATGAAAAATTTATTTATTCTTTTTAGTTGATTCTATTAAAAAAACTTGAAGTCTTGCAGCACCTTAATACTCTTTGATAAGTAGCAAAAGAGCAAAATCATTAGAATAAATAGAAACCCCTGCATTACATTGGGATTAACATTATAATTTTCTTTTTTAGATAAATTCGCAATACGTTTTTCGTATATCTGATATATAATTTTCTTTTTATCTTATTCTGAATATTAGAAATTCTCAATATTTGAAACATGCTTAAAATCCGAACATGTTTGACGCTAATTAACTGCCATTATTTCCCTCAAAAAATGTTGCAACCTCACTTCAAAAGTCCTCAACTCAAACCATTTCTATTTATTTCTATTCTCATAATGTCTACTCATCTAACATTGTCAATATTTCTCCGTATCTCTCTCATATAAAAACGAGGAAAAACGTAATTCTGTGCCTAGCGAGTGCCGAAACAGATGCCTGCGGCGTTCTTCTTTTGTCCAACCCCCTCTCACTCTCTCAATTCTACTCTTTTTATCGAATGAATTTTTACTATTTGTCATAGCTTTGCAAAGCTATCTATCTTTTTAAAATAATATATTACTCATTTTAATAAAATAATGTATTTTAGAAACATGAGTTGGTCTCAATCACGTGCATTTCAACAAAATCAAGCAGGTCCCAGCAGTTCGAGTAAAAAAATTTTTTTATTAACAAAAAATATAATTTTCTGAGTTTTCAGACCATTTTCCGGCGCCAGTCCCAAATGATCTTGAATTGATGAACACTATCAAAACTTCGCGTGACATTTCAAAATACATGGAAAACTTTCAATATCCATACATCAGAGATGTTGACTTTTATGAAAAATTGAATAAAATTGGGCAAGGAACATTTGGGTGAGATTTCTTTTTTTTGTCCAGTAATAAATTAATTAGGATGTTTTGTTTAGAGAAGTATTCAAAGCCAGATGTAAGAAAACCGGTCGAATGGTTGCTTTGAAGAAAATTTTGATGGAAAATGAAAAAGAGGGGGTAATTTTCCAACCAAATCTAACGTCCTAATTCAATTATTTCAGTTTCCAATTACTGCGCTTCGAGAAGTCAAAATGCTCCAACAGCTCAAACATCCAAACATCACAGATTTGATTGAAGTTTGCAGCTCGAAATGTAAATTTAATCAAACATTTCAAAGCTTTGATTAAGTATTTGTTTCCTAGCAACCACAACCCGCGAGAAAAACTTGTTCTACTTGGTTTTCGCATTTTGCGAACATGACTTGGCAGGATTATTGAGCAACCAGAAGTTGAAGCTCTCGACAGTACATATTAAAACAATGATGAAGGTTATACTATATCTTAAAAAATAAAAATAAAATGCGAATATTTTTACAGCATCTTCTCAATGGTCTTTGTAAGCTTCACCGCTCAAAAATTCTGCATCGCGACATGAAAGCAGCGAATGTTCTCATTTCCAAAGAAGGAGTTTTGAAACTGGCAGATTTTGGATTGGCGAGACCATTCATGCAATGTAAACCCTACTTTACAGACCTTTCATTATTGTAAAAATTTTAGTTGGTCAGTCTCGGCCAGAATATACAAATCGTGTTGTCACTCTGTGGTACAGACCACCGGAATTGTTGTTAGGTAAAAGAGCATTTGAAATAAAACATTTTCTCAACTATTTCACTCTCAGGAGATCGACAATACGGAACAAAAATTGACGTTTGGGGTGCCGGATGTATCATGGCTGAAATGTGGACAAGAAAACCGATCTTACAGGGTGATACCGAGCAAAAGCAACTGGCTTTGATTAGTGGATTGTGTGGATCGATTGAGAAATCTGTTTGGCCGAATTGTGAAAATATGCCGCTTTGGAAAACGGTTTACAAGGGCTTACCACAAGGAAGACCAAGAGTTTTGGACAATAAAATGATGCCATTGATGAAAGTAAGTATTTTGAAATAAAAAGCATTAAAAATTAAATTTTTAAAAATTTTGTAGGATGAAATTGCGATGCGTTTGCTCAACTGGCTTCTCTCACTTGATCCGGATAAGAGACCGACCAGTGATGAAGCTGTGGATGATGCATGGTTTTTCAAAAAACCTGAAGCTCGTGAAAATGTCGGCGACTTGATGGAAACAATCCCAACATCGCAATTCGAGTACACGGTTGGCAAAGGAGCACATGCAAATCGTGGCAGGCCACATCACGGAGCACATGAACAGAAGAAGACCAGTAATATTCCTGCTGGGCAATATCGTGACATGGTCTTTTAATTTTCAAAAAATATATCTTTACTTTCCTGTCAGTGGTATCTTACTTTAATTAACTTTAGTCTCTTTTGTCAGTCGCATGCCATTTTTCATATACATAATGCAATATATTGTCATGTTTCGATAAACTAATTGGGAAAAATGATCAACTTTCAGCAAGATAATTTCACGACGTTCGAAAGTCGAGATTCAAAAAATGTTTTAAAAATGATGTAACAATATAATTCACTTAAAAAGTGAGATATTATACACCCAAGGATGTTCGACGCTGTTTGTGAACCCCCCACGATTTACAAATCACTATTTTGATAAAAATGGGAATTTAGGTTGCTCATAAATGTGTTCAAATCAGTCTCACGTTACAGAAAATGTGAAGAATTCAAGTATATTTCAAAAAACTTTGCAAAACGTTATTCGTCAAAAAGGAGTTTAAAACGAGTTGTGGAAGGTCGGAAGCTTCCAGAATTTTGCTTCTAGAATTTTATGGAATTTTTTGGTAGCTTCTGGAATTTTCTGGAAGCTTCTAGAATTTTTTTAAAGCTTCTAGAATTTTTTAAAGCTTCCAGAATCTTCTAGAATTTCCTAACAGCTTCTAGAACTTTTTTAAAGCTTCTAGAATTTTTTATAAGGCTTCTAGAATTTTTTAAAGAATTTTCTGTAAGCTTTAGGAATTTTTTTAAAGATTCTAGAATTTTTTTACAGCTTCTAGAATTTTCGGTAAGCTTCTAGAATTTGTTTTTAAAGCTTCTAGAAGTTTTTAGAATTTTCTGGAAGCTTTAGGTATTTTTTTGAAGCTTCTATAACTTTTTTAAAGCTTCCAGAATCTTCTAGAATTTTTTTTAGAATTTTTTAAAAGCTTCTAGAATTTCCTAACAGCTTCTAGTATTTTTTTGAAGCTTCTAGATTTTTTTTAAAAGCTTCTAGAATTTTCGGTAAGCTTCTAGAACATTTTTAAAGCTTCTAGAATTTTTTATAGAATTTTCTATAAGCTTTAGGTATTTTTTTGAAGCTTCTAGAACATTTTTAAAGCTTCTAGAATTTTTTAAAGAATTTTCTGTAAGCTTTAGGAATTTTTTTAAAGATTCTAGAATTTTTTTACAGCTTCTAGAATTTTCGGTAAGCTTCTAGAATTTGTTTTTAAAGCTTCTAGAAGTTTTTAGAATTTTCTGGAAGCTTTAGGTATTTTTTTGAAGCTTCTATAACTTTTTTAAAGCTTCCAGAATCTTCTAGAATTTTTTTTAGAATTTTTTAAAAGCTTCTAGAATTTCCTAACAGCTTCTAGTATTTTTTTGAAGCTTCTATAACTTTTTTAAAGCTTCCAGAATCTTCTAGAATTTTTTTTAGAATTTTTTAAAAGCTTCTAGAATTTCCTAACAGCTTCTAGTATTTTTTTGAAGCTTCTAGAATTTGTTTTTAAAGCTTCTAGAAGTTTTTAGAATTTTCTGGAAGCTTTAGGTATTTTTTTGAAGCTTCTATAACTTTTTTAAAGCTTCCAGAATCTTCTAGAATTTTTTTTAGAATTTTTTAAAAGCTTCTAGAATTTCCTAACAGCTTCTAGTATTTTTTTGAAGCTTCTAGATTTTTTTTAAAAGCTTCTAGAATTTTCGGTAAGCTTCTAGAACATTTTTAAAGCTTCTAGAATTTTTTATAGAATTTTCTATAAGCTTTAGGTATTTTTTTGAAGCTTCTAGAACATTTTTAAAGCTTCTAGAATTTTTTAAAGAATTTTCTGTAAGCTTTAGGAATTTTTTTAAAGATTCTAGAATTTTTTTACAGCTTCTAGAATTTTCGGTAAGCTTCTAGAATTTGTTTTTAAAGCTTCTAGAAGTTTTTAGAATTTTCTGGAAGCTTTAGGTATTTTTTTGAAGCTTCTATAACTTTTTTAAAGCTTCCAGAATCTTCTAGAATTTTTTTTAGAATTTTTTAAAAGCTTCTAGAATTTCCTAACAGCTTCTAGTATTTTTTTGAAGCTTCTAGATTTTTTTTAAAAGCTTCTAGAATTTTCGGTAAGCTTCTAGAACATTTTTAAAGCTTCTAGAATTTTTTATAGAATTTTCTATAAGCTTTAGGTATTTTTTTGAAGCTTCTAGAACATTTTTAAAGCTTCTAGAATTTTTTAAAGAATTTTCTGTAAGCTTTAGGAATTTTTTTAAAGATTCTAGAATTTTTTTACAGCTTCTAGAATTTTCGGTAAGCTTCTAGAATTTGTTTTTAAAGCTTCTAGAAGTTTTTAGAATTTTCTGGAAGCTTTAGGTATTTTTTTGAAGCTTCTATAACTTTTTTAAAGCTTCCAGAATCTTCTAGAATTTTTTTTAGAATTTTTTAAAAGCTTCTAGAATTTCCTAACAGCTTCTAGTATTTTTTTGAAGCTTCTATAACTTTTTTAAAGCTTCCAGAATCTTCTAGAATTTTTTTTAGAATTTTTTAAAAGCTTCTAGAATTTCCTAACAGCTTCTAGTATTTTTTTGAAGCTTCTAGAATTTGTTTTTAAAGCTTCTAGAAGTTTTTAGAATTTTCTGGAAGCTTTAGGTATTTTTTTGAAGCTTCTATAACTTTTTTAAAGCTTCCAGAATCTTCTAGAATTTTTTTTAGAATTTTTTAAAAGCTTCTAGAATTTCCTAACAGCTTCTAGTATTTTTTTGAAGCTTCTAGATTTTTTTTAAAAGCTTCTAGAATTTTCGGTAAGCTTCTAGAACATTTTTAAAGCTTCTAGAATTTTTTATAGAATTTTCTATAAGCTTTAGGTATTTTTTTGAAGCTTCTAGAACATTTTTAAAGCTTCTAGAATTTTTTAAAGAATTTTCTGTAAGCTTTAGGAATTTTTTTAAAGATTCTAGAATTTTTTTACAGCTTCTAGAATTTTCGGTAAGCTTCTAGAATTTGTTTTTAAAGCTTCTAGAAGTTTTTAGAATTTTCTGGAAGCTTTAGGTATTTTTTTGAAGCTTCTATAACTTTTTTAAAGCTTCCAGAATCTTCTAGAATTTTTTTTAGAATTTTTTAAAAGCTTCTAGAATTTCCTAACAGCTTCTAGTATTTTTTTGAAGCTTCTAGATTTTTTTTAAAAGCTTCTAGAATTTTCGGTAAGCTTCTAGAACATTTTTAAAGCTTCTAGAATTTTTTATAGAATTTTCTATAAGCTTTAGGTATTTTTTTGAAGCTTCTAGAACATTTTTAAAGCTTCTAGAATTTTTTAAAGAATTTTCTGTAAGCTTTAGGAATTTTTTTAAAGATTCTAGAATTTTTTTACAGCTTCTAGAATTTTCGGTAAGCTTCTAGAATTTGTTTTTAAAGCTTCTAGAAGTTTTTAGAATTTTCTGGAAGCTTTAGGTATTTTTTTGAAGCTTCTATAACTTTTTTAAAGCTTCCAGAATCTTCTAGAATTTTTTTTAGAATTTTTTAAAAGCTTCTAGAATTTCCTAACAGCTTCTAGTATTTTTTTGAAGCTTCTAGATTTTTTTTAAAAGCTTCTAGAATTTTCGGTAAGCTTCTAGAACATTTTTAAAGCTTCTAGAATTTTTTATAGAATTTTCTATAAGCTTTAGGTATTTTTTTGAAGCTTCTAGAACATTTTTAAAGCTTCTAGAATTTTTTAAAGAATTTTCTGTAAGCTTTAGGAATTTTTTTAAAGATTCTAGAATTTTTTTACAGCTTCTAGAATTTTCGGTAAGCTTCTAGAATTTGTTTTTAAAGCTTCTAGAAGTTTTTAGAATTTTCTGGAAGCTTTAGGTATTTTTTTGAAGCTTCTATAACTTTTTTAAAGCTTCCAGAATCTTCTAGAATTTTTTTTAGAATTTTTTAAAAGCTTCTAGAATTTCCTAACAGCTTCTAGTATTTTTTTGAAGCTTCTAGATTTTTTTTAAAAGCTTCTAGAATTTTCGGTAAGCTTCTAGAACATTTTTAAAGCTTCTAGAATTTTTTATAGAATTTTCTATAAGCTTTAGGTATTTTTTTGAAGCTTCTAGAACATTTTTAAAGCTTCTAGAATTTTTTAAAGAATTTTCTGTAAGCTTTAGGAATTTTTTTAAAGACTCTAGAATTTTTTTACAGCTTCTAGAATTTTCGGTAAGCTTCTAGAACATTTTTAAAGCTTCTAGAATTTTTTAAAGAATTTTCTGTAAGCTTTAGGAATTTTTTTAAAGATTCTAGAATTTTTTTACAGCTTCTAGAATTTTCGGTAAGCTTCTAGAATTTGTTTTTAAAGCTTCTAGAAGTTTTTAGAATTTTCTGGAAGCTTTAGGTATTTTTTTGAAGCTTCTATAACTTTTTTAAAGCTTCCAGAATCTTCTAGAATTTTTTTTAGAATTTTTTAAAAGCTTCTAGAATTTCCTAACAGCTTCTAGTATTTTTTTGAAGCTTCTAGATTTTTTTTAAAAGCTTCTAGAATTTTCGGTAAGCTTCTAGAACATTTTTAAAGCTTCTAGAATTTTTTATAGAATTTTCTATAAGCTTTAGGTATTTTTTTGAAGCTTCTAGAACATTTTTAAAGCTTCTAGAATTTTTTAAAGAATTTTCTGTAAGCTTTAGGAATTTTTTTAAAGACTCTAGAATTTTTTTACAGCTTCTAGAATTTTCGGTAAGCTTCTAGAACATTTTTAAAGCTTCTAGAATTTTTTAAAGAATTTTCTGTAAGCTTTAGGAATTTTTTTAAAGATTCTAGAATTTTTTTACAGCTTCTAGAATTTTCGGTTAGCTTCTAGAATTTGTTTTTAAAGCTTCTAGAAGTTTTTAGAATTTTCTGGAAGCTTTAGGTATTTTTTTGAAGCTTCTATAACTTTTTTAAAGCTTCCAGAATCTTCTAGAATTTTTTTTAGAATTTTTTAAAAGCTTCTAGAATTTCCTAACAGCTTCTAGTATTTTTTTGAAGCTTCTAGATTTTTTTTAAAAGCTTCTAGAATTTTCGGTAAGCTTCTAGAACATTTTTAAAGCTTCTAGAATTTTTTATAGAATTTTCTATAAGCTTTAGGTATTTTTTTGAAGCTTCTAGAACATTTTTAAAGCTTCTAGAATTTTTTAAAGAATTTTCTGTAAGCTTTAGGAATTTTTTTAAAGATTCTAGAATTTTTTTAACAGCTTCTAGAATTTTCGGTAAGCTTCTAGAATTTGTTTTTAAAGCTTCTAGAAGTTTTTAGAATTTTCTGGAAGCTTTAGGTATTTTTTTGAAGCTTCTATAACTTTTTTAAAGCTTCCAGAATCTTCTAGAATTTTTTTTAGAATTTTTTAAAAGCTTCTAGAATTTCCTAACAGCTTCTAGTATTTTTTTGAAGCTTCTATAACTTTTTTAAAGCTTCCAGAATCTTCTAGAATTTTTTTTAGAATTTTTTAAAAGCTTCTAGAATTTCCTAACAGCTTCTAGTATTTTTTTGAAGCTTCTAGAATTTGTTTTTAAAGCTTCTAGAAGTTTTTAGAATTTTCTGGAAGCTTTAGGTATTTTTTTGAAGCTTCTATAACTTTTTTAAAGCTTCCAGAATCTTCTAGAATTTTTTTTAGAATTTTTTAAAAGCTTCTAGAATTTCCTAACAGCTTCTAGTATTTTTTTGAAGCTTCTAGATTTTTTTTAAAAGCTTCTAGAATTTTCGGTAAGCTTCTAGAACATTTTTAAAGCTTCTAGAATTTTTTATAGAATTTTCTATAAGCTTTAGGTATTTTTTTGAAGCTTCTAGAACATTTTTAAAACTTCTAGAATTTTTTAAAGAATTTTCTGTAAGCTTTAGGAATTTTTTTAAAGATTCTAGAATTTTTTTACAGCTTCTAGAATTTTCGGTAAGCTTCTAGAATTTGTTTTTAAAGCTTCTAGAAGTTTTTAGAATTTTCTGGAAGCTTTAGGTATTTTTTTGAAGCTTCTATAACTTTTTTAAAGCTTCCAGAATCTTCTAGAATTTTTTTTAGAATTTTTTAAAAGCTTCTAGAATTTCCTAACAGCTTCTAGTATTTTTTTGAAGCTTCTAGATTTTTTTTAAAAGCTTCTAGAATTTTCGGTAAGCTTCTAGAACATTTTTAAAGCTTCTAGAATTTTTTATAGAATTTTCTATAAGCTTTAGGTATTTTTTTGAAGCTTCTAGAACATTTTTAAAGCTTCTAGAATTTTTTAAAGAATTTTCTGTAAGCTTTAGGAATTTTTTTAAAGACTCTAGAATTTTTTTACAGCTTCTAGAATTTTCGGTAAGCTTCTAGAGTTTGTTTTTAAAGCTTCTAGAAGTTTTTAGAATTTTCTGTAAGCTTTAGGAATTTTTTTACAGCTTCTAGAATTTTCGGTAAGCTTCTAGAATTTGTTTTTAAAGCTTCTAGAAGTTTTTAGAATTTTCTGGAAGCTTTAGGTATTTTTTTGAAGCTTCTATAACTTTTTTAAAGCTTCCAGAATCTTCTAGAATTTTTTTTAGAATTTTTTAAAAGCATCTAGAATTTCCTAACAGCTTCTAGAATTTTCGGTAAGCTTCTTGAACATTTTTAAAGTTTCTAGAATTTGTTTTTAAAGCTTCTAGAAGTTATTAGAATTTTCTGGAAGCTTTAGGTATTTTTTTGAAGCTTCTATAACTTTTTTAAAGCTTCCAGAATCTTCTAGAATTTTTTTTAGAATTTTTTAAAAGCTTCTAGAATTTCCTAACAGCTTCTAGTATTTTTTTGAAGCTTCTAGAATTTTTTTTAAAGCTTCTAGAAGCTTCTAGAATTTTCGGTAAGCTTCTAGAACATTTTTAAAGCTTCTAGAATTTTTTAAAGAATTTTCTGTAAGCTTTAGGAATTTTTTTAAAGATTCTAGAATTTTCGGTAAGCTTCTAGAATTTGTTTTTAAAGCTTCTAGAAGTTTTTAGAATTTTCTGGAAGCTTTAGGTATTTTTTTGAAGATTCTAGAATTTTCGGTAAGCTTCTAGAATTTGTTTTTAAAGCTTCTAGAATTTTTTAAAGAATTTTCTGTAAGCTTTAGGAATTTTTTTACAGCTTCTAGAATTTTCGGTAAGCTTCTAGAATTTGTTTTTAAAGCTTCTAGAAGTTTTTAGAATTTTCTGGAAGCTTTAGGTATTTTTTTGAAGCTTCTATAACTTTTTTAAAGCTTCCAGAATCTTCTAGAATTTTTTTTAGAATTTTTTAAAAGCATCTAGAATTTCCTAACAGCTTCTAGAATTTTCGGTAAGCTTCTAGAACATTTTTAAAGTTTCTAGAATTTGTTTTTAAAGCTTCTAGAAGTTATTAGAATTTTCTGGAAGCTTTAGGTATTTTTTTGAAGCTTCTATAACTTTTTTAAAGCTTCCAGAATCTTCTAGAATTTTTTTTAGAATTTTTTAAAAGCTTCTAGAATTTCCTAACAGCTTCTAGTATTTTTTTGAAGCTTCTAGAATTTTTTTTAAAGCTTCTAGAAGCTTCTAGAATTTTCGGTAAGCTTCTAGAACATTTTTAAAGCTTCTAGAATTTTTTAAAGAATTTTCTGTAAGCTTTAGGAATTTTTTTAAAGATTCTAGAATTTTTTTACAGCTTCTAGAATTTTCGGTAAGCTTCTAGAATTTGTTTTTAAAGCTTCTAGAAGTTTTTAGAATTTTCTGGAAGCTTTAGGTATTTTTTTGAAGCTTCTATAACTTTTTTAAAGCTTCCAGAATCTTCTAGAATTTTTTTTAGAATTTTTTAAAAGCTTCTAGAATTTCCTAACAGCTTCTAGTATTTTTTTGAAGCTTCTAGAATTTTTTTTAAAGCTTCTAGAAGCTTCTAGAATTTTCGGTAAGCTTCTAGAACATTTTTAAAGCTTCTAGAATTTTTTATAGAATTTTCTGTAAGCTTTAGGTATTTTTTTGAAGCTTCTAGGATTTTTTTACAGCTTCTAGAATTTTCGGTAAGCTTCTAGAATTGGTTTTTAAGGCTTCTAGAATTTTTTTACAGCTTTAGGAATTTTTTTGAAGCTTCTAGAATTTTCGGTAAGCTTCTAGAATTTGTTTTTAAAGCTTCTAGAAGTTTTTAGAATTTTCTGGAAGCTTTAGGTATTTTTTTGAAGATTCTAGAATTTTCGGTAAGCTTCTAGAATTTGTTTTTAAAGCTTCTAGAATTTTTTAAAGAATTTTCTGTAAGCTTTAGGAATTTTTTTACAGCTTCTAGAATTTTCGGTAAGCTTCTAGAATTTGTTTTTAAAGCTTCTAGAAGTTTTTAGAATTTTCTGGAAGCTTTAGGTATTTTTTTGAAGCTTCTATAACTTTTTTAAAGCTTCCAGAATCTTCTAGAATTTTTTTTAGAATTTTTTAAAAGCATCTAGAATTTCCTAACAGCTTCTAGAATTTTCGGTAAGCTTCTAGAACATTTTTAAAGTTTCTAGAATTTGTTTTTAAAGCTTCTAGAAGTTATTAGAATTTTCTGGAAGCTTTAGGTATTTTTTTGAAGCTTCTATAACTTTTTTAAAGCTTCCAGAATCTTCTAGAATTTTTTTTAGAATTTTTTAAAAGCTTCTAGAATTTCCTAACAGCTTCTAGTATTTTTTTGAAGCTTCTAGAATTTTTTTTAAAGCTTCTAGAAGCTTCTAGAATTTTCGGTAAGCTTCTAGAACATTTTTAAAGCTTCTAGAATTTTTTAAAGAATTTTCTGTAAGCTTTAGGAATTTTTTTAAAGATTCTAGAATTTTTTTACAGCTTCTAGAATTTTCGGTAAGCTTCTAGAATTTGTTTTTAAAGCTTCTAGAAGTTTTTAGAATTTTCTGGAAGCTTTAGGTATTTTTTTGAAGCTTCTATAACTTTTTTAAAGCTTCCAGAATCTTCTAGAATTTTTTTTAGAATTTTTTAAAAGCTTCTAGAATTTCCTAACAGCTTCTAGTATTTTTTTGAAGCTTCTAGAATTTTTTTTAAAGCTTCTAGAAGCTTCTAGAATTTTCGGTAAGCTTCTAGAACATTTTTAAAGCTTCTAGAATTTTTTATAGAATTTTCTGTAAGCTTTAGGTATTTTTTTGAAGCTTCTAGGATTTTTTTACAGCTTCTAGAATTTTCGGTAAGCTTCTAGAATTGGTTTTTAAGGCTTCTAGAATTTTTTTACAGCTTTAGGAATTTTTTTGAAGCTTCTAGAATTTTCGGTAAGCTGCTAGAATTTTTTTAAAGCTTCTAGATTTTTTTTAAAGCTTCTAGAATTTTTTAAAGAATTTTCTGTAAGCTTTAGGAATTTTTTTAAAGCTTCTAGAATTTTTTTACAGCTTCTAGAAATTTCGGTAAGCTTTTAGAATTTTTTTAAAGCTTCTAGTATTTTTTTACAGCTTCTAGAATTTTTTTAAAGCATCTAGATTTTTTTTAAAAGCTTCTAGAAGTTTTTAGAATTTTCTGGAAGCTTCTGTAATTTTTTTGAGCTTCTAGAATATTTTTTAATGCTTCCAGAATCTTTTAGAATTTGTTTTTAAAGCTTCTAGAAGTTTTTAGAATTTTCTGGAAGCTTTAGGAATTTTTTTAAAGATTCTAGAATTTTTTTTAAAGCTTCTAGAAGCTTCTAGAATTTTCGGTAAGCTTCTAGAACATTTTTAAAGCTTCTAGAATTTTTTAAAGAATTTTCTGTAAGCTTTAGGAATTTTTTTAAAGATTCTAGAATTTTCGGTAAGCTTCTAGAATTTGTTTTTAAAGCTTCTAGAAGTTTTTAGAATTTTCTGGAAGCTTTAGGTATTTTTTTGAAGATTCTAGAATTTTCGGTAAGCTTCTAGAATTTGTTTTTAAAGCTTCTAGAATTTTTTAAAGAATTTTCTGTAAGCTTTAGGAATTTTTTTACAGCTTCTAGAATTTTCGGTAAGCTTCTAGAGTTTGTTTTTAAAGCTTCTAGAAGTTTTTAGAATTTTCTGGAAGCTTTAGGTATTTTTTTGAAGCTTCTATAACTTTTTTAAAGCTTCCAGAATCTTCTAGAATTTTTTTTAGAATTTTTTAAAAGCATCTAGAATTTCCTAACAGCTTCTAGAATTTTCGGTAAGCTTCTAGAACATTTTTAAAGTTTCTAGAATTTGTTTTTAAAGCTTCTAGAAGTTATTAGAATTTTCTGGAAGCTTTAGGTATTTTTTTGAAGCTTCTATAACTTTTTTAAAGCTTCCAGAATCTTCTAGAATTTTTTTTAGAATTTTTTAAAAGCTTCTAGAATTTCCTAACAGCTTCTAGTATTTTTTTGAAGCTTCTAGAATTTTTTTTAAAGCTTCTAGAAGCTTCTAGAATTTTCGGTAAGCTTCTAGAACATTTTTAAAGCTTCTAGAATTTTTTAAAGAATTTTCTGTAAGCTTTAGGAATTTTTTTAAAGATTCTAGAATTTTTTTACAGCTTCTAGAATTTTCGGTAAGCTTCTAGAATTTGTTTTTAAAGCTTCTAGAAGTTTTTAGAATTTTCTGGAAGCTTTAGGTATTTTTTTGAAGCTTCTATAACTTTTTTAAAGCTTCCAGAATCTTCTAGAATTTTTTTTAGAATTTTTTAAAAGCTTCTAGAATTTCCTAACAGCTTCTAGTATTTTTTTGAAGCTTCTAGAATTTTTTTTAAAGCTTCTAGAAGCTTCTAGAATTTTCGGTAAGCTTCTAGAACATTTTTAAAGCTTCTAGAATTTTTTATAGAATTTTCTGTAAGCTTTAGGTATTTTTTTGAAGCTTCTAGGATTTTTTTACAGCTTCTAGAATTTTCGGTAAGCTTCTAGAATTGGTTTTTAAAGCTTCTAGAATTTTTTTACAGCTTTAGGAATTTTTTTGAAGCTTCTAGAATTTTCGGTAAGCTGCTAGAATTTTTTTAAAGCTTCTAGATTTTTTTTAAAGCTTCTAGAATTTTTTAAAGAATTTTCTGTAAGCTTTAGGAATTTTTTTAAAGCTTCTAGAATTTTTTTACAGCTTCTAGAAATTTCGGTAAGCTTTTAGAATTTTTTTAAAGCTTCTAGTATTTTTTTACAGCTTCTAGAATTTTTTTAAAGCATCTAGATTTTTTTTAAAAGCTTCTAGAAGTTTTTAGAATTTTCTGGAAGCTTCTGTAATTTTTTTGAGCTTCTAGAATATTTTTTAATGCTTCCAGAATCTTTTAGAATTTGTTTAAAGCTTATGGAATTTTTAAAAGCTTCTAGTATTTTTTTGAAGCTTCTATTATAAGAAGAAAAAGGGCATAGGAACATCTTCTATAGATATAATGAGTACAAAGAAAGACAAGTAAAATCACCGAAAATATTCACTTTAAAAAGGACTTGTATGAGCATGTGATGAAATAAAATCTCGCTTGAAAAAGTTGACAAGAGGGTGTTAGGAATAAGTGTCTTGTATCTTGTTGAGTTGACAAGATTTGACGAGAAAAGTGTGCCAAAAACATTGAAAGATTATCAAAAATGGTACAACAGATATATTTTTGAAATGTCATTTTTTTCGCGCTTTCTTAATTTTTCTGTAAATTCGATAGAATGAGACATAACTTTTGATTTGTATTGAAATTTGAAAAAAAAAAACATTTTTCAATTTAATAAAAACGTTTTTCAAACACAAAAATTCGAAGAAGTTTGTTCAAGAAACAACCGGATAATATTAAACTTGTGCATCGTCCCGAAAAGTTCGAAAAATCTACAGGGGGCGATTAAGCATTGATCGCAACTTTGAGCAGCTGCTGGCAGCAAGCCAAAAAAAATTTTCCAAAATTTTCAAAACTTTTTGAAAGTCATGGGCCTATATAAGCAGCTATTAAAGTCATTCTTCGAAAAATTCCGATACTCCTGAGCTATGCGACGATTTCCACACCGACCTATTATTGCGAAGCTGTACAACACGGATTCAGAAACGTTGACATTACAAGACGGCTTGGGATTCCCTCGTCGACCGTAAATAGAGTGGTTTCCCAGTTCAATGATTGAAGACATGTCTCTGAGATTCCAAAAAGTGGAAGGAAGCGTGCTGTCAACGCTCTTCGAACACGTGGCATCATCAAGAAGCGGATCATTCGGAATGACGGGATCAGCATGAACAAACGTGCTTCGGAGCGTCATATCTCCCGTTAATCTGCACAGATGGTCGTGAAAATTGACGTTATTCTTAAGAATTATCAGATGTGTCGTTGTGAATACCTCGAAGAAAGGTCCAAAAAACAGCGCCTCGAAAAATGCAAAAAGTTCTTGGAGGTCCTCAAGGTGCGCCGCCTCTTGGAGGTAATTTCGATCGATGAGAAGATTTTCACGATTTAACCAACTTCCTAATCTCTAAAACACCCGGAAATTGATGTCAGCAGATGACGATAGGTCTCCTAAACGTCAACTGGCCTACCAGAAACTTTTCCCAAAAAGTGTCATGGTTTGGACCGGGCTTACGTCCGATGGTAAGGCTCCACTCGTTTTCATTGACCGAAACGTCAAAATTAACTCGGAACTTACAAAAAAGTTGTTTTTAAGGATGTTTTGCTACTTAGGGATTCTCAGCACTTTGCTGGGCGACCTTTCATCCTTCAAACATGATTGGGTCCCATCCCACGGATCGAAATAGGCCAAGGCAGTGCTGGAGCGAGATTTTCCTGGATTTTGGGGTCGTGACTTGTGGCCAGATTCCTCGTCATATCTCAACCCAATGGACTTTTTTGTATGGAGATATTGGAGAGCAAGGTTTCTTCTAGTTTGCATCCAACTTTGGACCCTCTCAAGGCCGCACTTCAAAAAGCGTGGGCGGAAATCGATGACGAATACGTGCGGCGCACCGCTGATTCTGTTGCTGCACGTCTGAAGGCCTGTGTTCGGGCTAATTTCGAACATCTTTTGTAACTTCTTTTAATGAGTTGTATGTTTCAGAAAATAAGTTTGATTTCTGATAAAAATGATTAGTTTTGGAAATTCACATCAAAACGTTGCGATCAATACTTAATCGCCACCCTGTATGTATTGTCAAGTTAAAAATTTCTGGCCGCGAAGAAAGATATTTGAAATGACCTAGGAACAAACAATCCTAATATAAAATCGCATATTTTAAAAACAATGGTTCAAGAATACTAATGCAGAAAAGAGGGACCATGGTTTCTACGATTACGCACCCCATATCAGCTTGTATGAATTAAGTTACCAATCATCATTATCATTCAGCTAATATTTGAATATAATGGAAAAGCTTCACCTATTTATTAGGAAAATAATAAAATAAACTAACCAGTTGGCTTCAACATTAAATTTTCCACAATTTGAAATCTGAATTTTCCATCTAGGGTATGTTCTCATATAGTCGACAATACCAAACATCCGTTAATCGCTGTTATCATCCACACCGACAAGAAGTGAAAAATCCATGATGGACTGAAAGATGTAAATATATTCAAAAGATGCGGAAAAAAGTTTAGCTTCTCACATGTAAACTCAAAAAGTCGCTATCATTACTGATCACTTGATTCCAAAAAATAATGGAACCTGTTGTCTCGGCATTTGTATCCTATTCAAAAATCACGATAAACCTGAATTTGAGACATTAGGATCATATTTCTATGTGAAATTCACCTTGCCCAAAGTTGTTGCCGAAATTGTCAGCACGAATTTGACATGACATTTCGCTACAAATCGATCACCTTGCTTTCTGACGAAGAATAAGCCTCTCTGAACTACTCAAAAGATTGATTGTGTAAAACTAGAATTGAAGTTACCTATGCCGTCCAAAATGTCCTATTCGACAAAAGTTTGGTTATTTTTATCCTTGACTGACCACTTCTAAAGACTGTTCCTTCTATTTCACCTATCAGTTCTCTTAGTTTTTTGAAAATCTCAGCGTAGAAGATTAAACTAATATACTTTCAACCAATTGAAGATTTTTTCCTCACAAACTCCAAGTTGGCGATCCGCTGTGCATCATATCCAAGCTCTTTCTTGTTTTCATTATGAACTTTTACATAACAAATAATTGGTGAGGATATGACGCGATCTGCAAACATCTTTGAAAATAATTAAATTAATTTTATAGTTACTTACCACAGACAGAAATTATAAGAGTGCACTGACTTTGAAAATTGGCTGGAAAACCAGTTGTGAGAGATGGCTTCCCAAGTATTCCAGAAATTTTGCAAATGATAGATACAAAGAGCCAACGGTGACCATTTCTGAAGAGCAATTGAATTTCTCAGCTTTGCCAAATCATTATAGAGCTTTGTATAACAATATTAAATTAATAATCCATTTCACTACGACCTGTAAAAAATCTTGGATTCTTTTTTCCTAAAAATAACTTAAATTAGTAAACCAACTCACTTCCTCAAACATTTTCTAATCGTCATTATCATGGTCATTGTAATAAGTTCATACTAAACACCCGTCGTCTTTCACAAATAGTCATTACATCCAAATCAAGAAGTTTTTACAATGATTTCTATGAAATAAGCGGGAAAACTTTTCGAGCATCGATTTCGAGGAACGGTGGCTCGAATTCATTGCCCGGTCAGCGTTGAGCATGTTAAACACTTTATCAAACACAATCTGAAAAAATCCAAAATATGAAAGGGCACATAACCTGCTCGTTTTGAGAATAGCGTTGCTCTTAGTTTTTCACACAAATCACAATCTAATTGCCAATGAGCGTTCGAGGTGTTAATAACCCACTAATCCTGATGTGTTAATGGTTCAAATAATATTGCTACAACAGATTTAAATAAAAGATAGTGTTCAAAAAATAATACCTGTTTGACACCTTTCAACTCTTTCTCATTTTTTGCCTTCGACTAAACTGCACATACCGCCGGTTCTTCAAAAAGAGAATAATTTTGAAATTTCCATCCTTGAGAAAAATCAGCATTCCACCGGAAATATTTTGTATCCTGACTTTCGTCGTTTTGCTGCTCTCCTTGATGACTGGATGATGCGACAAATAGTGCACAATAGGACCATCCGTCTCTCTCGTCTGGCACCTTTTCGATCGATGAAGCTGTTCAGTGAAAATATCCTGATATTTCGAAAGCAGCTCCGGTTTCTGTTCCAATCTTCTGATCATTGACATCAGGCGGTGATAAGCCATTTTTTGTAAAAAAACGTCTCCAGATTGTCACACGTCACTAGCTGCATATTCAAAGATTCCGATTCATCAAGAGCTAAAAAATGTCGAAAAATTAAAGGAATATTTAAAAAAATGAATTCTTACGAAGATGGGAACAATATTCTTATATTCCTTCTTCCATAACTTTCTATCGCATTTCATCATGTCAGAAAAATCACCTGAAATAAGTTATCCATTTCAGGATTCATACTTATTGAACCATCTCGACACGATTCTTCCTCTTCGCTTATTGATAAACTAATAAAGTTTTGAAATCCAAATTGCGTTTGAAAATGAAACGAACTCACATTTTATTACTCGGCAGCGGAATCAAAGCACTGAAGCAGTTTTTAACGGATTCGGCACCATTATGGTTTTTGGAGGGATAATGACCATACTTCACCAACATTTTAGGCATTTGCTACATCCGTTACTATTGAAAGTTTGTGAATAATTATAGCAATATCTGGAATTGCCAATGGATCCTGAAAAAAATTATATTAGGATCCAAACAACTATTTGAAAACACTTCATACCTAATAAAGAACCATTCACTGCTACAATTCCGAACAAAACTATCTTCTTTACTCCTCACTTTGATAACATTCGTCTATGTTGAGTCTTGCACCAAATATTGTTCTGAATTATTCAACGTGATTTCTTTCCACAGAAACAAAAACCGAAAAACAAGAATATTTCCATCTGGTATAATATTAATTGGTAAAGGACTGGACTCTTAACTGTCAAAATGCAATAAAAATGAAAAAAAAAATGAAAAACGGGTTAAAACGTTTACCATGATGAAATTAACAACTTTTTCATGTATTCACACGTATTATCTAATAAATAAACGCAGCAGTAAAGTTAATAAAACTGAAAATTGCTTAATTTTGTTTGAAACTAAAATAAATAATTTTTTAAAAATTCATCCTAAATTTTGAGCTTAATAAATGCGTAAAAGAGAAGAACGTGAGGTCGTTTATAGGTATTTAAGTGAAGAAAACGTTTAGAAAAGACAGAGAAATAAAAAATGAGCAAAAAAATCCAAAAAAATTGACGAAAAACGAGAAAAATCGAAAAAAATGCACTGACCTAAACAAAATTTCGAAATTTTCACATGATTCTGCATTTTCTCGTCGCCGTGTCTACACACTTACCGGGTGGTCGCATTAAATTGACGACAAATTTTCAAATTCAAAAACAAAAATACGGTAGATCTGCAGACACGGCGACGGGAAAATGCAGAATCATGGGACATTTTCGAATTTTTTTTAGACCAGTGCAATTTTTTTGATTTTTTTTCGTTTTTCTTCCAAATTTTTGCGATTTTTTTGATTCTTTCTTGTTTTAATATTTTTTCTTGACGTATTTTCACGTAATGAACCATAAATCACACCATTTTCGCTTCGTTTTAGCCTTTTCTCGCCTTCAAAAATTTAGGCCAATTAAAAAAAATTATTTTTAAAAGTTTCATACAAAATTAACTAAATGTATTGTTTTATGAATTTTGTTTCGACCTTTATTTATTAGATAACAAGTGCGAATACATGAAAAAGTTGTTCATTTCATTAATTTAGATTTTCAAAGTCATCATTCATTTTTTTTCCATTTTTCATTTTCTTTAACAGTGAATAGACATAGGGAGTCCGTTAATTTCCTCTAACAATGAATTCCAACAAAAACTTTTGTTATTTTAATCAAAATCTGTTTCACAAAGATATTTGAAGACTAATTACGATCATAGTGACAGAAGTGTGCGCGGAAAATAAGAAAAATAGCAGATAACAATGTAAGATGACCGTTAATCCAAACAGTCGCTCTAGTGCACAGGTATTCTTTAGGAGAGGGGGGGAGAGGAGGGGGGAGGTGTTCATATCCGTTTGTAGAAGACTTAGTTTATGTAACCGTTTAGCTATGATGTTTGTTTACATAGCATGGTTTTCATAACCGTTACTACGCATCCATTCAATTTTCGAATTTTTTAGGCCCATAATAAATTTTTTTTTGAAATGTCATACAAAATCAACTAAATTTATTGTTTCATTAAATTATATTTTGACCTTTATTTATTATGTAACAAGTGCGAATACATGAAAAAGTTGTTCATTTCATTAATTTAGACTATAAGCGCCATTATTAATTTTTTTCATTTTTTCATCTTCTTTTACAGTAGGTTTGCCGTCTATACAAACAATCGCTCTATTATACGGGCATTCTTGTGGAGAAGGGGGGGGAGCTGTTCATATCCGTTTACAGAAGATTTAGTTTATAGTACCGTTTGACTATGATTTTTCTTTGCATAGCATGATTTTCATTACCGTTACTACGCATCCATTCAATTTTCGAATTTTTCATTTTTAACATCTTCAGTTGAACTTCATTTGTTTTTTGAAAATCTTTCATTATGCATAATGCATTACTCTTGGAAAGTCATCATTTCTAAATATATGTTTATTTTTTTCCCAGTTAACAGTTTTCTTCCTGGCAAATTCTGATATTTAATTTCGTTAATATTGATCCATTCGTTATTCGAATTTTTTGATTCTCACTATTTTCAGTTGAAATTTCTTTCTTTCTTTGACTTTCCGAAGTTTTGCACAGTCTAATGTTGTATTTTTCAGGCATGTCTTCCGAGACAGAATTAACTGATATTCTCGAAGAAATCTCAGATATGGGAGCTGATGGCGAAGCGACCATCGAGATGGTGAAAGGAAACCAGTTGACCGATGCAGAATTTGTTATAGAAAGAATGGACGGATTGATCAAAAGGCTCGGCGAACAGAAGGATGTACTCGGTTTAGGATGTTCGGCAGCGATAGATGAGAGAAAATTGACAGCATTGGAAGAAGTTGAATATTTGATGAGAAAACTCTCAAATTTTTGCAAAGACATGAAGAGCGGAAAATTCAAGGTTTCAGAAAAGAGTTATAATATACATTTTTTAAAAATATTTTTTTTACAGACAGATGATAATGTTGCTGGTGAAGATTCTCAAATCTCCGAAAGTGTCAAGAAAGAATTAGGTTCTGATGACGGAAGTTCCGATAGTACTTCATCGATTGAGCAAAATGTGAGTTTTATTTTAAACAATGGGGGAATTGATTCCGAAAAAGGAAACAAGTGGTTCAATTGACGGAAACAAAGACAAAAATTTGTTTAAAAAATTTTTCCCCATTTATTTTGTGCAGTTAGTACTTTAGAAAACGTTCATTTTTTACCACGGTTTTAAGAAAATTAAAGCATGGAAACACAAAAAAAGGGTTTTCAAATTAATTAGAAATTTGTATTTTAAAAAAATAGAAAAAATATATTTTGTTACGTTTGATAAAGCTTTTCGCTATTGAATTTTATATTTCAGGATCAACCAGTGATTAACGAAGAAGATGCAAGCATGAGAAAAATCTACGCGAAGCATCACGAACATGACAAAAGTGACCGTTTCTTCCAGTCGATCGAGAGCGTCTTGGAAGATGATATTCGACACCTTTTCAAGGAGATTACAGAAGCGAACCAAAGTTATTTCGAAGCAATTGAGTTGTACAATGTATTGAAGTCTAAAGAAGCGAAATCTAGTATGGAGAAGCTCACGATGACCATCTTGCCATTTATCAAGAGACTCAAGGAAAAACTCTTTATCCATAAAGAAAAAGCGAATTATTTGCGTGGACTTTGCGATGATAAAATTGCATTGGTGGATGATTTGATCATGCGCATAAATGTTATGATGTCAAAATGTGAGGATGTTTTCAAGAATGACGGTAAAAATTTGGAAGACGAATTAACGGGAAGTAAGAAAATGGTAAGTTTCATTTGTTACAAAATTATTTAAGAATATTTGTAGCATTACAATTATTCAAATGAGGAATTTTCAAAAAATATTTATTTAAATCTCAATTTAACAGGAGAAGGATGAGAAAGAATACCAGGTGGTAAAAGGGATCGATGTGTTGTCCGGAGAAATTGCTTTGATTGAAGAGGAATGCGACGAAATACTTGAAGTATTCGAAAAGTTGAAGCCGAAGGATGCAAGATTCTACATTGCGCACCTTAATCAACATGCAAAACGTCTTCACGTCATCAAGGAACGTCTTATTAATAAGACATCACATTTGAAAAAGTTGAATGAGAAAAGTGAGGAAGAGATTGATTTATTGACTAATTTGATCGAGCATGTCATGAATCTTTATGAAGAATTTAAGAAGAAAGGACAAGACTTGGAAAGTGACTCGTTTATGTTGGTTAAAAACGTGAGTTTCATTCGTTTAAATTTTTCGCAATGTTTTTTTTAATATACGAAACGCAATACCTTGAAATCAAATGTCAAAAATCATATGTTTCGACCAGAAATGTATAAATTAAAATCATTAATTTGAATGTTGAACCTTTGAAAAATTTGAAAAAAATTTAATATAATCCTTTTTTTACATTTCGGACAATAAAACTTCAAGAACCATTAAGAAATTTACTAATTTTACAGATTGAAAAATCCACAACTCTTGATCACAATCTTTCTATATGTTCGAAATCCATCTCGGAAAAAGATAGGCCAGAAGTATTTGTAAGTTATATTTTTATATATGTAATTTAATTGTTTTCATTTAAATAAATACGTTTTCAGGGGAAGAATTTGATTATTCGCCAAACAAATGAAAATGGTGGGCAAAGCAATGTCGGCGATGGTACTGAATATATTGATGGTGATGGAACTGTTTATCGCTTTCCATTAACACCTCAACCACAAATTCCATTTCCTTTCGATTTTGATGAGTGTCACAAGAATATTACTGGAATGAATGCGAAGTTTATAATAATGAAGCATGAGTTAGAGAGAATGGATCTTTCGGAGATCCGTAAACTTTACTCGCACTACCGCGATTTGTTCGAATATAATAAGATTGAGTTCGAGAAGCGCCTTCAAAAAGCATGGGGTGTTATTTTCACAGGAGAAGCAACATGTAAGACGGCAGTCGACTTGATGAGTGTCATGAAAATGATATTTCAAAATTTGGAGAATAGATTAATAGAGGTTTGAAAATTAAAAAATCTAATAATTAATTTTTTAAATATTCATATATTTTTGCAGGAAACTGAGAGAAAGGATCGATTGAGAGAACAATCTGCATTGGAGGGTGTTCAATCAGGAGTTGCTCATTTGAAAAGGGATGAACATGACATCGGAAGAATTGTTAAAGCCAGATCAGAGGAATTGGAAAAACAAGAACATTTGGCAAACCTCAAAAATGAAATTGTTGAAGAGAAAGACATCGGTGATGAGGTCAGAAAAGGTGTTTTTTAAGAGGGCTACAGTTTTTGTTTTCAGAATAGCATCACATTGATTGAGCAAAATTTGACAACTGAAGAAGAAGAGGAAAGGAAAGCTGAAGCTGCAAAAGCACTAGTTCAGATGTTGGAACACGTTGAAAATGGTTCTGCTGTTGCACATTCAGCAAACAGCAAGCAAAAAAAGGTAACGATTCAACACATTGATTCTTTGTATAATTATCATTAATTTCAGAGAAAGGGGAAAAATCAGAAGGAAAAGAAGAAATCAGATGCAGGCGGTCGTGATTTCCAGAAACCGAAACAAATTAAGGCAGTCGAAAAATCGGATGCTAAAAAGACGAATGGCAATGTGTCCGCTGTTGAAACAGATTTGGATGAACAAGAGATCAATGCCACTCATGTTGAGGCGTTGGCTGGAACAGAGCAAAAGATTGATGAATGTGAAAGGGTGAGCAATAAGTGTATGACGGGACTTTAAATGGTTTTACAGAAAGTTCATGAAAAAGATGAATCGGGAAACACAGAGGTCTTGGCGACGGTTTCAAAGAAAGATGTTTCGGAAATTTCTGAAACTGGAAAAGCCTTGGCAATTGTTGTATCAGGTTTGACTGATGCCGATGATGGAGATGATTTGGCCGCTGCTGACGCATATGGGGATATGACTTTGTCAACTGTTGAAACAGGAGATGTTTTGGTAACTGATGAAAATGGTGCTGGAAAGTTGAACACTGACGAAGATGAAGAGAAATATGATGAGCAAAGAGCATTGGTTGCAACCCGGGCCGAAGTTTTTGGAGCTGGAGATTCATCATTGATAAGGGAAGAACTTGAAAATTCAAATAATGTTGAAGCGTTGACTGGGGCAGAGCAAGCGATTGATGAAAAGGTGAGCAATAAGTGTATGAAGAGGATTAAAATGATTTTGCAGAAAGTGAATGAAAAAGATGAATCGGACAACACAGAGGTCTTGGCGACGGTTTCAAATAAAAATGTTTTGGACATTGCTGAAACTGGTAATGCCTTGGCTAATGTTGTGTCAGATTTGACTGATACCGATGGGGATGATGGTTTGGCCGCTGCTGAAGCATATATGACTTTTGCAACAGTTGAAACTGAAGATGTTTTGGTAACTGATGAAAATGGCGTTGGAAAGTTGAACACTGACGAAGAGGAATATAAACATGACGAGCAAAGAGCATTGATTGCAACCCGGGCTGAAGTTTGTGAAGTTGGAGATTCGTCATTGATAAGGGATGAACTTGACAATTCAAACAATGTTGAAGCGTTGACTGGGGTAGATCAAGCGATTGATGAAAAGGTGAGCAATAAGTTTATGACGAGGATAAAAATAGTATTGCAGAAAGTGAAGGATAAAGAAAAATCGGAAAAGGCAGAGGACTTGGCGACGGATGAAAATGCGGATGTTTCGCCAATTTCTGAAACTGGAAATGCCTTGACAACTGTTGCATCTGATTTGACTGATGCCGATGATGGAGATGATTTGGCCGCTGCTGACGCATATGGGGATATGACTTTGTCAACTGTTGAAACAGGAGATGTTTTGGTAACTGATGAAAATGGTGCTGGAAAGTTGAACACTGACGAAGATGAAGAGAAATATGATGAGCAAAGAGCATTGGTTGCAACCCGGGCCGAAGTTTTTGGAGCTGGAGATTCATCATTGATAAGGGAAGAACTTGAAAATTCAAATAATGTTGAAGCGTTGACTGGGGCAGAGCAAGCGATTGATGAAAAGGTGAGCAATAAGTGTATGAAGAGGATTAAAATGATTTTGCAGAAAGTGAATGAAAAAGATGAATCGGACAACACAGAGGTCTTGGCGACGGTTTCAAATAAAAATGTTTTGGACATTGCTGAAACTGGTAATGCCTTGGCTAATGTTGTGTCAGATTTGACTGATACCGATGGGGATGATGGTTTGGCCGCTGCTGAAGCATATATGACTTTTGCAACAGTTGAAACTGAAGATGTTTTGGTAACTGATGAAAATGGCGTTGGAAAGTTGAACACTGACGAAGAGGAATATAAACATGACGAGCAAAGAGCATTGATTGCAACCCGGGCTGAAGTTTGTGAAGTTGGAGATTCGTCATTGATAAGGGATGAACTTGACAATTCAAACAATGTTGAAGCGTTGACTGGGGTAGATCAAGCGATTGATGAAAAGGTGAGCAATAAGTTTATGACGAGGATAAAAATAGTATTGCAGAAAGTGAAGGATAAAGAAAAATCGGAAAAGGCAGAGGACTTGGCGACGGATGAAAATGCGGATGTTTCGCCAATTTCTGAAACTGGAAATGCCTTGACAACTGTTGCATCTGATTTGACTGATACCGATGATGGAGATGATTTGGTCGCTGCTGACGCATATGGGGATATGACTTTTTCAACTGTTGAAACTGGAGATGTTTTGGTAACTGGTGAGAATGGTGCTGGAAAGTTTAACACTGACGAAGATGAAGAGAAATATGATGAGCAAAGAGCATTGGTTGCAACCCGGGCTGAAGTTTTTGGAGCTGGAGATTCATCATTGATAAGGGCGTTGAGTGGGGTAGAGCAAGCGATTGATGAAAAGGTGAGCAATAAGTATATGACGAGGATTAAAATCGTTTTGCAGAAAGCGAATGATAAAGAAAAATCGGAAAAGGCAGATGACTTGGCGGCGGATGAAAATGCAGATGTTTCGCCAATTTCTGAAACTGGAAATGCCTTGACAACTGTTGCATCTGATTTGACTGATACCGATGATGGAGATGATTTGGTCGCTGCTGACGCATATGGGGATATGACTTTTGCAACAGTTGAAACTGGAGAGGTTTTGGTAACTGATGAAAATGGTGCTGGAAAGTTGAACACTGACGAAGATGAAGAGAAATATGATGAGCAAAGAGCATTGGTTGCAACCCGGGCTGAAGTTTGTGAAGCTGGAGATTCATCATTGATAAGGAATGAAGTTGTTTACGACAATTCAAATAATGTTGAAGCGTTGAGTGGGGTAGAGCAACCGATTGATGAAAAGGTGAGCAATAAGTGTATGAAGAGGATTAAAATGATTTTGCAGAAAGTGAATGAAAAAGATGAATCGGACAACACAGAGGTCTTGGCGACGGTTTCAAATAAAAATGTTTTGGACATTGCTGAAACTGGTAATGCCTTGGCTAATGTTGTGTCAGATTTGACTGATACCGATGGGGATGATGGTTTGGCCGCTGCTGAAGCATATATGACTTTTGCAACAGTTGAAACTGGAGAGGTTTTGGTAACTGATGAAAATGGCGTTGGAAAGTTGAACACTGACGAAGAGGAATATAAACATGACGAGCAAAGAGCATTGGTTGCAACCCGGGCTGAAGTTTGTGAAGCTGGAGATTCATCATTGATAAGGAATGAAGTTGTTTACGACAATTCAAATAATGTTGAAGCGTTGAGTGGGGTAGAGCAACCGATTGATGAAAAGGTGAGCAATAAGTGTATTGACGAGGATTAAAATTATTTTGCAGAAAGTGAATGATAAAGAAAAATCGGAAAAGGCAGATGACTTGGCGGCGGATGAAAATGCAGATGTTTCGCCAATTTCTGAAACTGGAAATGCCTTGACAACTGTTGCATCTGATTTGACTGTTACCGACGATAATGATGATTTGGCCGCTGCGGAAGCATATTGGGATAGCCATATCGCTGAAACGGAGAACACAGCAGCTGAAACTCATCATGTTTTGAAAAGAGTTGACAATTATTCGACCACTGCTGACACTGCAATCGTTTTGGCAGCTGAAAAAACAGAAAATGAACAAGAGATTGATACAAGTGACGAAATTGGAAACGATGAAAAGACAAATAGCGGTGATGAGGTCAGAAAAGAGGTTTTTTAAGAGGGCTATAGTTTTTGTTTTTAGGAAAACATCACATTGTCAGCTTCCCAGGACATGAACATTGGAACAGAGGAGAGTGCGACGGACGCGGAAATGGTTCGAACCGAAGAACAGGACGAGAAGAATCAGTTGACAGCTGAGATTGATGATGCAATTAAAGAATTGAAAAACGGTATATTTATTTGAGACTTGATGATATTTCACGTTTTTTTTCAGAAATTGCCAAAAATAATTTTTATTTGAAACGAAAATACGATGAATTTATGAAGGAGAAGTTGCAATTGAAGAGTGGGAAATGCTCATATTCTGGTGAGTAATATTATCAAACAGCTTTCAAAATGTTATCTCACCTTTGTTATATTTTTAGGACAGCAATTCATCAATGATCGTCCGCACGAATACACCAAACACGCAGCTTCTCCAGTGCATCTCGTATTGATTCGAATGTACATTCGTCTTTCAAAAATTTTTGACTATGGAGATGAGGGAAATTTTGCAATTGAACAAATCAGCACCCACTTGAAGAATAAAACGGATGCGGATGAAATTGACGATCTCGAATTGGGATTTGCGCTCTCGTTCAATTCTGCATTTGACTCTCAAATGGGAATCAGTTATAAATTTCTTGATATGAAACGCTTCTTGTAAGCTTTTTTGATTTCTTTGTTTCCGGTTTTACTTTATGTTCAACCTGAATATGTTTATTCTCATTCTTTCTATTGTTTTCGAAGTTTAATGCTCGAAATTTTCCTGGTTAAAACCCAATAATTAATCATCTATTTACCCTACTGTTTTTGTAACTCATAATAATGCTTTTTTTGTAATATTCATTAATTTAAACCCAAAAAATAAACGTGCTGTTTTTCAAGTTATGTCACTAATGAGTTTAAAAAATGAAAGAATGTTTTGATTACAGCATCGTGGAGCTCAAAGTACATAAGGTACAATTTGAAATTATTTTGGAATTCAACTGGAAAGACATTTATTGTATTCAAGAGCTAAAATCAGGTTGGTTGTGTAGATAATATCCTCTTTTGGTACACTATAACGTTATTAGTCAGAACAGAGCTTGAAACGAGTCATTTAATGTTGAATTTCTGGACAATGCCTAATGTGCAAACTTGGGAGACTCGTAACTCGGCTCAGTACTTTTATCGGGAGCTCAAATATTGAGATTTTCACAATGTATTATACAACACTCCGCTTTTACGCACTCCTTCGAATTATTTGCACTTCCCTCGGAGGACAGAAGTTGTTTTTAAAATTTTATCCCCAATGTTCTTATTTTTTTCGTGAAATTTCGTGTTTAAAATTTGATTTTTCAATTCGATAAATTAAAAAAAGTACGAGGCACGCTGAAAAATGTTGAATTATTAAGAAATTTTCTATCATTTGTTATGTGTTGCTTTTTAAGGTCGATTTTTGAGAATATATTTTTTCAGAGCGTTGGGAAGTCGGCAACTCTCTGGAACTTGTGCAATTCGTTGTGAGTCCAGGGACCAAAAGGTAAATTTTTATTTAATTTCTTGTTTTATTTAAAGTTATGATAAAATTTGATAAAACATGGCCCCTAAAGAAGAATTCGTAGACTTTGAGCAAAAAAACTATGCTCAAAACTTACCAGAAAAAAAAGAAAAGTAACCCTGTTATTGACTTGCTTGCTCAAAAATAAGAATCCTTAAATACAGCTAAAAAACATCATGTATTTTTTGTTTATACATTTCAAATGATTAGTTGTTGATGAATATACAGCTTATTTAAACCTCTGGGATATAAAGACGCCAAAACTGAAGTACATTTTTCAGATGACCTCACAATCCAACATGTCTTCATCACCAACGCCTCTTCGACCAAATGGATATTAAATGAATGCACGATCTATAAGTTAGGTATCTGTCTACACCAAAATTCACTCGCTCAACTTTCGAAAATACTTTAAAAGAAATGAAATTTGGAATTTTGATTAAGTTAATATGATATCTACTTTTTGTTCAATTCGATTCCAAACGCGAACCACTGTTTTCGCAAATTTGTATGACATTTTCCGTATCTGTACCAGGCTTGGTCGGAAAACGGAAATTCCGAATTTCTTCGGAAAATTTTTCAGTAGAAACATTTTCTATTTCGGAAAATCTTTCCGTCGGAAAAATTTTCGATTTTTTTTCCGAATTTTCGAGATGTTCCCGAAATTTTCCGAGAAAAAAAAATCGGTTATCCGAAAAATCGGTTATTCAATTTTAAGATGTATGTTTTCAAGATAAATTACACTGTACTACTAATTCATCTTTTTATTTAAAAAAGTAATCAATGAATATGCATTAAAAACAAAAAATTTCATGATATTAGCGAATTTTCCGAAAAAAATAATCGGGAAAAAAATCGGATATCCGATTTTCCAAAAAAATGTTCATTTCCGATTTTCCGAAAAGCTTTTTCCGACCAAGCCTGATCCGTACGTATGGATAGTATTATTTTGGAGTCATAAATGCATTTTTTGGACCAATTATGAAAAATATTAGGTTGTTCCATAAGTTCCCGTCATTTTTCATGTCATGAAATTTTATTGTGAAACAGGCCAAAAAGTTATTGAATCAATTGAGATATATTGGCCATGTTGATCGATCACTGTCTGCCAACGGGTCGCCAACTTGTGGATTCCTGCCTGCCAGAACGTCTGCGGTTGGGAGTTGAAAAAGGTAGTCAACTCAGTGTTGACCTCTTGCCGAGAAGCGAATTTTTTTCCACTGAGATAGTGCTGGAGGTGGCTGAAAAGATGATAGTCACTTGGAGCCAAGTCGGGGATGTAAGGTGGATGAGCGAGAATAACCCAGCCGTATCCGACTAGCGCAGCCTTGGTCTTCCTTGCAATGTGAGGCGTTGTCATGCAACAGATAAACTTTGGCATTTTTTCCTCGATGGAGATCCACATGCAGTCTGAGTTTTCGTAGTTGACGAGTGTAAACATCAGCCGTAACAGTCACGCCATCATCCAGAAGTTCCCAATATTCCACTCCTTGGACCGACCACCAAACCGAAAGCATCATTTTTTTTTTCTCGTGAATTTCATGTTTTGGAACGTCTGCTGCTTGTGCGTCTTTGTCAACCCACTCGGAACGTCTCACACTGTTATCGTAGTATATCCACTTCTCATCTCCTGTAATGATTTGATCCAGCCAACCGTGTGTGCGGTGCAAAGTGAGAAGACTCAAGCATGTATCGACACGGGTATCCAAGTTGTGTTGCGTCAAAACATGTGGTACATATCGACCGAGTTTTTTGACTTTCCCTATCTTTTCAAGACCTCGATCTATTGTTGCCAGACCTGCTCCAAGTAGACTTGATAACTCACGGACAGTTTGGAAAGGATCGCTTTCCACCGCATTTCGCAATGCGTCCAAGTCCAAGTCCATAGGTCGTCCTGATCGATCATGATCATCCAATGAAAATTCCCCGTTTTCAAGCCGATGAATCCAAACGCTAATTGTACTTCGAGAGGGTGCATCCTTGTTGTAAACTTCCGTCATACGACGATCGATGTCGGCTATTTTAAGTCCAGATAGAAAAAGAAATAAAATAACATTCCGAAAATGCAAATTGTTTGGGACGAAAACGTTCGGCATTTTTTCAGTGCCGGAGAAGAGCAGAATGATAACAATTTTACGAGAAAAACAGCAATCATAAACAACATTTAAAAATGACGGGAACTTATGGAACAACCTAATAGTTATTTTTTGTCCGTGCACCGGAACACACACGCCAAAAACCCGAGATTTGTCAGAAAAGCGCGTTTGTAATCAGTTTGTTTAATTTTTTGTCATGAAATTATAATATTTTAATTTTCGTAAAAATTTTTTTAAATCAGTTGTTGAGCGGGTTGCGGACGAATACCTGACAAATAGAAAATCCCATTTGCTCTTGTTTATTAGTAGTTGTTGTTTTTTTTCAGAATAAAGTGTCATCGATATTCAGGACGAGTAATAAATATTAAATAAAGCAATCCTTTTTTTATTCAAGAATATAAAGTGGTTTTTCAATAAGAAAATCACAATGTCAGCTCCAATTTATCTTCAGCGGTCAAAAAATATAAAAAAAAGAGAAAAGATTTGAAGGAATTTTCACAATCTGCTCCACGAAAAATGTTTTTTGCACAGATGTTTGTTCGATTGATGGTAGTTTATTTCAAACTTGTTCATCTTTCATGGATTCACTTGCAATACAATGTACAATCATTATTGATTCATTTATTTGAAAAAAATTCAAAAAAAAGAAGAAATTAACAGCAAAACAAACCACATTCTACGAGTATTTTCCGCCCATTCAGGTTTTCTCTTCATGAAGAAGTCGTAAACTCTTCCTGCATAACAAATACGACGAAACAATTCCTGCGACACGCTAGCCAACGTTTTTGGTATGAATAAAATATGTTATTCTTCAAATATAAACTCACAAGTAATCCGTGAGTACTTTTTCTATTTCTCGGTGCCATAAATTGCGAACTTCTCAACCAACCAGGCCATGATGAATAAATAATTGTTCCACGGTAATAATACACTTGTTTGGCTTGGAACTGCCTATAAAAAGCTGTTAAAAGTAGCATGTTTCTTGAAAAAAAAAAACTCACATTTGTAATCGGAAGTGCAATTGATAGACTGAAGCATAGTTGTTGGAGTAACCGTAGACATAGCTGTACACAAAGGGTTTCCATCAATTATCAGAGTTGAAGTTATTGGTTCAGAAGATCCGGTAGATTCTTGCGATCATTTGGGGAAGTTTTTATTCCCAATGCTTATAAATATCTCCAAATCTTCTTGAGCACAATAATCGCCTCCCTGGAAACACCAATTGATCCTGAAAAATAACTATGGATCCAAAAAAAATGTTTGAAAACAATTGATACCAAATTAAAAACCATAGCAACGACTGCGACTAAATATTGATCAGAAAATAATGTCTGATTCGCTCCTCCTCACTTTGATAACACCATTCTCTTCCAATTGAATCCGGCATCCAGTATTGGCCTGAATTATTTGACACAGAAAAGAAAAAAAACTCACTGAAACTGATGTCAATCAAACTCTTGAAATTTTGATTCACCCTTTATTTCTGCAATCTAGACAAACGTGCCGGAAAGCATGGATTGATTGAGCATGGATTGAAATGACGGAGTTCCTGAAATTTAATCAATTAAAAAAGTGAAACGAGACTTTGAAAATTCTCCAATGAAAAGAGATGGAGTTAGAATAAGGAAAACATTTGTGAGTAAGAAATATAGTTGATAAAGCAAAAAATACACAAATTTTCGAGAATAGAAAAAGCTTAAAAGTGAAAAAAGAAAAAATATATATAATATGGAGAAGAATATTAAATAAAAATCCTAGGCGCGGTCGTTTGATTATAAATTGGGGAGATTAATGAGCCTTTACGTGCAAAAAACGTCAAGGAAAAATATGAAAACAAAAAAGAAGCAAAACATTTGAAAAATTACGAAAAAAAACGAGAAAAATCGAAAAAATTCAAAAAAATTGCGAAATTATGTCGTCAGTTTAAATGCAACTAGCCTACAATTACGGTAGATCTGCAGACACGGTGACGAGAAAATGCAGAATCATGTGACATTTTCGAAATTTTTTCGAATTTTTTTAGGTCGGTGCAATTATTTCAATTTTTTTCGTTTTTCTTCCAAATTTTTGGGATTTTTTTGATTCTTTCTTGTTTTAATATTTTTTCTTGACGTATTTTCACGTGATGAACCATAAATCACACCATTTTCGCTTCATTTTAGCCTTTTCTCGCCTTCAAAAATTTAGGCCAACTAAAAAAATTATTTTTAAAAGTTTCATACAAAATTAACAAAATTTATTGTTTTAAGATTTTTTTTTCGACCTTTATTTATTAGGTAACAAGTGCGAATACATGAAAAAGTTGCTCATTTCATTAATTTAGATTTTCAAAGTCATCATTCATTTTTTTCCATTTTTCATCTTCGTTTACGGTGAATAGACGTCGGGAGTCCTTTAATTTCCTCTAACAATGAATTCCAACAAAAACTTTTGTTATTTTAATCAAAATCTGTTTCACAAAGATATTTTAAGACTAATTACGATCATAGTGACAGAAATGTGCGCGGAAAAAATAAAAATAACAGATAACAATGTAAGATGACCGTTAATCCAAACAGTCGCTCTAGTGCACAGGTATTCTTTAGGAGAGGGGGGGGGGGGGGAGAGGAGGGGGGAGGTGTTCATATCCGTTTATAGAAGACTTAGTTTATGTAACCGTTTAGCTATGATTTTTCTTTGCATAGCATGACTTTCATTACCGTTAATACGCATCCATTCAATTATTTCGATTCTTTTTCTTCTGAATTTTTGGGATTTTTTGTCTTAATATTTTTTCTTGACGTATTTTCATGTGATGAACCATAAATCACACCATTTTCGCTTCATTTTAGCCTTCTCTCGCCTTCAAA
Organism: Caenorhabditis virilis; assembly: GCA_964036255.1. Taxonomy (NCBI): domain Eukaryota; kingdom Metazoa; phylum Nematoda; class Chromadorea; order Rhabditida; family Rhabditidae; genus Caenorhabditis; species Caenorhabditis virilis. Next base: position 12,516,793 of record OZ038420.1, on the reverse strand, counting down.
AATTTAGGCCATTCAAAAAAAAATTATTTTTAAAAGTTTCATACAAAATTAACAAAATTAATTGTTTTATGAATTTTTTTTTCGACTTTTATTTATTAGGTAACAAGTGCGAATACATGAAAAAGTTATTCATTTCATTAATTTAGACTATAAGAGTCATTATTAATTTTTTTTCCTTTTTTCATCTCCTTTTACAGTAGGATTGCCGTCTATTCAAACAATCGCTCTATTACACAGGCATTCTTGTGGAGAAGGGGGGGGGGGGGATTATAGAAGATTCAGTTTATGTAACCGTTTAGCTATGATTTTTCTTTACATAGCATGATTTTCATTACCGTTAATACGCATCCATTAAATTTTCGAATTTTTAATTTTTAACATCTTAAGTTGAAATTTATTTCTTTTCTGAAAATCTTTCATTATAATTAATTAAGTTTTTTTTATCTTTTTTTGCCATTTTTCTTGCTAAATCAAACAAATTTACATTATTTTTCAACTTTACTTTGACTCACCGGATTTGTGTACAATCGAATGTTGTATTTTTGACAGATGACGTCTCGAAACGAGGAAAAAAGCCAATCGTCTAGCAAAAGATTGAGACGAATCTACAATTATCCAGACGAGCATGCATTTCAATCAAGCGAAAAGAAGGAATACTTTGTTCAATTGGCGATGGACAACAGCTTGGAAGAAGACATTCGTGCGCTTTTTAGCGATGTTCAAGTTTTAAAGCAGCATTGCATCAGAAGAATGGAGTTTATTAACGGATTGGATCCAAAAGAGGTAGAATCTCACATCGAGAAAATGAGCGACATCAAACCTCATATCAACTACATTCGTGAAACCCTCAACTTCCATCAAGAAAAAATCATGGATTTGAAGAGAATATGCTCTGAAAAGCGAGATTTCACGAAGGATTTGATCAAACAAATCAATCATTGGGCTGAAGTTTTCCAAAATGATGGTGATCTTGTGTCTGACCAACCAACGGAAAGTAAGAAAAATGTAAGTTTCATTTCTCACAAAATTATTTGAGAATATTTGTAGTAATACAATTATTCAAATAGGGAATTTCCAAAAATATTTATTTCAATCTCATTTTAACAGGAGAAGAATGAGAAGCAAACCCAGTTGGCAGAAGGTTTTGACGTTATATGCGGAAAAATAGCCCTGATTGAGGATGAATTTAATGAAATGGTTGGAACACTCGAAAAGTTGGAGCCGAAGAATGCGGGATTACACCTTGAGCTTCTCAATCGAAAAGCAAAACGTCTTGTGATCATCATGGAATGCCTCAATGTCAAGCAAGAAAAATGGAACGAGTTGCATGAGATGTGTTCGATCAAAATACAAATGTTGGATGATTTATGCCTTTGGTGTGACGAGTTCGAGGATTGGCCAAAGAAGTTGGCAGAAAATGTAAGTCATACCCATATTCTATTGTCTTTATTAAAATAATTATGTATTCAGTCAGTTGTTCATCAACAAATGAATGATTCCGAAAATCGTCAACAAAGTAAAGCCGCTGATGCTGATGTTACTGAGGACGCTGGGAATGTTCATCGTGTTCCAGTAACGACATTTCAACAAATTCCGTTTCCATATGATATTGAGAAGTACTTTAAAGAATTCTCTGAAATTCTAGCGAATTTTGAAAAGTTGGCAAACGAAGAGGAGACTATGAACGTTGAAGACATGAGTGTTGCTCAAGAAAAACTGAGAGATTATGCGTTTCGCATTAAGACTATTTATCGTGAGATCGACGATAAACGCCTTCCAGAACTTTCAAGCCTTGTTCGACGCATTGGTACACCAGTGAATAGATTGTTGAATGAATCGACCCAATGTTTGGAAGATATTCGCGTTTATTGTAGACAGAAAGAGGATGAATATAAGGTAGTTTTAAAAAAAATTATTTTCATTTTTTCATATCGATATGTTTTAGCAGGAGAAAGAGAAAAATGAGAGATTGAAAGCGCAAGCGGAATTGGAAGGTGTTCAAACAGGAGTTTCTGATATGCAGTTGGCTGAGAAATCGGAAGAATTGGGAAAACCAGAGGATTTGACAAGCGTTAAAACTGGAAAGGACTTTAAAAGTGAAGAAGAGTTGAAATCTCAAATTGATGATGAAATTGAGCAATTGAAAGACGGTATATTTATTTGAGACTTGATGAAATTTCTTGTTTGTTTTCAGAGATGGCCAAATATCACAATTTGTTGGAAAGAAAAGTGAGTTGAATTTGTTTAAAAATAATTTTCAAATATGCTTGAAATGCGAAACAGATTTTCTTGAAATCAAATGTGTTTCGGTCAGAAATGTACAAACTAAAGATGATTAATTTGAATCGTGGACCTTTAAAAAATTACAAACACATCGCTTTTGTTACATTTCTGGCTCAAATACTTAAATATCTGTTAAGGAAAGCGCTAGTTTTATAGTATAAACCAAATAAATATATGATGATTTTTTATGTCGTTTTTCAGAAGGCCGAGGAAAGAGAGAATATGGAAAAACCAGAGGATTTTTCAACAGTTGAAACTGGAGAGATTTTGGCAACTGCTGACACTGGGAATTCCTTGGCGACCGTTGTCACAGATTTGTCTGAAACCGATTTGGACTTGAAAACAGTTGAAACTGGAGAGATTTTGGCAACTGCGGACACTGGGAATTCCTTGGCGACTGTTGTCACAGATTTGTCTGAAACCGATTTGGACTTGAAAACTGCTGATGATGGAGAGCATTTGGCAACTGATGACACTGAAAATGTTGAAAAGTACGACGGTGTTGAACAATTGAACACTGACGAAAATGGAGAGAAAACTGAATTTGAAGGAGAAAGTGATCGTTATACCGAGGTGAGAAAAATTGTTTAAATGATTAACGATAAAACTTCCTATATTGAAAATAAGGCGATGTTCTATTTCAGGAAGAGCCGTCCGTCATCGCAGAAGACATTCCTGATGCGATCCGCTTTTTCCAGACACCGGAAGATCTTTTGGAAAGAAACGTCCGTAGTCTTTTCAGAGAAGCTCAAAGTATTACACAATATTGTGTTAAAAATATCGAATTGATTCAAAGATTGGAGTCGAAGGATGCGGAAGACAGCATGGAGAATCTAAGTAACGAGAACATGCCTCATATCAATAATATCATGGAATTGGTCGATTTAAATATTGGAAAAATCACGGATTTGTCTCGTCGTTGCTCAGAAAAGAGAAACGAAATTGAAGATTTGATCAAGGATATTAGCGACCGCACTGCATTTTTCAAAAGTTTTGCTAACACTTTGGATGATAGCTCGAAGGAAAGTAAGAAACATGTGAGTTTCATTAGCTAAAATTTAAAAATATTGGTAATTTTTCAAACAACTTTTCAAGGGCAAAGTTTCCGAAAACATTTATTTTATTATATATCGTTTATTTAAATAAATTAAATAAAGAACTGTTAGCCCACAAGAGTTAACTGTCAAAAAAAGAAATAAAATAGAGTTGTGAATTAAATTTAAATTTTATTCTAATTTAATATTTAACAGGCCGAGGAATTGCAGTCGGGAATGGGCCTAGATGCTATTTCTGGAAAAGTTGCTTTGATAAAGGAACAATGTGAAGGAACTTTGCAATTGATCACGAAATTGGAGCCAGCTGATGCTGAATATTTAATTAAGCATCTCAATCAAAATTCTAAACGTCTTGTCGTCATCCAGAATTATCTCATCAAAAAGGAGAAATCATTGAGTGATTTGAATGGTGTATGTAATGAAACGAATGATTTATTGAAAGTATTGAGCAACCACATCGAACTTGTTTGTTTTGGATATAAGACAAATGACGCGGCTGCTGTTGTAACAGATTTGACTGATACCGATTTCGAATTACACACTGTTAAAACTGATGATGATTTTTCCGCTGTTGAAACAGATTTGGATGAACAAGGGCTCAATGCCACTAATGTTGAGGCGTTGACTGGAACACAGCAGGAGATTGATGATTGTGAAAAGGTGAGCAATAAGTGTATGACGAGACTTAAAATGGTTTTGCAGAAAGTGAATGAAAAAGATGAGTCGGACAACACAGAGGTCTTGGCGATGGTTTCAAATAAAGAAGTTTCGGACATTGCTGAAACTGGTAATGCCTTGGCTAATGTTGTGTCAGATTTGACTGATGATGGTGATTTGGCCGCTGCTGAAGCACATATGACTTTTGCAACAGTTGAAACTGGAGAGGTTTTGGTAACTGATGAAAATGGTGCTGGAAAGTTGAACACTGACGAAGATGAAGTGAAACATGATGAGCAAGCAGCATTGGTTTCCACCAGGGTTGGGGTAGAGCAAGCGATTGATGAAAATGTGAGCAATAAGTGTATGACGAGGATTAAAATCGTTTTGCAGAAAGCGAATGATAAAGAAAAATCGGAAAAGGCAGAGGACTTGGCGACGAATGAAAATGCAGATGTTTCGGCAATTTCTGAAACTGGGAATGCATTGAAGGCTGTTGCATCAGATTTGACTGATACCGATGATGATGAAGATTTGGCCGCTGCTGAAGCATATTGGGATAGTCATATCGCTGAAACGGAAAACACTGCAGCTGAAGCTCATAATGTTTTGACAACCTTTGAAAATTATTCGACCACTCACGACACTGGAATCGTTTTGGAAGCTGAGAAAACTGAAAGCGAACAAGAGATTGATACAAGTGTCAAAACTGGAAACGTTGAAAAGACAAATATCGGTGATGAGGTCAGAATAGGGGGTTTTTTAAGATGGCAATAGTTTGTATTTTCAGGAAAAAATCACATTGCCAGTTGTCCAGGACTTGAACATTGAAAAAGAGGAGAGCGCGACGGACGAGGAATTGGTTGGAGACGATGATGCTGTTGCCAGTGTAAGAAGTCGTAGACGCAAAACAGAAAACGTAATTGTTTCGCACATGGATGTTTTCTTGTTATTATGTATCATAAATTTCAGAAGAAGGCAAGAAAGCAAAGAAGGAAGAATGAGTTGAATGCTCAAATTGATGACGAAATTGAGCAGTTGAAAAACGGTATATTTATTTGAGACTTGATGATATTTCACGTTTTTTTTTCAGAAATTGCCAAATACAATAATTATTTGAAGCGAAAATACGATGATTTTATGAAGGAGAAGTTGCAATTGAAGAGTGGGAAATGCTCATATTCTGGTAAGTAATATAATCAAACAGCTTTCAAAATGTTATCTCACCTTTGTTATATTTTTAGGTCAACAATTCATCAAGGATCGATCATCTCAACTTCTTGAAAAATCAGCATCTCCGGTGAATGTTGTTTTGAGAAAAATGTATGCGAGACTTGGAAACATTTTTGACTTTGGAGACGATGAAAACTTTGCCTATGAGCAAATCAGCACTCATTTGAGTGGACACATGGGAGAAGATGAAAATGATGAGATGGAAATGGGCTTCGCGCTTTCGTTCAATGCTTCTGTCGACGCTCAAACGGGAGTTGATGATAAGTTTTATGATATGAAATGCTTTTTGTAAGCTTTTGTGTGTTCATTATTTCCATTTCTATTGAAATGCTGTTTTTTCTTTCACTCGGAATATTTGTATTAATTTTACGGTTATTATTCTCGAGTTAAAAGTTTTAAATTATTATTCATTTTTTCCTATTATTCTTCAATCGTAATGTTTTTATTGTTCTTCTTCTTGAATTTATTGTTTGCCATTCCATTTTTACTTTACGAACCAAATCGTTCATTCTATATTTACCCACAACATTTTTATAATCCCCAATACCATATAATATTCAATGCTTTCTATTAATCCAAAAAAATAAAACGTTCAATGTTTCAAGTTATATCGCTAATGAGTCAAAACAGCAGAATGTTTTGATTACAGCATAGTGGAGCTCAAAATACAACAGCTACTGTTCGAAATTATTTTAGAATTCGACTGGAAAGAGTTTTTTTTTAATTCAAGAGCTAAAATCAGGTTAATTTCTATACTCGTTAGACAATGTCATCCTTTGGTAGATCTAAGTAGTTCAAACAGTATAGCACGTACTCTACGTAGAGTACGTGTCATATTGTTTGAACTACTTCGTAAAACGTTATTTGTCAGAAAAGAGCTTAAAACAAGTCACGTAAGGTCGACCAGCATGCCGAATTTAAACGAATTTAATTATTTTGCGCAATAAATCTTTTAATTATAAACTAACGATAGTGAGAAATTCTCCGTGTACAACACTCCCCTTTTACGCACTCCTTCGCATTAGCAGCATGTGTGCTTCCCTGTGAAGACAGCATATTTTTTATTTTTTTTTCACAATTTTTCTTATTTTTTTGTGAAATCTAGTGCTTGCGATTTGATTTTTCAATTCGATACATTAAAAAGTATGAGGCACACTGAAAAATGTTTCATTTATCAAATTTTATGCTGGAAATCGTTATTTGTTGCTTTTTGACGTTTTATCGATTTTTGAGAATATATTTTTTCAGATCAGAGCGTTTGGAAGTCAGCAACCCTCTGGAACTTGTTCAATTCGTTGCTAGCCCTGGGAACAAAGGTAAATTTTTATCACTTGTTCAGCAATTTTTTGTTTCTTTAAAATTATGATAAATCATGCCCTCTAACAAAGAGTTCGCAGACTTTGAGTAAAAAAAAACTATGCTCAAAACTTACTTCAGAAAAAAAGGAAAAATAACCCTGTTATTGACTCAAATGGCTTGCTCAAAAATAAGAATCATTAAATACAGCCAAAAACATCACGTATTTTTTGTTTATACATTTCAAATGATTAGTTGTTAATGACTATACAGCTTATTTAAACCTCTAGGATATAAAGATGCCAAAACTGAAGTACATTTTTCAGATCACCTCACAATCCAACATGTCTTCATCACCAAGGCCTCTTCGACCAAACGGATATTAAATGAATGCACGATCTATAAGTTAGGTATTTGTCTACACCAAAATTCACTCGCTCAACTATCGAAAATACTTTAAAAGAACTGAAATTTGGAATTTTGATTAAGTTAATATGTTCAATCAATACGATTCCAAACGCGCACCACTGTTTTCGCAAGTTTTGTGTCGTCAAAACGCGTGTCCGTACATATTGAAAATACAGGGTGTTCAATAAATACTGCATGTGGAATATCTTACTGCGGTACAACGAAAAATTAATTAACATACGAGTGTTTCATTGATTTCAATTCACTGATAAACGTGTAGTAATAAGTTTTAGGAAATTTTGATCATCCGTCACTACCCGATTTTTGTTAATGAAAAACCATCAGAATCGCACTTTTTTGTAGGAAAAACAGTCAAATTAGGAAATTATGAAGAATCGTTTTATTTATTTTATCGGTGACACTTAACTACATTCCACACTGAAAACTTAGAGTTCTAGATTAAGATTAGCTCATTTTATGCAAAAACGTTCACTTTTTGATGGATCCAAAATTGACAAAAGAAAAAATAGCTTCCCAAAACTGTGCCTGTAAAAAATTTACTTTACGTTTTTCAAACTTTTATGTTAAATATATGTTTGAGGTAAGGATCGAACTTTCATTCAACCAATTTTCAGTTTCTTATGAAAACTGGGTGCTCAGTAATGTTGAAAAATGTAAACTGAAACCCGCGAGCAAACACGGCTTGAACACCGTCACAATTCTAAGCTCCGGTTCAAATACAAATCCAAGGAGTAGCAAATTTCTCAATAAATTGTGTAAAAATATATTTTTCCTAAATTTATTCCAAGTTTGAAAGAGTTTCGTAACTTAGTTTTGTAAATATCTACGACTGAAGCATCCTGAAGTATTTATTGAACACACTGTATTACTTTTGTGTCAGAAATGCATTTTTGGACCAATTATGAAAAACGAAAGTTTCAAAAACCTGAGATTTGTCAGTAAAGCGCGTTTGTAATCAGTTTGTTTCTAAAGTATAGTTTAATTTTTTTCAAGAAATTTTGATATTTTCATTTTCGTAAAAATAATAAAAAATTCACAGTTTTTGAGGGCGGACAAATACCTGACAAATAAAAAATCCATCTCGATCTTGTTATTGTTTTTTTTCAGAATAAAGTATAATTGATATCCAGGACGAGTAATAAATAATAAATAAAGCAATCCGTTCTTTATTCAAGCATATTCTGTGGTTTTTCAAGAAGAAAATCACAATTTCAGCTCCAATTTATCTTCAACGATCAAATAATATAAAAATGAGAGAAGATTTAAAGCAATTCTCACATTCTGCTTTTCACGAAATCTTTTTTGCACAGATGTTGGCTCGACTGATGATAGTTTATTTCAAACTTGTTAATTTTCCATGGATTCACTTACAATACAACATACAATCATTATTGATTCATTTATTAGAAAACAATTTTTTAGAAAATTAAAAAAAAGCAAACCAAATTCAATGGGTATTTTCTGTCCTGTTCTGGTTTTCTCTTCATGAAGGTCGTATACTCTTCCATGATACGACAATTTCTGCGGCACGTTAGCGACACACTATCCAACGTTTTTGATAAGAGAAACTCTGTAATTTTACAAATATTAAAAACGAAAGCTCACAATGATGGATGCGCAGCTTTTCCATTTTCCGTGTCATAATTTGCAAGCCTTCACGGTGCTATAGCTTGCGAACTTCTTAACTAGTCAGGACCTGATGAATATTAGTCAGGACCTGATGAATACACTAGTCAGGACCTGATGAATATCAATACTTGCTCGTCGCTAATAATGAACTCATTTGCCTTTGAACTGCCTGTAAAAAGCCGTTAAAAGTAGAATGTTTCTTGAAAAAAAACTCACATTTGTACTTGGCAATGTAATTGATGAACTGGAACCATAATTCACCACCATTTTGGGTATTATTAATTCCCATTTCTTATAAAAATCTCAGTATCCTCTTGAGCACCATAATCGCAGTCCTGGGAACACCAATTAAGCCTAAAAAAGAACTATGGATCCAAAAAAGTATTTTTCTTGAAAACTATTGATACCAAATGAAAAATCATACTGCGACTAAATTTGGATCAGAAAATAATGTCTGATAATCTCCTCACTATGATAACACCATTCTCTTCCAATTGAATGCGGCATCCAATATTGGCCTGAATTATTCAACACAGAAACGAAAAAAAAACTCACTGAAACTGATATCAATAAAATTAAAATTCTTGCAACTTTGATTCCTACTTTCCTTCTGTAATCCAGAAAATCGTGCCCGAAAGCATGGATTGAATAAAAATTAAGAGTTCCTGGAAATGTAATAAATCAAAAAAGCGAAACGAGATTTTAAAATTTCAAAATTAAAAAACGTTGGAGTTAAAATAAGGAAAACATTAAGAAATAAAGTTGATAAAACAAAAAATACACAAATGTTTGAAAAAAAAACTAATTGGCTTAAAATTTTCAAGAATAGAAAAATTGAAAAAATAAAAAATAGATACAAAATGGAGAAGAATATCAAATAAAAATCCTAGGCGCGGTCTTTTGAGTATAAATTGGGGAGATTAATGAGCATTTACGTGAAAAAAAACGTCAAAGAAAAATATTAAAACAAAAAAGAAGCAAAAAATTTGAAAAATTACGAAAAAAAAACGAGAAAAATCGAAAAAATTCAAAAAAATTGCGAAATTATGTCGTCAATTTAAATGCAACTAGCATACAATTACGGTAGATCTGCAGACACGGCGACGAGAAAATGCAGAATCATGTGACATTTTCGAAATTTTTTCGAATTTTTTTAGATCGGTGCAATTATTTCAATTTTTTTCGTTTTTCTTCCAAATTTTTGGGATTTTTTTGATTCTTTCTTGTTTTAATATTTTTCTTGACGTATTTTCATGTGATGAACCATAAATCACACAATTTTCGCTTCGTTTTAGCCTTTTCTCGCCTTCAAAAATTTAGGCCAATCAAAAAAAATTATTTTTAAAAGTTTCATACAAAATTAATTAAATTTATTGTTTTATGAATTTTTTTTCGACCTTTATTTATTAGATAACAAGTGCGAATACATGAAAAAGTTGTTCATTTTATTAATTTAGACTGTAAAAGTCATTATTCATTTTTTTCTTTTTTTAATCTTCTTTTTTCTTTTACAGTGTATAAACATCTGGAGGCCGTTTATTTTCTTTACCTGCTCATATCCGTTTATAGAAGATTTAGTTTATGTAACCGTTTTACTATGATTTTTCTATGCATATCATGATTTTCATTACCGTTAATACACATCCATTCAATTTTCGATTTTTTTAGGCCAGTGCAATTATTTTGATTTTTTCGTTTTTCTTCCAAATTTTTGGGACATTTTTATTCTTTTTTTTAAATATTTTTCTTGACGTATTTTCATGTGATGACCCAAAAATAACACCATTTTCGTTTCCTTTCAGCTTTTTCATGGCTTTAAAAAATTAGATCAATTAAAAAATAATTTTTAAAAATTTCGTACAAAATCATCAAATTTGTTGTTTCATTAATTATATTTCGACCTTTATTTATTATGTAACAAGTGCGAATACACGATGAAGTTATTCATTTCATTAATTTAGATTTTAAAAGTCATTATTCATTTGTTTTCCTTTTTCATCTTCTTTTACGATGTAGAGACATCTGGAGTCCGTTTATTTTCTTTAGTAATGCATTCCAACAAATATTCATGTTATTTTAATTATAATCTGTTTCACAAAGTTATTTCAATACCAATTATAGTAACAGAAGTGTGCGAGGAAAATAAAAAAAATAGCAGATAACAATGTAAGATGGGCGTTAGTCAAAACAGTCGCTCTAGTGCACAGGTATTCTTTAGGAGAGGGGGGGGGGAGAGGAGGGGGGTGGTGTTCATATCCGTTTATAGACGACTTAGTTTATGTAACCGTTTAGCTATGATTTTTCTTTGCATATCATGATTTTCATTACCGTTACTACGCATCCATTCAATTTTCGAATTTTGCATTTTTAACATCTTCAGTTGAACTTAATTTGTTTTTTGAAAATCTTTCATTATGCATAATGCATTACTCTTGGAAAGTCATCATTTCTAAATATATGTAATTTTTTTCCCAGTTAACAGTTTTCTTCCTGGCAAATTCTGATATTTAATTTCGTTAATATTGATCCATTCGTTATTCGAATTTTTTGATTCTCACTATTTTCAGTTGAAATTTCTTTCTTTCTTTGACTTTCCGAAGTTTTGCACAGTCGAATGTTGTATTTTTCAGGCATGTCATCTGAGACAGAATTAGCTGATATTCTCGAAGAAATCTACGATGTGGGTGCTGATGGTGAAGCGACCATCCAGATGGTTAAAGAGAACAAATTGACCGATGCTGAATTTGTTATAGAAAGAATGGACGGATTGATCAAAAGGCTCGGAGAACAAAAGGATTTAATCGGTTTAGGATGTTCGGCAGCAATGGATGAGAGAAAATTGACAGCATTGGAAGAAGTTGAATTTTTGATGAGAAAACTCGTAAATTTTTGCAAGGAGATGAAGAGCGGAAAATTCCAGGTTTCAGAAAAGAGTTATAATATACATTTTTAAAATATATTCTTTTTACAGAAAGATGATAATGGTGTTGTTGAAGATTCTCAAATTTCCGAAAGTGCCAAGAAGGAATTAGGTGTTGATGACGGAAGTTCCGACAATACTTCATCGATTGAGCAAAATGTGAGTTTTATTTTAAACAATGGGGCAATTGATTCCGAAAAACGAAAACAAGTGATTCAATTGACGGAAACAAAGACCACAATTTATCTAAAAAATTTTTCCCCATTCATTTTGCGCAGTTAGTACTTTAAAAAGCGTTCATTTTTTACCACGTGTTTTAAGAAAATTTCTTGCTTTCATTACCGTTGACTTTCATTGACTCTCATTACCGTTAATAGGCATCTATTCAATTTTCGAATTTTTCATTTTTAACATCTTAAGTTGAACTTCATTTGTTTTCTGAAAATCTATTATTATGCATAATGCATTACTCTTGGAAAGTCCTCATTTCTAAATATCTGTTTATTTTTTCCCTGTTAACAGTTTTCTTCCTGGCAAATCCTGATATTTAATTTCGTTAAGATGGGTCCATTCGTTATTCGAATTTTTTGATTCTCACTATTTTCAGTTGAAAATTCTTTCTTTCTTTGACTTTCCGAAGTTTTTCACAGAATTTTTTGAAAGCTTCTGGAATTTTTTGAGAGCTTCTGGAATTTTTTTAAAGCTTCTGGATTTTTTTTTGATTTTTGGTAGCTTCTGGAATTTTTATGAAGCTTCTGTAATTTTTTTGAAACTTCTGGAATTTTTTGGTAGCTTCTGGAATTTTTATGAAGCTTCTGGAATTTTTATGAAGCTTCTGGAATTTCTATTAAGCTTCCGGAATTTTTATGAAGCATCTGGAATTTTTTTGAAGCTTCTGGAATTTTTCGAGAGCTTCTGGAATTTTTATTAAGTATCTGGAATTTTTTTAAAGCTTCTGGATTTTTTTTTGATTTTTGGTAGCTTCTGGAATTTTTATGAAGCTTCCGGAATTTTTATGAAGCTTCTGGAATTTTTATGAAGCTTCTGGAATTTTTATGAAGCTTCTGGAATTTCTATTAAGCTTCCGGAATTTTTATGAAGCATCTGGAATTTTTTTGAAGCTTCTGGAATTTCTATTAAGCTTCCGGAATTTTTATTAAGCTTCCGGAATTTTTTTGAGAGCTTCTGGAATTTTTATGAAGCTCCTGGAATTTTTTGGTTGCCTCTGGAATTTTTTTTTGAAAGCTTCAGGAATTTTTTGAGAGTTTCTGGAATTTTTATGAAGCATCTGGAATTTTTTTAAAGCTTCTGGATTTTTTTTGGATTTTTTGGTAGCTTCTGGAATTTGTTTGAGTGCTTCTGGAATTTTTATGAAGCATCTGGAATTTTTTAAAGCTTCTGGAATTTTTTTGAGAGCTTCTGGAAGTTTTTGAGAGCTTCTGGAATTTTTATGAAGCATCTGGAATTTTTTTAAATCTTCTAGATTTTTTTTGGATTTTTTGGTAGCTTCTGGAATTTGTTTGAGTGCTTCTGGAATTTTTATGATGCTTCTGGAATTTTTTGAGAGCTTCTGGAAGTTTTTGAGAGCTTCTGGAAGTTTTTTAAAGCTTCTGGATTTTTTTTTTGGGTTTTTTGGTAGCTTCTGGAATTTGTTTGAGTGCTTCTGGAATTTTTTAAAATCTTCTGGACTTTTTTTGGATTCTTGGTAGCTTCTGGAATTTGTTTTAGTGCTTCTGGAATTTTTATGAAGCTTCCTGAATTTTTTTAAAGCTTCTGGATTTTTTTTGGATTTTTTGGTAGCTTCTGGAATTTGTTTGAGTGCTTCTGGAATTTTTGTGAAGCTCGTGGAATTTTTGGTTGCCTCTGGGATTTTTTTGAGAGCTTCTGGAAGTTTTTGAGAGCTTCTGGAATTTGTTTTAGTGCTTCTGGAATTTTTATGAAGCTTCCTGAATTTTTTTAAAGCTTCTGGATTTTTTTTGGATTTTTTGGTAGCTTCTGGAATTTGTTTGAGTGCTTCTGGAATTTTTATGAAGCATCTGGAATTTTTTAAAGCTTCTGGAAGTTTTTTAAAGCTTCTGGATTTTTTTTTTGGGTTTTTTGGTAGCTTCTGGAATTTGTTTGAGTGCTTCTGGAATTTTTTTAAATCTTCTGGACTTTTTTTGGATTCTTGGTAGCTTCTGGAATTTGTTTTAGTGCTTCTGGAATTTTTATGAAGCTTCTTGAATTTTTTTAAAGCTTCTGGATTTTTTTTGGATTTTTTGGTAGCTTCTGGAATTTGTTTGAGTGCTTCTGGAATTTTTGTGAAGCTCGTGGAATTTTTGGTTGCCTCTGGGATTTTTTTGAGAGCTTCTGGAAGTTTTTGAGAGCTTCTGGAATTTTTATGAAGCATCTGGAATTTTTTTAAATCTTCTAGATTTTTTTTGGATTTTTTGGTAGCTTCTGGAATTTGTTTGAGTGCTTCTGGAATTTTTATTAAGTATCTGGAATTTTTTTGAAGCTTCTGGATTTTTTTTTGATTTTTGGTAGCTTCTGGAATTTTTATGAAGCTTCTGTAATTTTTATTAAGCTTCCGGAATTTTTATGAAGCTTCTGGAATTTTTTTGAAACTTCTGGAATTTTTTGGTAGCTTCTGGAATTTTTATGAAGCTTCTGGAATTTCTATTAAGCTTCTGGAATTTTTATGAAGCTTCTGTAATTTTTATTAAGCTTCCGGAATTTTTATGAAGCTTCTGGAATTTTTTTGAAACTTCTGGAATTTTTTGGTAGCTTCTGGAATTTTTATGAAGCTTCTGGAATTTTTATGAAGCTTCTGGAATTTCTATTAAGCTTCCGGAATTTTTATGAAGCATCTGGAATTTTTTTGAAGCTTCTGGAATTTTTATGAAGCTTCTGGAATTTCTATTAAGCTTCTGGAATTTTTATGAAGCTTCTGTAATTTTTATTAAGCTTCCGGAATTTTTATGAAGCTTCTGGAATTTTTTTGAAACTTCTGGAATTTTTTGGTAGCTTCTGGAATTTTTATGAAGCTTCTGGAATTTTTATGAAGCTTCTGGAATTTCTATTAAGCTTCTGGAATTTTTATGAAGCTTCTGGAATTTTTATGAAGCTTCTGGAATTTCTATTAAGCTTCCGGAATTTTTATGAAGCATCTGGAATTTTTTTAAAGCTTCTGGATTTTTTTTGGATTTTTTGGTAGCTTCTGGAATTTGTTTGAGTGCTTCTGGAATTTTTATGAAGCATCTGGAATTTTTTAAAGCTTCTGGAATTTTTTTGAGAGCTTCTGGAAGTTTTTGAGAGCTTCTGGAATTTTTATGAAGCATCTGGAATTTTTTTAAATCTTCTAGATTTTTTTTGGATTTTTTGGTAGCTTCTGGAATTTGTTTGAGTGCTTCTGGAATTTTTATGATGCTTCTGGAATTTTTTGAGAGCTTCTGGAAGTTTTTGAGAGCTTCTGGAAGTTTTTTAAAGCTTCTGGATTTTTTTTTTGGGTTTTTTGGTAGCTTCTGGAATTTGTTTGAGTGCTTCTGGAATTTTTTAAAATCTTCTGGACTTTTTTTGGATTCTTGGTAGCTTCTGGAATTTGTTTTAGTGCTTCTGGAATTTTTATGAAGCTTCCTGAATTTTTTTAAAGCTTCTGGATTTTTTTTGGATTTTTTGGTAGCTTCTGGAATTTGTTTGAGTGCTTCTGGAATTTTTGTGAAGCTCGTGGAATTTTTGGTTGCCTCTGGGATTTTTTTGAGAGCTTCTGGAAGTTTTTGAGAGCTTCTGGAATTTGTTTTAGTGCTTCTGGAATTTTTATGAAGCTTCCTGAATTTTTTTAAAGCTTCTGGATTTTTTTTGGATTTTTTGGTAGCTTCTGGAATTTGTTTGAGTGCTTCTGGAATTTTTATGAAGCATCTGGAATTTTTTAAAGCTTCTGGAAGTTTTTTAAAGCTTCTGGATTTTTTTTTTGGGTTTTTTGGTAGCTTCTGGAATTTGTTTGAGTGCTTCTGGAATTTTTTTAAATCTTCTGGACTTTTTTTGGATTCTTGGTAGCTTCTGGAATTTGTTTTAGTGCTTCTGGAATTTTTATGAAGCTTCTTGAATTTTTTTAAAGCTTCTGGATTTTTTTTGGATTTTTTGGTAGCTTCTGGAATTTGTTTGAGTGCTTCTGGAATTTTTGTGAAGCTCGTGGAATTTTTGGTTGCCTCTGGGATTTTTTTGAGAGCTTCTGGAAGTTTTTGAGAGCTTCTGGAATTTTTATGAAGCATCTGGAATTTTTTTAAATCTTCTAGATTTTTTTTGGATTTTTTGGTAGCTTCTGGAATTTGTTTGAGTGCTTCTGGAATTTTTATTAAGTATCTGGAATTTTTTTGAAGCTTCTGGATTTTTTTTTGATTTTTGGTAGCTTCTGGAATTTTTATGAAGCTTCTGTAATTTTTATTAAGCTTCCGGAATTTTTATGAAGCTTCTGGAATTTTTTTGAAACTTCTGGAATTTTTTGGTAGCTTCTGGAATTTTTATGAAGCTTCTGGAATTTCTATTAAGCTTCTGGAATTTTTATGAAGCTTCTGTAATTTTTATTAAGCTTCCGGAATTTTTATGAAGCTTCTGGAATTTTTTTGAAACTTCTGGAATTTTTTGGTAGCTTCTGGAATTTTTATGAAGCTTCTGGAATTTTTATGAAGCTTCTGGAATTTCTATTAAGCTTCCGGAATTTTTATGAAGCATCTGGAATTTTTTTGAAGCTTCTGGAATTTTTATGAAGCTTCTGGAATTTCTATTAAGCTTCTGGAATTTTTATGAAGCTTCTGTAATTTTTATTAAGCTTCCGGAATTTTTATGAAGCTTCTGGAATTTTTTTGAAACTTCTGGAATTTTTTGGTAGCTTCTGGAATTTTTATGAAGCTTCTGGAATTTTTATGAAGCTTCTGGAATTTCTATTAAGCTTCCGGAATTTTTATGAAGCATCTGGAATTTTTTTGAAGCTTCTGGAATTTTTCGAGACCTTCTGGAATTTTTTGAGAGCTTCTGGAATTTTTATGAAGCTCCTGGAATTTTTTGGTTGCCTCTGGAATTTTTTTTGAAAGCTTCAGTAATTTTTTTAGAGTTTCTGGAATTTTTATGAAGCATCTGGAATTTTTTTAAAGCTTCTGGATTTTTTTTTGAATTTTTTGGTAGCTTCTGGAATTTGTTTGAGTGCTTCTGGAATTTTTATGAAGCATCTGGAATTTTTTTAAAGCTTCTGGATTTTTTTTGGATTTTTTGGTAGCTTCTGGAATTTGTTTGAGTGCTTCTGGAATTTTTATGATGCTTCTGGAATTTTTTTAAAGCTTCTGGATTTTTTTTGGATTTTTGGTAGCTTCTGGAATTTGTTTGAGAGCTTCTGGAATTTTTGTGAAGCTTCTGGACTTTTTTTGGATTCTTGGTAGCTTCTGGAATTTGTTTTAGTGCTTCTGGAATTTTTATGAAGCTTCTTGAATTTTTTTAAAGCTTCTTGAATTTTTTTAAAGCTTCTGGATTTTTTTTGGATTTTTTGGTAGCTTCTGGAATTTGTTTGAGTGCTTCTGGAATTTTTATGAAGCTCGTGGAATTTTTGGTTGCCTCTGGGATTTTTTTGAGAGCTTCTGGAAGTTTTTGAGAGCTTCTGGAATTTTTATGATGCATCTGGAACTTTGGTTGCCTCTGGGATTTTTTTGAGAGCTTCTGGAAGTTTTTGAGAGCTTCTGGAATTTTTATGAAGCATCTGGAATTTTTGGTTGCCTCTGGGATTTTTTTGAGAGCTTCTGGAAGTTTTTGAGAGCTTCTGGAATTTTTATGAAGCATCTGGAATTTTTTTAAAGCTTCTAGATTTTTTTTTGGATTTTATGGTAGCTTCTGGAATTTGTTTGAGTGCTTCTGGAATTTTTATGAAGCATCTGGAATTTTTGGTTGCCTCTGGGATTTTTTTGAGAGCTTCTGGAAGTTTTTGAGAGCTTCTGGAATTTTTATGAAGCATCTGGAATTTTTTTAAAGCTTCTAGATTTTTTTTTGGATTTTATGGTAGCTTCTGGAATTTGTTTGAGTGCTTCTGGAATTTTTATGAAGCATCTGGAATTTTTTTAAAGCTTCTGGATTTTTTTTTGGATTTTTTGGTAGCTTCTGGAATTTGTTTGAGTGCTTCTGGAATTTTTATGAAGCATCTGGAATTTTTTTAAAGCTTCTGGATTTTTTTTGGATTTTTTTGGTAGCTTCTGGAATTTGTTTGAGTGCTTCTGGAATTTTTATGAAGCTCGTGGAATTTTTGGTTGCCTCTGGGATTTTTTTGAGAGCTTCTGGAAGTTTTTGAGAGCTTCTGGAATTTTTATGAAGCATCTGGAATTTTTGGTTGCCTCTGGGATTTTTTTGAGAGCTTCTGGAAGTTTTTGAGAGCTTCTTGCTTAGTATCTTTCTAACTTTATATTGATAAGCCTTCCTTTATATAGGGGTTGAGGGGTGAGGCGTACGCTTTCGCGTACAGCTTCATAAAAATTCCAGAAGCACTCAAACAAATTCCAGAAGCTACCAAAAAAATCCAAAAAAATCCAGAAGCTTTAAAAAAATTCCAGATGCTTCATAAAAATTCCAGAAGCACTCAAAAAAATTCCAGAAGCTACCAAAAAATCCAAAAAAAAATCCAGAAGCTTTAAAAAAATTCCAGATGCTTCATAAAAATTCCAGAAGCACTCAAACAAATTCCAGAAGCTACCATAAAATCCAAAAAAAATCTAGAAGCTTTAAAAAAATTCCAGATGCTTCATAAAAATTCCAGAAGCTCTCAAAAACTTCCAGAAGCTCTCAAAAAAATCCCAGAGGCAACCAAAAATTCCACGAGCTTCATAAAAATTCCAGAAGCACTCAAACAAATTCCAGAAGCTACCAAAAAAATCCAAAAAAAAATCCAGAAGCTTTAAAAAAATTCCAGATGCTTCATAAAAATTCCAGAAGCACTCAAACAAATTCCAGAAGCTACCATAAAATCCAAAAAAAAATCTAGAAGCTTTAAAAAAATTCCAGATGCTTCATAAAAATTCCAGAAGCTCTCAAAAACTTCCAGAAGCTCTCAAAAAAATCCCAGAGGCAACCAAAAATTCCAGATGCTTCATAAAAATTCCAGAAGCTCTCAAAAACTTCCAGAAGCTCTCAAAAAAATCCCAGAGGCAACCAAAAATTCCACGAGCTTCATAAAAATTCCAGAAGCACTCAAACAAATTCCAGAAGCTACCAAAAAAATCCAAAAAAAATCCAGAAGCTTTAAAAAAATTCCAGATGCTTCATAAAAATTCCAGAAGCACTCAAACAAATTCCAGAAGCTACCAAAAAATCCAAAAAAAAATCCAGAAGCTTTAAAAAAATTCCAGATGCTTCATAAAAATTCCAGAAGCACTCAAACAAATTCCAGAAGCTACCATAAAATCCAAAAAAAAATCTAGAAGCTTTAAAAAAATTCCAGATGCTTCATAAAAATTCCAGAAGCTCTCAAAAACTTCCAGAAGCTCTCAAAAAAATCCCAGAGGCAACCAAAAATTCCAGATGCTTCATAAAAATTCCAGAAGCACTCAAACAAATTCCAGAAGCTACCATAAAATCCAAAAAAAAATCTAGAAGCTTTAAAAAAATTCCAGATGCTTCATAAAAATTCCAGAAGCTCTCAAAAACTTCCAGAAGCTCTCAAAAAAATCCCAGAGGCAACCAAAAATTCCAGATGCTTCATAAAAATTCCAGAAGCTCTCAAAAACTTCCAGAAGCTCTCAAAAAAATCCCAGAGGCAACCAAAGTTCCAGATGCATCATAAAAATTCCAGAAGCTCTCAAAAACTTCCAGAAGCTCTCAAAAAAATCCCAGAGGCAACCAAAAATTCCACGAGCTTCATAAAAATTCCAGAAGCACTCAAACAAATTCCAGAAGCTACCAAAAAATCCAAAAAAAATCCAGAAGCTTTAAAAAAATTCAAGAAGCTTTAAAAAAATTCAAGAAGCTTCATAAAAATTCCAGAAGCACTAAAACAAATTCCAGAAGCTACCAAGAATCCAAAAAAAGTCCAGAAGCTTCACAAAAATTCCAGAAGCTCTCAAACAAATTCCAGAAGCTACCAAAAAATCCAAAAAAAATCCAGAAGCTTTAAAAAAATTCCAGATGCTTCATAAAAATTCCAGAAGCACTCAAACAAATTCCAGAAGCTACCAAAAAATCCAAAAAAAAATCCAGAAGCTTTAAAAAAATTCCAGATGCTTCATAAAAATTCCAGAAACTCTAAAAAAATTACTGAAGCTTTCAAAAAAAATTCCAGAGGCAACCAAAAAATTCCAGGAGCTTCATAAAAATTCCAGAAGCTCTCAAAAAATTCCAGAAGGTCTCGAAAAATTCCAGAAGCTTCAAAAAAATTCCAGATGCTTCATAAAAATTCCGGAAGCTTAATAGAAATTCCAGAAGCTTCATAAAAATTCCAGAAGCTTCATAAAAATTCCAGAAGCTACCAAAAAATTCCAGAAGTTTCAAAAAAATTCCAGAAGCTTCATAAAAATTCCGGAAGCTTAATAAAAATTACAGAAGCTTCATAAAAATTCCAGAAGCTTAATAGAAATTCCAGAAGCTTCATAAAAATTCCAGAAGCTTCAAAAAAATTCCAGATGCTTCATAAAAATTCCGGAAGCTTAATAGAAATTCCAGAAGCTTCATAAAAATTCCAGAAGCTTCATAAAAATTCCAGAAGCTACCAAAAAATTCCAGAAGTTTCAAAAAAATTCCAGAAGCTTCATAAAAATTCCGGAAGCTTAATAAAAATTACAGAAGCTTCATAAAAATTCCAGAAGCTTAATAGAAATTCCAGAAGCTTCATAAAAATTCCAGAAGCTACCAAAAAATTCCAGAAGTTTCAAAAAAATTCCAGAAGCTTCATAAAAATTCCGGAAGCTTAATAAAAATTACAGAAGCTTCATAAAAATTCCAGAAGCTACCAAAAATCAAAAAAAAATCCAGAAGCTTCAAAAAAATTCCAGATACTTAATAAAAATTCCAGAAGCACTCAAACAAATTCCAGAAGCTACCAAAAAATCCAAAAAAAATCTAGAAGATTTAAAAAAATTCCAGATGCTTCATAAAAATTCCAGAAGCTCTCAAAAACTTCCAGAAGCTCTCAAAAAAATCCCAGAGGCAACCAAAAATTCCACGAGCTTCACAAAAATTCCAGAAGCACTCAAACAAATTCCAGAAGCTACCAAAAAATCCAAAAAAAATCCAGAAGCTTTAAAAAAATTCAAGAAGCTTCATAAAAATTCCAGAAGCACTAAAACAAATTCCAGAAGCTACCAAGAATCCAAAAAAAGTCCAGAAGATTTAAAAAAATTCCAGAAGCACTCAAACAAATTCCAGAAGCTACCAAAAAACCCAAAAAAAAAATCCAGAAGCTTTAAAAAACTTCCAGAAGCTTTAAAAAATTCCAGATGCTTCATAAAAATTCCAGAAGCACTCAAACAAATTCCAGAAGCTACCAAAAAATCCAAAAAAAATCCAGAAGCTTTAAAAAAATTCCAGATGCTTCATAAAAATTCCAGAAGCTCTCAAAAACTTCCAGAAGCTCTCAAAAAAATCCCAGAGGCAACCAAAAATTCCACGAGCTTCACAAAAATTCCAGAAGCACTCAAACAAATTCCAGAAGCTACCAAAAAATCCAAAAAAAATCCAGAAGATTTTAAAAAATTCCAGAAGCACTCAAACAAATTCCAGAAGCTACCAAAAAACCCAAAAAAAAAATCCAGAAGCTTTAAAAAACTTCCAGAAGCTCTCAAAAACTTCCAGAAGCTCTCAAAAAATTCCAGAAGCATCATAAAAATTCCAGAAGCACTCAAACAAATTCCAGAAGCTACCAAAAAATCCAAAAAAAATCTAGAAGATTTAAAAAAATTCCAGATGCTTCATAAAAATTCCAGAAGCTCTCAAAAACTTCCAGAAGCTCTCAAAAAAATTCCAGAAGCTTTAAAAAATTCCAGATGCTTCATAAAAATTCCAGAAGCACTCAAACAAATTCCAGAAGCTACCAAAAAATCCAAAAAAAATCCAGAAGCTTTAAAAAAATTCCAGATGCTTCATAAAAATTCCAGAAACTCTCAAAAAATTCCTGAAGCTTTCAAAAAAAAATTCCAGAGGCAACCAAAAAATTCCAGGAGCTTCATAAAAATTCCAGAAGCTCTCAAAAAAATTCCGGAAGCTTAATAAAAATTCCGGAAGCTTAATAGAAATTCCAGAAGCTTCAAAAAAATTCCAGATGCTTCATAAAAATTCCGGAAGCTTAATAGAAATTCCAGAAGCTTCATAAAAATTCCAGAAGCTTCATAAAAATTCCAGAAGCTTCATAAAAATTCCGGAAGCTTCATAAAAATTCCAGAAGCTACCAAAAATCAAAAAAAAATCCAGAAGCTTTAAAAAAATTCCAGATACTTAATAAAAATTCCAGAAGCTCTCGAAAAATTCCAGAAGCTTCAAAAAAATTCCAGATGCTTCATAAAAATTCCGGAAGCTTAATAGAAATTCCAGAAGCTTCATAAAAATTCCAGAAGCTTCATAAAAATTCCAGAAGCTACCAAAAAATTCCAGAAGTTTCAAAAAAATTACAGAAGCTTCATAAAAATTCCAGAAGCTACCAAAAATCAAAAAAAAATCCAGAAATCAAAAAAAAATCCAGAATTTTTTGAGAGCTTCTGGAAGTTTTTGAGAGCTTCTGGAATTTTTATGAAGCATCTGGAATTTTTTTAAAGCTTCTAGATTTTTTTTTGGATTTTATGGTAGCTTCTGGAATTTGTTTGAGTGCTTCTGGAATTTTTATGAAGCTCGTGGAATTTTTGGTTGCCTCTGGGATTTTTTTGAGAGCTTCTGGAAGTTTTTGAGAGCTTCTGGAATTTTTATGAAGCTCGTGGAATTTTTGGTTGCCTCTGGGATTTTTTGAGAGCTTCTGGAAGTTTTTGAGAGCTTCTGGAATTTTTTTGAAGCATCTGGAATTTTTTTAAATCTTCTAGATTTTTTTTTGGATTTTTTGGTAGCTTCTGGAATTTGTTTGAGTGCTTCTGGAATTTTTATGATGCTTCTGGAATTTTTTTTAAAGCTTCTGGATTTTTTTTGGATTTTTTGGTAGCTTCTGGAATTTATTTGAGTGCTTCTGGAATTTTTTTGGATTTTTTGGTAGCTTCTGGAATTTGTTTGAGTGCTTCTGGAATTTTTTTAAATCTTCTGGACTTTTTTTGGATTTTTTGGTAGCTTCTGGAATTTATTTGAGTGCTTCTGGAATTTTTTTGGATTTTTTGGTAGCTTCTGGAATTTGTTTGAGTGCTTCTGGAATTTTTTTAAATCTTCTGGACTTTTTTTGGATTTTTTGGTAGCTTCTGGAATTTTTTTGAGTGCTTCTGGAAGTTTTATGAAGCATCCGGAATTTTTTTAAAGCTTCTGGATTTTTTTTGGATTTTTTGGTAGCTTCTGGAATTTGTTTGAGTGCTTCTGGTATTTTTATGATGCTTCTTTAATTTTTTTAAAGCTTCTGGATTTTTTTTGGATTTTTGGTAGCTTCTGGAATTTGTTTGAGAGCTTCTGGAATTTTTGTGAAGCTTCTGGAATATTTTTAAAGCTTCTGGATTTTTTGGTAGCTTCTGGAATTTGTTTGGGTGCTTCTGGAATTTTTATGAAGCATCTGGAATTTTTTGAGAGCTTCTGGAAGTTTTTGAGAGCTTCTGGAATTTTTATGAAGCATCTGGAATTTTTTTAAAGCTTCTGGATTTTTTTTTGGATTTTTGGTAGCTTCTGGAATTTGTTTGAGTGCTTCTGGAATTTTTTTGGATTTTTTGGTAGCTTCTGGAATTTGTTTGAGAGCTTCTGGAATTTTTATGAAGCATCTGGAATTTTTGGTTGCCTCTGGGATTTTTTTGAGAGCTTCTGGAAGTTTTTGAGAGCTTCTGGAATTTTTATGAAGCATCTGGAATTTTTTTAAAGCTTCTAGATTTTTTTTTGGATTTTATGGTAGCTTCTGGAATTTGTTTGAGTGCTTCTGGAATTTTTATGAAGCATCTGGAATTTTTTTAAAGCTTCTGGATTTTTTTTTGGATTTTTTTGGTAGCTTCTGGAATTTGTTTGAGTGCTTCTGGAATTTTTATGAAGCTCGTGGAATTTTTGGTTGCCTCTGGGATTTTTTTGAGAGCTTCTGGAAGTTTTTGAGAGCTTCTGGAATTTTTATGAAGCTCGTGGAATTTTTGGTTGCCTCTGGGATTTTTTTGAGAGCTTCTGGAAGTTTTTGAGAGCTTCTGGAATTTTTATGAAGCATCTGGAATTTTTTTAAATCTTCAAGATTTTTTTTTGGATTTTTTGGTAGCTTCTGGAATTTGTTTGAGTGCTTCTGGAATTTTTATGATGCTTCTGGAATTTTTTTTAAAGCTTCTGGATTTTTTTTGGATTTTTTGGTAGCTTCTGGAATTTATTTGAGTGCTTCTGGAATTTTTTTGGATTTTTTGGTAGCTTCTGGAATTTGTTTGAGTGCTTCTGGAATTTTTTTAAATCTTCTGGACTTTTTTTGGATTTTTTGGTAGCTTCTGGAATTTGTTTGAGTGCTTCTGGAAGTTTTATGAAGCATCCGGAATTTTTTTAAAGCTTCTGGATTTTTTTTGGATTTTTTGGTAGCTTCTGGAATTTGTTTGAGTGCTTCTGGTATTTTTATGATGCTTCTTTAATTTTTTTAAAGCTTCTGGATTTTTTTTGGATTTTTGGTAGCTTCTGGAATTTGTTTGAGAGCTTCTGGAATTTTTGTGAAGCTTCTGGAATATTTTTAAAGCTTCTGGATTTTTTGGTAGCTTCTGGAATTTGTTTGGGTGCTTCTGGAATTTTTATGAAGCATCTGGAATTTTTTGAGAGCTTCTGGAAGTTTTTGAGAGCTTCTGGAATTTTTATGAAGCATCTGGAATTTTTTTAAAGCTTCTGGATTTTTTTTTGGATTTTTGGTAGCTTCTGGAATTTGTTTGAGTGCTTCTGGAATTTTTTTGGATTTTTTGGTAGCTTCTGGAATTTGTTTGAGAGCTTCTGGAATTTTTATGAAGCTCCTGGAATTTTTTGGTTGCCTCTGGAATTTTTTTAAAAGCTTCTAGAATTTTTTGAGAGCTTCTGGAATTTTTATGAAGCTCCTGGAATTTTTTGGTTGCCTCTGGAATTTGTTTAAAAGCTTCTAGAATTTTTTGAGAGCTTCTGGAATTTTTATTAAGTATCATTTCGACATTTATGTAGTAGGTAACAAGTGCGAAGACGTGAATAGGTTATTCATTTAATTAATTTAGACTTTAAAAGTCATTATTCATTTTTTTCCATTTTTCGTCTCCTTTTACGTTATATTGACATCGGGAGTCCATTTATTTTTTTAGCAATGAATTACAACAAAAACTTTTATTATTTTAATGTGTTCATATCCGTTTATAGAAGACTTAGTTTATGATTTTCATTACCGTTAATACGCATTCATTCAATTTTCGAATTTTTCATTTTTAACATCTTCAGTTGAAATTTATTTCTTTTCTGAAAATCTTTCATTATAATTAATTAAGCTTGGAAAGCCCACGTTTCAAAATATATGTTCTTTCCCATTTTTCTTGCTAAATCAAACAAATTTACATTATTTTTCAACTTTACTTTGACTCACCGGATTTGTGTACAATCGAATGTTGTGTTTTTGACATATGTTATCTCGAACCACGGAAAAAAACCAATAATCGAAACACAATTCAAGTGAATTGTAAAAAAATCAAAACTAAATCTTTTTTCATTTCGCGAGCTTCTAGTCACCTCCTATGATAACATTGTTTTGTTCTATGAAAGACAATATTTTCTAAAAATTCATTAGATTCATTATGTTTCATATTTATTCTTTGAATTTTGGAGCTTTGTAGAATATACAGTTTTGATTTTTATTCGTTTTGCAGAAGAAAGTGATTGAAGACTCGCACAAACATTGTAACCAACCTGTGTGTCAAGTATTCGAGGAGATCAATATAGTTGCGGATATTGTTGAGAAGATGGCAAAATCATTTGATTCCGAGAAATCTCTTCAAAAGAGACATTTTGTGAAGGAAGTGCTATGGTCACGGATACGCGTAATTCACGAACTTGGAACAAACCTTGGAAACATTAGTGAGGAATGTACCAGAAGGCAAAATCAGTTAAATGATTTGGAGTGGACCATTAACAACTACAATAACCGATTCGAAATGATCTTAGCGGATGATGTATGAGAGTTTACAAATTAACTTTTACTTTTCAATCGAAGATCAGAATCAGTGTTCCGATCCGGATCGGATCTATTAAAATCATGGAACATTTTTTGTGAAGCTTTTTTTTCAGTATACGAGTTTTACTATTTCCTAAAATTTAAATATGGCTGTCTATTTTTGAAAAAAAAAATTAGAAGTGCTCACCAAGGATGGTGTCTGAAGCGTTTCTGGCCTTTTTCATTGAGAGTTCATTTTAAAGGTAGCTTGTCAGTTAATACGATCCCAATCCAAGGCAAAAAATCAAAATTCGAATGGCGGCCAGAACATTAAAAATATGTAGCCAAATTCAAAAAATTGTGTTTCGCGCCAATATCGACCGCGTTGCACGGACACCGACCGCGTCGCACGGACACGCGCGCATTCAAATTTTGATTTTTTCAACTTTGGACCGCTTCTATGACGCGTGTACTTATCGGTGTGATTTCGCATAAATTGCATTGTACTAATGAGAGAACGCTCTAATCTTTGAAACAAAGAACAGGTAGGGTCAAATTAACTGAACAGCTGTCTTTAAAGGAATTTTTACTCTGATGGAGGAATCGCATTCAGAAACTGTTACCAGACGTTTGAGCGTGGTTGTTTCAAGCTCAAAATCTGAAAATTTAAACTTTGAAGAGCTTTGGTTTAAATTAAAAAATGCGGCGTAAAATTGCGAATTTGTCATACTCAAACAATTTTTAGTCGATATGCCGAACTTGACTACATTTGGTTGGTTTAATATTTTTTGAAAATGCCATTTTAACCCAAAAGAGGCTAAATATTCCAACCAAATTTACTGAAATTTGGCAACTCGAGAAAGAATAATTGCGTTATCAAAACTTCAGTTGATACATTTAGTTCAAGCCAAATCACAGCTCTTCAATCTTCGATTTTTTGCAAATTTTCAGACTATCAGCTTGAAAAAATCATACTCAAGCTGCTGCTTAGCAGTTTTTAAAAACAATTTGTTTATCAGCATAAAATTCTCTTTCAAATGAGCTATGTAATACATTTAAGTGTTTTTAAACTGTTTCCTTTTCTGATCATTAAATCGTTTGTTTCTTAGAGGGGTTTTTAAAATAGGCCGCAATTTTTAAGTTCTGGCAATATAGTAAAATTTGTATTCCGAAAATTAACATTTGATAATTCATACTCATTATGACAACCGAAAATTGATAAATTTATTTTCAGAAGGAATTCGCGAAAGAGATGGGGAGTTGTTTTAAAGTTCTGGGTGCAGAACAATTTGTGGCTCGTAAATCATTTTCGTTTGAAGCAATGAGAGGAGAGTCCAAATCAAACACATATTCGGCAGAAGTTTGCAGTTCCGGCGCAGTAATTGCTGAAAAAAAGGTAGTTGTTGTTTCAAGAAGATACATTAGTTTATGAAATAGAAAAACAAAAAAAAACTATTTTTTTTCATATTGAAATAATTCACAAAAAGCGTGATATATTCACAATATACTATTTTGTAATTCAGGATCTAGCATCTTCATCAGATTCATGCAAAAGACCAACTGCTGCAAATATTACAAATGTTTAAAAACAATATTCTCAAAAATATGATTTCGGATTCAGCAAAGATCCTCTTTGTACCCTAAAATAAGGTTAGGGTTCAAACAGGTTCTTTGCTGAAGCTGATATCACATTTTTGAAAAAATCGTGTTTTTAAACATTTTCTAATTTGGCGACTTTTCGGCCAATTTTTCTGTATTCAAAAAACGTTAGGGTTTTCCAAATTTTATTTTCCAAACACTAGCTCTTCAAATTTTTAATTAGGGTAGGCGCAAAAAATAGTTTAGACCGTCAATGTTCGCATAATGTGGAGGCGTAATTTTGTTATACTTCAGGAAGATGAAATGAATGAGAAGGAATGTAAGAAGCAAGAACGCCAGTTGGTTGTCAAACAGAACAAGAAAATGTTGGAATTAAAATGTGCGGCGACTATTCAAGGAGTAGAAACTGAGAAAGGAAACGCCTCTACTGATTCTACGGTAATTGTTATTTCAAAAATTATCTTAGTTTATTGAATGAGAAAAAAGGAAATTATGTAGCCTGTTTCTTTTGATATCCAAAATAATTCACAAAAAAGTTCTATATTCACAAATACACAATTTTAACTCCACAGCATGAACCAATCGCAATTTGTTCTCGACAAGGTGCCAGTTCTGAATCAGTCAAAATCGCAACGGTTTTTGATTCTTCAAAGGTAATTGTTATTTCAAAAGATATCCTAAAAAATACCCTCACAATATACTATTTTGTAATTCAGGATGTAGCAACTTCATCAGATTCATTCAAAAGTCCATCTGCTGCGAATATTATCAAAAAGGAGAAAATGGCACCATTTGAAGAGGTTTTTGACAGCGGGGCAGATGGAACTGCGAAAGCGTCGAATGTTTGCAAGGTAATTGTTATTTCAAGAAAGTATCTTATTCTTACTTGACAAAAACTTCAAGAAATATTTGGTAGGAAAGTAAATAATGCTATTTTCGGATTATTATATTATTTTGGTTATAAAACTAAAACCACGGATGACTCCGACAAATTGAACCATTAACATTTCAGTTGATTATAATTTTTTCATAAGTTTCTTTTTTTGGAAAAAAATGTTTAACGGTTGTTATGATTTTTTAATATTAGGACTTTTTTAGGATATAAAATTTTAAATCAAATGTATAAAAAAGCGTATTTCGAACAGAATTTTGTATATTAAAAACACTTATTTCTAAACAATTTCTAAACATCAATTTCAGTATTCATAAATAACTGAATTTATATTTCAGAAGGTAATTCATTTTTCGCAGTGTTTATGATTAAGATTTGAAAAATGCGAATCTTGAGCATCTTGAGATCAGTCGTCAAAAATTGTGTGTTTTTATCAGAATTGTTGTTTAAATTCACTTAATTTACATTCTTCACTTTTTAACATAGAAAGTAAACAAAAATCGTTTTGTTTAAAAAAAGGATTTTAAAAAAACACTTTCAATATTCATGAGAAAATGAGTTTATATTTCAGGACGATATCCCAACCGAGCCAGAATTGGACCACTCAGAATACCCCGATTTGCAATACATGGTAAAAATTTATTTCATTTTCGGAGTACAAACATTAAAAAATACTATGTTTTCAGAGAGACAAGAAATTTAAGACAACGAATGTGAAGCAGGCTGCAAGAAATTGGTACGGAGATGGTGCGAAGGAAACGAACGATTGGTCCGGGAGACATGATTCGTCGATTAGTGTTCAGAGAGAAAAGGATAGTGATTTTTTTAAAGAAACATTTTATTGTCGAGTTGAATTTTCTTGGCCGCTGATATTTGGCTGCTCCACTGATTACATAGAAGGCGTCGCGACCGCTCCGCGTGAGACTAACTGAGAAATTTGAATTTGAGCGCGTTACGGTCGCGTCGCTTTCAATGTCGT
The DNA here is from genome assembly GCA_964036255.1 of Caenorhabditis virilis. NCBI lineage: Eukaryota > Metazoa > Nematoda > Chromadorea > Rhabditida > Rhabditidae > Caenorhabditis > Caenorhabditis virilis. Next base: position 12,487,597 of record OZ038420.1, on the reverse strand, counting down.
TGCTGCTGCAGCCGAAAATGAGCGGCCACAAAAATTGGGCTTGACAATACGAGATAGGTCATTTCTTTCAGGCTATATTTGGACTATTTTACTTTCAGGATATATGTCTTTCAGGCTGTAAAGTCTTTCAGGCTATACATATGTCTTTCAGGCTATATTTTGCAAAACCTAACTGGAAAAGAAAACGGTATGGACTTCATCCATTTTATCATTGAAAATTGTAACAGTATAATATTTCACTATTAAAACAAATAAAGAAAAATTAATAGGGCATACGATCTTTTGACTGCTTTCTGAATGTTATTGGTTTCTTTCATATTATTATTCAAACTCAGAATCAAAACATTCCTTCTTTAATAACTTAATTATAATAACTTTAATTATAATAATCATTAGGTTTCTAAAAATTATAAAGTTTTTTTTGTTGTAAAATAGTGAAAAATTCTACCTTTTCAATTTTCAATACTAAAAATGATGCTACCTGTTTCTTTTCCAATTAGGTTTTTTTTGTAAAACATAGCCTGGAAGGCAAAAAATAGTATGAAAGACATATAGCCTGGAAGTAATATAGCCCAAATATAGCCTGAAAGAAATGACCTACGAGTTAGGCGTTTACCATCCCTCCCCCCCTTCCTGGAACGTTTTTTGAATTCAAAAAAATATGAAAAGCCATAAAATCAGAAAAGAAATAAAGTTTAAAAATTGCGATTGGAAATTTAAAAAAATCTAAACTTTTAAATAAAATTTTTTGTTTTACAAATTTTTAAAAACAATATTCCCAAAAAAAAATGATTTCGGATTCAGCAAAGATCCTCTTTGTACCCTAAAATAAGGTTAGGGTACAAACAGGTTCTTTGCTGAATCCGATATCACATTTTTGAAACAATCGTGTTTTTAAACATTTTCTAATTTGGCGACTTTTCAGCAAATTTTTCTGAATTCAAAAAACGTTTGGGTTTTCCAAAATTTAATTTTCCAAACACTATATCTTCAAATTTTTTTTATCAGGGTAGGCGCAAAAAATAGTTTAGACCGTCAATGTTCGCATAATGGGGCGGGGGGCGTAATTTTGTTATACTTCAGGAAAATGAAAAGGACGAGAAGGATATTGAGAAGAGAGAACGACAGATGGTTGAGAGACATAACAAGAAGGTTGTTGCATTGAAAGATGCGGCGAAAATTCAAGGAGGAGGAACTGAGAAAGGAAATACCTCTTCTGATTCGACGGTAATTGTTATTTCAAAAATTATCTTAGTTTATTGAATGAAAAAAAAAGGAAATTATGTAGCCTGTTTCTTTTGATATCGAAATAATTCACAAAGAACGTTCTATGTTCACAAATACACAATTTTAAAATTCAGCATCAAGAATCTCGTTCACCACGTGGAACTGCTGCGGATGCAACTACTGAGCAGAGATCAACTTCAATGGATCATTCGGGATATGAGTTTGCAAGCAAAGCAGATAGAATGGCGAAAGCCACGAGTGTTTCGAGGGTAATTGTTATTTCACGAAAGTGGCTTAGTCTTACTCGACAAAAACTTCAAGAAATATTTGGTAGGAAAGTTAATAATGAGATTTTCGGATTAGACTATTTTTTTTGCTTATAAAACTAAAACGACGGATGGCTCCGACAAATTCAATCATTAAAATTTGAGTCGATTGTGATTTTTTCATAATTTGCTTTTTTTTTCGAAAAGAGTGTTTAACGGTTGTTATGATTTTTTTAAAACTAATAGCGAGAAAAATCAACAGAATTTTCTTAAGTCGGAGGGGAATTTTTAGAAAACTTTAAAAAAAGTTTTTGTTGAAATCTGCATAATAACCACACAAATGTGGTAAGTTTCTGTGCTTCTATAATAATATTTTCTAACATTTCTAGTCGAAGCCTGAAGTAAACTAATCTAGTAAAAGTACACATTTTCAAGAGTTCTAAAAATTTTATTATTTTTTTTCTAGCAGTTTTTGAGTATTAGCAAATTAGATTTCGAAGGTTTATGAAGGTTTTTTGCAAATAGTTATTTGACAAATTATTTATAAACTATTTTGTAATAATCAAAAAAAAATTATATTTCAGAATCCGATTTCTAAAACAACAGCTGTCAATCCAAAAGAAACGGATCAAAAAGGTTGCCAAAGAAAGAATATTTGGTCGAAGACAGCATCTCCAAGAGCTTCAGCATCTCCAAAACCATCAGCATCTCCATACATCTCCAAAACTACAGCATCTCCAAAAGCATCTCCAAGAGCTTCAAAGGTAAACACTTTTTTCAAGATACTGTTTTTCGACTAAACTTTATAAGTTATGAACATATAGTTTCTCTAAAAAATTAACTATGTTCTTTTTTCATTATTGATTGTAAATTAACGAAAATTTGAGATATATGTGAAAAAAATGGTCATCAGAAATCCAAACGGTGGTCTCAAAACTTGATATATTTTTGATTTATTTAAATAATGAGATATTTTTTGCATAAATAACAGTTTTGAGCATTTTTGAAAATTTAAAGTTTTTTGGAAGTCGCTATATTTCAAATTATATTTCAAAATCCGGAGAATAGGTTAATGGAGGTTTGAAAATAATAAACTCTAACCATTCATTTTTTTTATCCCCGCCAAATAAGATGTTCCCCAATTTTTGGCGACTTTTCAGCAAATTTTTCTTAATTCAAAAAACGTTAGGGTTTTTCAAAATTTTATTTTCCAAACACTAGCTCTTCAAATTTTTAATCAGGGTAGGAAAAAGAAATTAATAATAGAATTTTAAAAAATAGTAAATTAGTGGACAACAAACTGATAATCTTAAAATAAAAATTTCTTAAGCTTGACATAATAAACAAACAATGACAATATTAACTATACCATAGCATTTCAAATTTGTATATTTATTTAATTTTTACTATTAATTTCTACTCTCTCATAATTTTTGTGGGTATACGGTATTAAATAGAAAGTGTGTATTGTACGCAATATATAAATGGGTACCCAAACACATTAGGATGTGTGTACTTTTGAAAACGAGCGGGATTCTTACTAATTCAAAATATTACATCACAATATTTCTTGATTTCCTGGCATTTTACCAAAACATTGGATTAAGAATGAAGTAAGTTATATTGTTATTCTTTAATTTATTTTATTTTGGGTTAGTTTTATTTTAACATTAGATTAATTTGATGAAATCCAAGGGGATCTAACAGAAGAGCCCCAACCCCTTGGTAGACCGTCTTAGTTTAGGGGCGAAACGGTCGACTTTGATTTTATTTATTTTATTGACATTTATTATTGAAGTAGTAGGAACTGAAAAAGGAAATGCCTCTACTGATTCGACGGTAATTGTTATTTCAAAAATTATCTTAGTTTATTGAATGAGAAAAAAGGAAATTATGTAGCCTGTTTCTCTTGATATCGAAATAATTCACAAAAAAGTACTATATTCACAAATACACGATTTTAAAATTCAGGATCAAGAATCTCGTTCGCCAACTGCTCATGCAACCACTGAGAAGAGGACAACTTTCATGATTCATTCGGATTATGAGTTTGCGAGAAGAGCGGATGGAATGACGAAAGCGTCGAATGTTTCTAAGGTAATTGTTATTTCAAGAAAGTATCTTATTCTTACTTGACAAAAACTTCAAGAAACATTTGGTAGGAAAGTAAATAATTCTATTTTCGGATTATTCTATTATTTTGGTTATAAAACTTAAACCACGGATGACTCCGTCAAATTCAACCATTAAAATTTGAGTCGATTGTGATTTTTTCATAATTTGTCTTTTTTTTTAAAGAGTGTGTTTTCTTAAACCAGAGGAGAATTTATCGAACGCTTTTTAGCCTTACTTGACCTAATATAGTAGAATTACACATTTTCAAGAGTTCTAACAATTTTATTATTTTTTCTAGCGGTTATTTTAGTTTTATCAAATGAGATTACGATATTTGAAGATTTTTTGCAAATAGTTATTTAATATAGCCTTCAATCTCTTTTGTTTTGACAAATGATTTATAAAATATCTTTTTAATATTCAAAAAAAAGTGTTTATATTTCAGACTCCGATTTCTCCACCTGATGATAAAGATAAGAGCTCGACTCTTCAATTCAACACAACGCTTGTCAAGCCAAGAGAAGCTGTAATCTCTCAAAACGCCATTGAAGGCAAAATCATTTCGCCGAAGGCAGGAAAGCCAAAGGTAAAAACTTTTTCAAGTTGATGTTTTTTCAACAAAACTTTAAAAGTTATGAACATGTAAGTTCTCGAAAAAATTAAAAATGTTATTTTTTCAATATTGATTGTAAATTAACGAAAATTTGAGATATCTGGGAAATAAATGGTCTTCAGAAATCCAAACGATGGTCTCAGAACTTGATATATTTTTGATTTATTTAGATATTTTTTGTATAAATAACAGTCTTTCGTAAGAATTTTCGAAAATTATAAGTTTTTTTTAGAAATCGCAAAAAATGCCTTTAACCAATGTAAATTTCTTTTTATGACTCCCTTTTCGCTGAGAATCAAGTTTATTTTTCAGAAACCAAAAAACGACAATTCATATGGATGGCAACAAGTTAAATTAAAAAACGCTGCATTCAAGACCGTTTCCAAGAAGGTATATTCAAGATTGGATATTCAGTTTGACGCGGTTAGTAAAAAAAAATGCATAAAGAGCGATGAAGTTTTTTTTTGCAGAATGGTGATAAACAAGAAGACTTGAAAACAGAGAAGGTTTTGGTAACTGGAGGAAATGCATCGAATGAAGTGAGAGAAAAAAATTTTAAAAGGCGTGTAGTGTTTGTTTTCAGAATACCATCATTGAAGATGATCAGAAATCCAGAGCTGAAACATATGCCCAAACAAAGAAGACAAGTGTTGAGAAGCAAATTAAACAGGATCAACCAAATGAAGAGAGAAAAAGTTTTGATGAATTTGAAAAGATGATATTAGGAAAGGAAGTGCCAGTCCCATATCCTTTTGATATCAGGAGATTATTCATTGAGATTCGTTCCAAACAAGATGCTATTTATGAAGTTTTGAGCAAAGTCGAAAATTTGGCAGTTTTTGAAACGGATAACACTGCAAATTTTCTGGATAAGTGTCTCGAAGATCTTCGTGCAATCAATGAAGACATAAAGAAGCGTATACCGTGTATTAAGGATGAATATTTGAAGTGTGAAAATAACGTGGAAATGGCAAGAGGTTTGAGCCGACGAGCTGAAAAATGTTTGAATGATCTTCGAATGAAAAAGGAGGTTTGAAAACAGTAATGAGTATATGTACGTCTTATGTTTTTTTTTGTTTTTCAGAAGAATCCTGATGCGGACAAACGATACGCCAAAGCGGAAGCAAAAATGAAAGAGGAAATTGAAGATTTATACCTCAACAGTGCTTTCATCGATGTCGCGAACCCTTTCAACTTTGTGCCCATGTTTGAAGAGTTAAAAAGACGACAATTGGCAATTGACCGATTTGTAAAGGAGTCGATGAATAGCGAAAGCCTGGATAGAGGAGAAAAGAAACTAATTCTCAAGGAAAATGTTGAATATGTTGATCTTATTCGAAGCACGATAGAATCTCGAATAAATACCATTATCGAAGCTGAAAACAATTGCAAGTTTATAATGGGGATGATCGAAAAAGTTGTGAAAGATGTTAGAAATGTTCTTGGTCGTTTGAAAACAATGTTGCAACAGGTTGGAAAAAACATTTACTTTTTAATATTTTTAACTTTTTGCAGGAGAAAGAGCGGATTGCATTGGCAGAAGATGAGAAAGAGATGAAAGAAGAGACTGAAACATTGAAAAGACTCCTTGCCGAAAAGTACTTGCTTTTTTTGATTGAAAATCAATACAAAAAAACTGGAAAATGCACAATCAATGGTAAGTAATATAGTCAAATATTTTTGAAAATCTTAGCTCAAGCTGTTACATTTTCAGCAAAAGATTTCATTGAGAAGAGAATCAAAAAGTGTAGAATGAAAGCACATCCAGTATCACAGACAATTTCTGATTTTTATGAGCATATAAAGACGCTTGAATTGACGAAGGATGACGAGTTTGAGCTCGAACAATTGAGCAGAGTGGTGGATATGGATGATGGTGAAGAATGGAATGACATCGAGTGCGGATTCGCGATTCATCGAATCAAAAAGATGAAGATTATATCCCCAGAATTCAAATTTCATTTTTATTTGTAACCTCTTCTTGAAATTATTTGTCTCCTTTTTTAAAATTCTATATTTATATATATTCAATAATCTTTTTCGTTGTCTGGTTCTTGATAGTGAATGTAGTTTATTTATAAAAAAAGAATAATCAGAGTTTTTAAAAATTAAATTGAAAAAAGCTGCCTTATTGAGCACACGCATTTGATTCCTCGGATCGGTATGACTTTGCTCTTGAAGTTGAAACAAAAAACTTTCAAAAGTGCACATGTTTTTTAATCGATATTCACGTATCCATGGTCACTGACGGTTTGTAAATACGTGGACGTAGAGGAACTTTTTTATCCTTTGAGTTTTGTTTTTATCCATGCGAATGTGATCAGTAAGTTTGTTCCGCTTTTATTATTTTTTGTTCATTCAGTAACGGGATCGGTGCTTCTAGTGCTCCAGATACCGTTGCCAAGACTTTTTCCTAAAATTGCTCCTGAAAAAGTGTAGACAGAATACAAGTTTGGTACGAAATAAATTACTTTATTTCAAAAGCAAAACGCCTGGTGAGATATACAATTGATCGTCTTGTTAGGCCGTAGATATTGGTATGGGTGAACAGTTGATAAAGGCAACCATAAACGCCGAAGAGTTTATAGTGGGGGTGGCCTAGTTAAAGGTGGTCTTTTAACTGAAGCGCCGGCCGGCTTATATAGTCCGTGACGTTGTTTCGTTAGTGTTCCTGGAATTAAATATATTTGTGTGGATGTGGGCAATTTTAGGCTTTCTGAAAAACATTCGGGAAGCGCAATAGCGTTTATTCCGATGTTCGCAGATTTTCAGTTTTGCAAGCTTTGCAAAATCTTTGAGCATTTCATGATATTGCGAAATAGTTATTGTTTCGAATGTTTGGCCTTTTGGTTTTGCGATGTGGTGAAATGTTGGGAACGGGGGTTTACTTACAATTTGTTAATTTTTCAAAATTGATAAGTGAGTGTTGAACAAAGTTTTTTTCAAAATTTAGGTATTTATTACCTTCTAATTACAAATAGCATTAAATTACTCGGCTGTAAGGGCTAACATATTTGGTTACATGGAACACATGTTCTTCGACATATTGTTTAATGTCAAAGAGGGATTAAATCTTCATGATCAAAAGTATAACGACCTATGCGGGTATTGGTTTTGAAGCTGATTTTCATGCTTTAAGGCTCTCATATACAAAACTTCCTCTGAAAAAGTTGAAAAATGAATAAAAACCGAGAAAAAACTTGAAAATTGTTTTGAAAAATAGGTAAAATAGTGCAAATTCGAGCATTTATTTTCCGAGGAGACGAGAGAGCCTCAAGCTAAAAAGAAAACAATCGGCTTTGAAAATCAATCTTTCTGCGGTCAAATAAGTCAACCCCAATTTTTTCGCTGCTTTTGGATTTTTTATTTTTTTGTAATTTATTTATAAACGTCCAAAATTTTATCTTGAAATAAGGGTAAAATAATAAAATAATGTCAAAATTAGTAACCAGTTTAGAAATTCTGTAATTACTACAAAAGATGATTGGAGACTCGATGATACGAATCACACGATCCGAAAGAATGATTTCTGTTTCTCGAAGCGTCGCATCATTAATCTTTGCGATTCCATTTTCAAATGTTGGAATCAATAAATTAGAATCAACAGATCTTCTTGAATCATAATGGGAATATTTTTGACCTTCTTCGAAGTCAAATGAGCACAAAAGATCTATAAAAATCAATTTTTGTGTATGTGTTCAGAAAATTGAATAATCACCGCCGGAAGTATGTCTTTCCAAAAACGACTCAATCAATTCCTGTGACGTTCCAATTTCTTTTATCAAAATCGGAGTGAAAGCATCGTAATGTGGTACGAAGATGGTTCTTATGAAGTGGAGTTTAGTTTTCAAAGAGTTTTTGTTTTCCTTCCAAAATCTGGTTACAAAAAATTGAATAATACGCATTTTCTTACTCATCCATAAAATATACTCAAATCCTCTTTCGATGCCAAGTATTCATCCATTGATTGTGTTACAATTGGAAGAGGTTTATCGATAAAATAAAGCTCCGCTTTACAAGAATTAATCGGGTTTCCTGTGAACTACATCCAATTTGGCCTAGCCTATCTTGTTCGTTTGTTGAATATTCAAGAATTGTTTTTTGCCAAAAAACCAACCAGTGTATCCTTTGGTGGAATAAGAACTATCACATTCCCCTCGATATTTTGTTGTTCTAGGGCATCCGCCAAGTGTGGGTTGAATCTTCTTGCGTTTTTCTTCCAGAAAAGATCTGGAACAAAAAATTATGAAGTTTTATGCTGTTTTTAACTTTTTGAAGAATTACAATTATCGTCAAAAAGAACTTCATCAATAATATGCAACAACATCGTTTACTGTAAAAATTTTCAATGTTCGCTGAAAAACAAGCATTCGATGAAGATCAGTTTCCTTACTCAAAAATTACAATCGCTTAACAAAATAACTCTCGCTTAAAAGTTAGAACTTCAAGAAAAAAATGAAAAATATCGGAAAACTTGGCTCCATTGCTTCGAGGTGGCGGTGTACTGTTGTTATGTGTAGCCCAAATGCCGAAGACACTTAACGAACACTTGATCTGTGCTCTTCCTCCAGCTCCTTCAGGAAACGCTCGTCGATTTCAAGCTGATGGCGGCCGGATCCTGGCTTGTTCGAGATATCGCACCTTCTTTGATTCGATGGAATCAGAAACTCACCATTTCATATTTGAGAGTGTCCGTGCCTGTCGCATCGCACAAATTTCGATAAGCAACAATGTCCCAACAGGAACTCATATAGGAAACATCCCCTGAGGTCATGTTTGTCTTTCAAGAGAAATTCCGTCATAATAAGAATAAGAAAATACATTTTCATTGTGAAAGACTTCATGCATAAAATAAAAATTTAAAAAACTGAAAAAACTCCTCGAGAAATGAATGAGGTGAAGCAGAAAAAATTCCCATTTATTTCGGGACAATCTAATAGATCCACTTTTAAAAAATATTTTGTCATTATAATGTGTTAGATGATCAAATTTTACAATTTGATCAAATTTTTTAATTATTAAAGTAAATTTTATGTTTTTAGATTTTTCAGGATTATTAAATATGTCAATTCAAAACTTCATGAATACATTAGAGTGCTCAGAAAAGGATCAATTTTTGAAAATGCACCTGAATAGTTTCGTAAAAATACACCTGTCAAACGATCTTAGCTCGCTATCATCAAGGCCGTAAACAACCGGATGATGTCATCTTTTTGCTCCATTTTATATTTTTGTCATGACTTAATTGGAAAGTGTAACATTTTCAAAATAAAACTCAGAGTTTTATAAATTTCGAAAACGTTGTTTTTTCGCTTCAGAATTTCGACTTCAGACCGAAATCACAATATGAGGCTTCTGTTGTAAAGTTTCATTTCTTTCATTACAGGGTGGCTTTTATTTACGGGCTCCTCTTTTAGCTGTAATATCTCTGAAAATATAAAATCAAATGAGCTCACATTCAACAAATGAAACAAACAAATAGTTGCCAACAACAATTATTCGAATTGGCCTCCTTTGGAGACGATGACCGTTTGAAGACGTCTAGGATAGGTATCAACGGTGGCACGAAGGTATTTGAGAGATAATTTGTCCCATTCGATCACTTTCTACTTCAAAGCCTAAACATTCGAGTGGGGTCTTTCACAGACCTTATTCTGCAAAACTCCCAGATGGAATAGTCCAGCGGGTTCAAATCCGGCGACGACGCCTGCCAATCTTCCTTCTTGACGAACGCAGGAAAATGGTACTGCTGACTAGGAATCCTATTTTCGTGTCCTACGTTTTTTGGAAAGAACTTAATGTATATGCGTAGGTATGTGTGTGTATAATAAAATGTGAAAATATTACAACCCACAACTACCGTATACCTGAGATAGCCATGTGCCTTTAAATCCACGTTTTTTCGAGATCACCAGTTTGATGGTTTGTAACTTTTGAATGGCTTTATCAATTTAAACAATATGTAGCTCAAATTGAAGATAAAAACGTGAATTTTAATAATATCGTTAAGAAATAAATAAAAATTAGTGTTTTTAATTTCAAAAATAGAGAAAAGGAGACAACTTTTTTGAAAAAATAGAAAGATGGAATTTCTGTGCATTGTGCTATCATTTTTCGGATTCCACGCATTAAAAAACCTATACATCGCAAAATATACAAAAAAAATACGGTGAAAAAAAAAGTTATACGACATAGAAAAATAAGGATCACCCCATGCGCAACGATGTGTGTGTGGTAGAGGTGTGCTGCACCAAATGCAAACATTTTATTTCGTGTAACTTTTGAACGGATTGACCAAATTAAACAATTTATAGCTTTTCTGAAAGGAAATTTCTTAACAATGAGTCGCCATGTTTAAAAAATTAGATAATTTACCTTTTTCACTTGCGCATATGCAAATAACCTATTCAAATGTGTTAAAAATTGAATCTTCCAAATATTTTTTTGTTTTCCAATTGAAAAAAGGTGAATTATTTAATTTTTTTAACATGGCGACTCATCTTTAAGAAATTTCCTTTCAGAAAAGCTATAAATTGTTTAATTTGGTCAATCCGTTCAAAAGTTACACGAAATAAAAGTTTTGCATTTGGTGCAGCACACCTCCA